>LPNX010593559.1:872433-973221 GCA_001517045.1 Pseudotsuga menziesii | reverse complement strand
AATTAAATATAATATAATATGAATTTATATTATATGATTATTGTGGAATGAGAATACCTTAAAAGCTAGCATTATCCTCTGAAACTTTTTGTGTAGTTCGCTATATTTGTAAAAAGGAAGGAATACTCATTTGTGACAAAATAAAAAAGAGCAACGAGTTTGATAGTTGGTGTGATAGTACATGATTATTTGAAGCACTCAGCAACTTCAGGCGTGCACATTGTGCCCCCTATTTTATCTCGACGGACACTCAGTTGACATAAATAATTGCCCCCATTGACTTATGTGTTATTCGAAATTTCAAATGATCACACAGTCGAATATTGTTTGAATTTAAAAAGATGATCGGATTTAGTTGGTCAAGCAAAGAAATATTAAAAAACTGGAAGCTAAAAGGAACCTCATAAAGGCTTGAATTGAATAAAATAAACTACACAACGAGCACTGATGCTCAGACTGACTGTTGGATTCCAATATCAAATCATAGGATTTGTTGATAGGACTGGATTGGAATGAGTGCTGAGATTTTCATTATGCTGAGAGAGGATTAGAAAGTTCGAGGACATCTTTTTGGCGGTAAGATAATGGTGTGCATGACACGCTGTTTTCACTTGGATTGAAGAGAGATCCCAGAAGGTCTCCTTAACATTTACACCTATCATATCAAGCACCTTTCCTGGTCCTACCTCTATCAATTGTAGCGCTCGCTGGGCAGCCAGTTTAGTTACTCGACCAGTACCCTAAATCTACCCGAATGTTTTCTCTATAGACTCATCGTCTGCTCACTGTCGTCCTTTTAAATGATAAGATCTAATGCGATCTGGCAGGGTATTGTTCCTGGACGAGATGATTATCAGTGGCTGCCTTCCCAATAACACCACTTACACAGGCTCTGTCAGCAGGGTTACCGATTGACGGCAGGTGACCTCGTAGACTGTTGGCGAGGGGAAACTTGTTGGAGGCTTGTTGATTTGCAAGTCATTTAAAATAAGGTTTGTAAGTTTTGTCATTTCGACCTGTAACAGCCTCTTTAAATGACAATATCTAACGTGATCTGGGAGGGCATTGTCAATTGAATATGGAGGAGATGGCTTGCTTGCATGTTTCCAAGTTGAATTACCTATGTCGATTTCAAAATCTGGAGCCGGCGTTGTGTATTTCAAATTCTGAATAATGACAGTACCTTCAAAATTCATTTCTATAGATTTCAAAATCGGCTCGAATTTCAATCCTTTCAGGTCCTGCCAAAGGGATCTAGGCTTTCTAGAATTGTGAATGAACGTGTGTCCATACAAATGCTTTTCAGCTTAGCGTTTGCCCAATATATACTCAGTTTTTATAAATCCTCGAGGCGGCCTGCATGCAGAGATACGAGCTGATCTTAGCACTTGTCCATATTGATATCGAACAACTCGACCATTTGATCATTAAGCCAATTTGTCAAATTGCAAAGGATTAATTGTTTACAAAGAGGAACGACTTTGACAATGTTGGAATGGAAGTAATATAAAGACCTGCAGTCCCAGATAAGATTGACCAGTATGAGACTGTATGGTGTGTAGTATCTGTTATTATCATAGAAGGTGTTAATAGTAGATCTTGAGAGGAACAGGTTGATCTAGTATTATTTTGCTCACTTTTGCAATTGTATTTTGGTGGAAGGTGGTCATTTTGGACATTAACACATGAGTGGATGGAAAATATGAATGCAACAGTATCACTTCATTCGCCAATAATGGTAATAATCACCAACAAATCGTTACAAAAGAGATTATCCTGCCATCATTTCCTAACCAAGGAGGTTTTGAGATCATTTAATGATTATGGAGAATTATGTTGATCGTTTACAATGCGGTTAAGTTGTGCCACAAAGTTGACAAAGAAATGCCACCTGATTCTTATGCATCAGATTTGAATTTAGATCAGTTGAAAATTTCAGTTAACGTCAACAAAAGATCGCTTCACTGCAAGTTTGCAACAAAGGAGATCTCATCGGGAACTGCTCCATCTATTTTTTTATTATAAAAGATCGCAACAATATTACCAAAAAGTCAGAAGTAATAAATGTATTCGATGGCTTATAGGGTTGAGCGTTACCATCATTCCCATCACATCGTTGAAAAATCATGTTGTTGAGATGATTTTTACTGCTTGCAAGCAAAAAGAAACTGAGACTTAATATCACCGACAAACTATCATTCAAATTTCAGTTACCACCGAAATCCCACGAATTCATGAGAGCAAAGGGAGTCTTTCGTTTATTTTTCTTATCTATTTTATTTTCTATCTTGTGTACTAGAATTAATACGAAAGAAAATATAATTATTCTTTTGTGTTGTCGTTATCTTTGTAGGTATTTATGTTAGAATTTTACTCTCAGTATCCATAGCTAAACAACCATATCTCAACAAAAAGAAAAAGAAAATAATATTTTAACTTTCCCTATTGATTTTCAATAGAGATCTGGGCTTTCTAGAATTGCGAATGAACATGTGTCCATACAAATGCTTTTCAGCTTAGCGTTTGCCCAATATATACTTAGTTTTAAAAAAGAGCAGCGAGTTTGATAGTTGGTGTGATAGTACATGATTATTTGAAGCACTCAGCAACTTCAGGCGTGCACATTGTGCCCCCTATTTGATCTCGACAAACACCCAGTTGACATAAATAATTGCCCCCATTGACTTATGTGTTATTCGAAATTTCAAATGATCACATAGTCGAATATTGTTGGAATTTAAAAAGATGATCGGATTTAATTGGTCAAGCAAAGAAATATTAAAAAACTGGAAGCTAAAAGGAACGTCATAAAGGCTTGAATTGAATAAAATAAACTACACAACGAGCACTGATGCTCAGACTGACTGTTGGATTCCAATATCAAATCGTAGGATTTGTTGATAGGACTGGATTGGAATGAGTGCTGAGATTTTCATTATACTGAGAGAGGATTAGAAAGTTCGAGGAGATGTTTTTGGCGGTAAGATAATGGTGTGCATGACACGCTGTTTTCACTTGGATTGAAGAGAGATCCCAGAAGGTTGTTGAGTGACTTGCGGTATTTATGATATTACCCATTGCTGAATGGGTTTGTTCAGAAGAGGGTTATAATATCCAACCCGCTACACTGCCTGCTACTCCCGCTGGGGATAGGTATGACAGATTACCCATTGCTGAATGGGTTTGTTCAGAAGAGGGTTATAATATTGGGAAAGGAGTTATTCGGTGGGAGGAACATGGTTCTTGAGTCCTCGCCCCTGTCTGAGCCTCTCATGGCTGCTGGTAATTTTACTAAAGTCATCAACGACGGGAGTTTTTCAGGCAATCATAAGGCACAGTTTCCTCTGGATGTCAAGATTCGTCAGAATCCTTTGCCTAAGTGAAGCCAATGGCATAGCAGAAATGGACTACACAGAGAGAAGTTGCAGGAGAAGGTTGGTGGAGGAGACCGATGATGACTGTGCAAAAACCTACCCGATGATGATTGTGTAATTTATCATAGTGACCCTAGGTACACATATCTTTGATGCATATCATTATTCAATCTCATAAACAATTTAAAAGTTTTTTTTGGTAGCAGGTTTCCAGAATATAAATTCCAAGATTTCTTCATAGCAGGGTTACCTCTACTCCACAGGTGAATCTGCGAATGCTCCAGCGACGGGCGAATGCTCCAGCCACAAATTGGCGAACGCTCCAGGACTCCACAGGAATGGGTTTTTGAAACTGTATCAGGACTGAACAGGAATGGGGAAACTAGGTTTTCGAAACTCTATTTGCGGGTTTTGGAAACTATTGGAAAGTATATCTCTGGGATCTCGTCCACGCTTATCTCCTCCACTGTCTCCTCACGTCTCCTAATAGACCTTTGGCGGCTAACAGATTCCTCCACGACTCCAGCGAATGCTCCACGACTCCACATACCTATGCGCTGGCTAACGACTCCTTCCTCATCTGTTAACAAACTCTCCTAACAAACTCCTAACTCACCTATTAAAAGATCAGACGATTGGGATGATATTGAGCATCCACTTGGCTGGATTTGTAGGATCTTGATGATCCGCTCAAGCAAGTCCATCCCCCAAAATACCATTGATAGACGCCTATCCGTGTAACTAGATATAATAGAGACTTTTTTCTTCTTCCTTGAGCTCTGTACACCATTCTAATGTCTTTGGCGGCATTAGGCTTTTTTTCTTCTTCTTTGATTTCTGTACACCATTCGAGTGTCTTTAGCAGCATTGGTCCGATCTCCTTTGTTGTTAGGGCATTGGCAATTTATATCCTTCTATTACTCTGTCCATGCTTTACACGTGCCGGGCAACTCTAGGCTCTAGAGAGTACTGTAGATTATTTGACAATGTTTTTAATTTTATAAAAAAAAATGGTTAAGAAAATAAGTCAATTTTTTTAAATGTTTGTGGCAAATTGACTAACACAATGCACAAGCGATTTGCAATCATTAATGTTGTTATGATTGGTTAATTAATTGTTTGGGTGAAATGGGTAAATAAATACTTTTCTTGGGTGTGTAATGCTTAATGTGATCACTTACTATTGATTATCACACTTACTATTGATTACGGGAATAGTGATATGTTGCATGCCCTTTATAACCTTAAGTAATGCGTCTTTCATAGCCTGCATTTTAGCTAGGTCTCTAAAGAGTATGATTAAGCATCGAAGGCACTCATTGGTTTCCATGGGAATCAAAAAATGCATTTGCACACCTCAAACACATCATGGCTCTTTCAAATGCAGTCCCGCAGGACGTTGAGGTCCTAAGATTACTCTTTATATCATCATGACTTCATGGCTTGGGAGAAGAAAAATCAATTTTGTGGAATTACAGGCAGGCCAAGGATAGAAATAAAGTCAAGCGCTGGGTCATGGAGAGGCCTTTTATTTCCCATTCAAACTTCTAGCTCTAATTGAAAACACAAAATTTTAAGAGAATACCGATCCATGTTAAGCAAAGTGACCGTGGCATCGTAAGAGGAAGGCTGAGACGATTGGATTATACATCAAGATACTGCTAGTCCATATTGTAAGCTTTCATCCAGCGCATCTCAGGGAACCTTTGCCATTTATGATCCGTAATTTGAAAGGAGCAGCCCTACTCTTCACAAAATGCAATTGATATGAGACGTTGGCGACCTGATGGTGGTGAATATTCTGTAATTGATATGAGACGTTGGGGGCCTGATCGTGGTGAATATTCTGTCACTATTCTGTAAAGAAGGGTGAATCCATTAGACTTTATCGATGTCACACATCACTGTTTTCTTGACGTTCTTGTGCCGTAATACCTCCCGAGCTGTGGAACCATAGCTGCCTCCCATGATGAAATTGAGGCTCAAATAACACATCATTACTACAAATTTGATGAAATTTAAATTTGTGATAGACAAACTCATCCACTCTTGCGCTTTGCAACTTTTCGTTTATAACAAGCGCATGTTTGCAAGAGCAAGCAAGCCTTATTGACGTTAATTCACAATATTTCTAGATAGTGTACTGGGTATATTTACCTTGCCAAATGGTTATGCATCGAGCAACACTATATCTTGGTAATTGCTCACTTTGGTATGAAGAATGTTGTATCGAGCAACACTATATCTTGGTAATTGCTCACTTCGGTATGAACAACGATCCAACTACAAGTTCTTCTTCTTTCCTGTGCCAACCACTCCGCTTCATGCCAGCCCTTTGTCCATGATGCTGAAGGCCTTTGATTGTTGGGTAGTGTTCATCTACTTTTTCCATGATGCTGAAGGCCTTTGATTATTGGGTAGAGTCCATCCGAGGAGGACTCCGTTCGGGGTAGCGTCTATCCCTTAGCTCCTGGCAGGGGATGTTTGGGGTAGCATCACAATGCACTGCTTGCTTACCAAGTACCAGCTCTCGGCAGGACAGGGCATGTTCGGGGTCATCCTTATACTAGGGAAAATGCATTTATAACGGGAAATGCTATACATGCATGAGAAAGTGAAAAATCGATAATACCTTAGACAGTAATATCATTATTTAGTGAAAAAAACACTTGTTTTCATATATATCTATATTCAACAAGATCTTTGAGGTGTGAAAATCTACGGTAAATTATTACAATTCATTTCTGCAGGTTTACAAAATTTACCTATATATAGGGCGAAACACCAGTGAAGACTGTCTTCAATTTCTTCTCTAGCCATTCTCAGACTTCAATTTCTTCTCTGGCCGGCCATACTCGGAGCATTTCAGAGCATTTCGTTTAATACTTCTGGGGTAGTTTAAAAGAGTTATACTCTAGTCATAGAAAGCAACAATAGCAGCAATTTCTTCTCTCACCATTCTCAAACTCAATTTCTTCTCTCGCCATACTCAGAGCATTTCGTTTAATACTTCTGGGGCAGTTGAAGAGAGTTATACTCTATTCATAAAAAAACCCTTTGAAATGCTAATACTTCTGGGGGCAGTTGGAGAGAGTTATACTCTAATCATTTTTTATACTCTAGTCATAAAAAAAACCCTTTGAAATGCTAAAGTTTGTAACATAATTGCTATAAAAGAAAATGAAAATACGGACTCCATTTAAGAGTGATCGTACCTCACCCTCCATTGGAAACAGTCGCCGTTGATTCTAATGCCACCATGGTAATCCAGTTGCGGTTCCCATTAACATGATGAACTACATGCTCGTTAGCAGTTCCGTTCCTAGTTAACACCACCCGCCCAACTTTAAGCGATCCAATTACAACATGATGGACGTTTGCGGATTTGTAGATTAGTATTTTCCCCCCCTCCAAAAGATGTGTATTTTCCAAAAGAGGTTCCATAGTCAACTATTGAGCTTATAGCGTCATCCTTTGTTATGCAAGAGATTCTCATGTGATTATTCCCTCAAAGAGAAATATTAACCTGCAAAGCAAAGGCGAGACAATAATTTTTTTTTTATCAATACCTGCAAATAATGTTTTTGTTTTTAATATTGATCTAACCATACCTATTGAGGACTTATTCTCCAGAGGAACTAATAATGTTGACGGCTGAAGAGGCCCGACATAGGATCCAGATACATGGGATATAACGATCATAATATACACAGTAAATGAAAATTCATTGTGAATAAAGAAACTAGGCTATCTTTAAAGGCTTTTGGTGGTTCACCTGGTTATACAACGCTAACAACTTTAAAAGATTATAGTTGATCTGCATGCACCTTTAAAAGTTTGTTCTGAAATGACATCTAGGTGGAGTGTTGCACATCTACTGCATCCACGCACATGGACAGCAGCTACCAAGGCGTCAGAGTGATCAGTTGCAAATGTCAAGTGTTATCAGAGTGAGCAGGTTGTCAGGCAATTGCACACTACACAAAGGAGGATCAGGTTGTGAGGCAATTGCACACTGCACAAAGGAGGTCCGCAAGTCAATTGCTGATATCATCCTCGCCGCCAGGTCTTGGGGCACATGAACCAAAAGCAGCGTCATATCCCCAAACCAATAGTAATCTAAAAAAATAGATAATAAAAAATAACAATAATAATTAAATGTTTTAAATATTACCAAACCTTAATCTAAATTCCATTACATTTAATAAAAACTATTACAAACTTTAGAAGATTGAAAAAATTTACTGTTATCTAAATAAAATTAATACTCATGACCGATTCATATATATCACCTGCGGTGACATAATAATAACTAGCTTTCGTGTACGGAGATATATATAGAATAATGATAGTTGAATTTGGGTGGAAGAATATTTACAAGTGGTTGTATAATGTTAGATTACTTAATTGAATCACTCTAATGGGCCATTACATGATAATACCTTAGCTTAATTAAATTGCATATTTTTAGTATAAAAAAATGGAATAGTGGCAATGATCATTATGACATGTAATTAAGGAGATTATCATGGATAGCTTGTTTAGCTGGTGTTATAAGAAAACTTTTATACCCCATTTCCCTAAATAGTAATGAGGATTTTTTAGTACATTACATGTTGTACCTTCCCCAACTACTCATTCATTTACGTACTCTTTATACTTTGTTTTATTACATATACACGCATATATCCCAATGTCTTATTACATTGCATGGTGAAATTTACAAGGGATTGACCTCAAAATATTGTTTTATACCAAAGCAACTATGCAACAATCTTATTGGTCGCTATTGTACATATGGTAGGTGCTTATGTAGTTAGTGAATCTTGATTTTAGCTCACCCTCTCACCCAACGCAACACTTGTTGTGTGAGCGAATTACTTTGCACTATACTACATACCATTCAACCCAAATTGTTCTACAACTCAACATATGAATGAGCTCAATAATTTCATTTGTTCTTATTTCATCATCTTTTCCTTTAAGATCTTTATGTGTGCATCGTCTCGTGTCTCTTCTTGAATGCCTTCTTCTCTTCTCATTGTAGTGAGAAACTCGTAATGAATCAAATGCTCAATTGCCCATCCCACAAACTTCAATCAAAACGTTATGCTCTATCAAAATCTCTTCTTTGTTATACTTAGTCAAAATCTCTTCTTTTGCTTGGTTGATCATGGCTGCCCTGTCATGAATCTTCAAACTCTACCATCATTGGATGTTTAATTAGTTTTTAGCAATGTGTTGGAGTTTTTATTTTACAATACATGAAGGATGACTACTCAATCTAAGACTAAGACTCTATAAACTAATCCTTATCGAAAATGACTCAAAAATTAAATTGACATACTAAACACACGCCTCGTTAGAAAATTCATTATAAACTTGATCAACTTTTCTAGACTAAATTTTGGATATTCAATCAGAAACGAACTTTCGTTACGAAGATGGAGGGGATCGCCTCAACGCTTATATGATGCAGTCAATTACCAACTTTCATTAGGAAGATGGAGGGGATCGCCTCATTGCTTATATGATGGAGTCAATTTCTGCTTGGGTAGTTTTACAAACATAAATGATATCGATCAATTTCTTATCAACTTAGACTCATGCTATCTCAAGTAGCTGCATCTTTTCCAATGGCGATGCCATTCTTATTAGTCGGTTTACTCAACGATTGGCTGTTCTTCATATCGGTTTTCCTATGAATGAATCGATAGTTGCACCATGCTTTTAACAATCAATTAATGTAGTGTGATGAACTGAAACTTTTACAATCTTTCCTCAGTTGTCCGCTCCAATCAACCACATGTTTCATTACATCTTTAGGTTGAAGAGTGGCCTGTGATTGTCAATAGTTTCTACAGCAATTCTGGTAGCTGGTTCTTTACCTTGATAGTTCTCAACAATTTAATATTGTAGTTCTTCTAGTCAAGCTCTTCTATGATCGACTATATTGGATTATTGTTATTATTTTTGCGTCGACAGGCGCTCTACAGCCCAGTATGGGGGAGATCTTGTAACGTGATGTAACGTTACTAACATTTGTAACATGTCGGCAAAAAATAATAGTGATAGTGAATATTATGGGAGAGATCTTGTAACGTGATGTAACATTACTAACATTTGTAACATGTTGGCAAAAAATAATAGTGATAGTGAATATTATGGGAGAGATCTTGTAACGTGATGTAAAGTTAGTAACCTTTGTAACATGTCAACAAAAACTAATAGTGATAGTGAATATCATGGGAGAGATCTTGTAATGTGATGTAACGTTTGTAACATGTCCGCAAAAAATAATAGTGATAGTGAATATTATGGGAGAGATTTTGTAACACAAAATAAAAAATAATATCACTTTTGTAAAGTTATTTTTATTGATAAAAAATAAATTTTCTAATATGTCAAAATAAATGTCGGCCACAAATACAATCTAATATGGGGGAGATCTTGTAATCTTCATATCTAACAAAACAATAAAAAAGTAAAAATTTAATTATCCGGAAAAAAATATGTGGGTCAAGAAAAAAACACAAAATTGAATTATTCGCAAAAAGATGTTGGCCTTGCACATGGTTTTAAAACCATGTGCAAGGCATTCTAAACAACCCATGGTTTTATTGTACATGGTTTAGGAGGTTTTGCACATGGTCAAAACAAGCCCAACCAGTAACCTTTGAATGGACTGGTATTTCCTATCCACAAAAATGGGAAATCAAATATAGAGAGTTAAGAGATGCTGAAATTGTAAAAAATGCTATTTCTAAGCCCTTAACTTTTAACAGCAGAACAAGTTCTTTCCGTCTCCCAGAAACTACCCCTGCTCCTTCTTTCACTCCTCCATTAATAAGATCTTCTTTAATTTCATCCTCTGAAAGTCATTTACCTGTCCCTTCCTACAGAAGACCCAGAGAAAATATGACAGAATATCCTTCATTCCCTTCTGTTAAACCATCTCATACAGGCCTATATGATTCCGAGCACAGAGGACAACACAGAGATTGTCCAGCCTGTAGAAAGACTGATCAGAAACTTGAGCACCATAAGCAGAAGCCAAGTCTTGGTATGTTTACTCTCCCAAGACAGAATAGTTCTTTCGAAGCAGCTACGAATGGAAGAAAAACCTATGTCCCTAGAAGAAATCTTCTAGACACTCCATTCAGGCAGTACTCCTCAGATGGTACTGTTAAGAAAGAATTCCTCCCATACAAGTCCTCTGGTCCAGATGAATCTGTATCAGACGAACAAAAACAGTTAAACTGGGGGAACATGCAACATAGATTAACTGCTAATAATCTTGATGATATGGCGCAAGATCTGCTCAATATTAAATCTGGTATTCTTGCAGAAAAAGAAAAAATAACACTTATTGAAACCAGATTAGAATTGTTAAATCATCTGTTAACAGATGCTGAAGAGATCAAACAAGCTGTAGCTAAAGCTGCAGATAAAACAAAAAGGAGACTGGCCTGATTAGAAGAACTCATAGGCCAGACAAAAGATTTAAAGAAGAAAGTTCCAGGTCTTAGCCCTTCAGCTTATGCCATAGCTGCGAAAGGCTATCCAAGGAAGAAAGACACAGAACCAAAGTTAGAATGAAGCTATTCCTTCGGAATGTTTCAAGCCCAAGAAGAAGAAGATACTCGCCCTGATTTCAATTTTGGGCGTGATGAAGAAGAAATAAATAAAGTCCGAGAATGGATCGGTCACTTCAAGTCCTTCCCTCCTGCTCTAGAGCCTAATTATTTTAATTTTCTTTCTGTAAAAAAAGAATATGCAGAATCTTCTGGTTCTCGTAAGCCCCAGCCTGAGTTCGACATAGAAATGCCACAAGCATCTCAAGCTCTGAAGCTTAATACCTATTTCGGTGTTAATGTAATTAATAACATCATCTCTCAGATGCCTGACCAGCCTGTTCTGAATATTAAATGCCAGAAAAGAGAAGAAGTTAGAGATGCCATCACATTAATGCATCATTGGACTTTGTCCAAACGAACTCAAGATCCTTCCCTGACTAGTCAGCAACTAGCAGGACTTTCAGGTCTTGCAAACGAATGGTGGCGGTGGCTATCTCAAGATGCAAGGAATGAAATGTTAAATGTAGAAGATGCTGATCAACAAGTCTTACAAGCTCTAAGTAAGCAGTTTTATGATGCTGAAGATCATGACATATCAGATCGTTTAGCATCCCTCTTCATGTCGGCCCGATTGTGTAATTTATCCCAGGCCGAATCATATTTCTGCTATATGCAGAATTTGCTCATCTATGCCGGAAAAGCTGATGATCCTGCCTATCTCAAACATTATCTTAGAAGATTTCTTGGTCATGTCCTTGATGCGGTAGAAAAATATATGAAAGATAAGAATATTAACTACCGTAATTTGTCTCTTGCTCAGCTTCATGGTCATATCTTAGAAACATGGCAAGAACATTGCATGGAGAAAAGGGTGAGTAGAGATTTTAAGCAACACCAAGATATGTACACCCCTTCATTTTGTAAAACAGTTGCTCAAATGCCAGACTGGGGTTGTGGTGCGCACAATAGAGGGAATTTACAGGACAATTGTAAATGTCACAAGAAACAGAAAAAAGGGTTTCATTCTAGTAAACCAAGGTATCATTATCCTGATAAACCCTTGAAGTTTAACAAAAGGCCAAAGTATAGGAAATCTGCACCTCCTCACAGATTTATCAAAAGAAGACAAGCTAAAGCAGAAAAAGAAGTCTGTTTTCTCTGTGGCAAGAAAGGCCACTGGGCAAGCAAATGCCCTAAGAAAAAGACTAAACCCAGGCTTGCAGCTTTCTGTGATTCTCTGGATCCTAGATGGTGGGATATGCCTGAACCTGATGAACCAATCTCCAATGATATTTTGTTTCTCCCATCTGATTCACCGTCAGATTCTGCTTCCAACCCTGATCTAGCTTCCTTTCATTAATTTGCTTCTTCCTCCTCTTCCTCTGAATCTGATTCAGAACCAAATTTAGGGGGGTTTGAGCAGCCCGATTTCGATTTTACAGGTTTTTCCCTTAATATGTTTTCTCTAACAAAGCCTCAAAATTTAGAGAAACAGATTGCAGCCATTGATCTGCAATTGTCAGAGACGCCTCCTTACCAATACAACTCAGAGCATCTCTGAAAGAAGATAAGAATAAAATGCTCAAGCAGCTTGAGCAAGAAAAAGGTAAAGGGAAAGCCACGACTGTATCTCCTGCAGTCTATAATCCGGTTGAACTCTATCAAAGGTATCCTGAAGGACATGATGATAGACAAAGCTTCAGGATAGAAAAATAAGCAATGCTCAGATCGCAGATCAGAGATAAGCAACAACAGATGAAACAACTCATGACAGAGATTGATGATCTCAAATGTATGATCAAGATCATCCAGGCTGAAAGAGACCAATCTTCGGATGAAGAAATAAATAAGCAATTTGATAGAGCTATGAGCATAGAAACTCCTCGAAGGAAGAAAGTAACCATAGAAGAGTCTCCCACTAATTCTCCTTATCCTCCTCAAGATTTATCCCTGTCAATGCTTTCTGGTCCTAAGTTCTTTGTGAAAGTCTAGTTCAAACCTGACGAGTATAAACCATACCTCCTGGACTGCATGATTGACTCAGGATGTCAAGTTAACTTAGCTAGAGGTTCAACACTTCCTCATTTCTATTGGGAAAAGATATCTGCTCAAGGAGCAGCCATTGAAGGTACTACTGTTCCCATTACAGCTAAAGCTGAACTTTTCCCTGTACAGTTTAATAAAGTTTCTGATAAGCTAAATCTGTATAGATTAGATGATCTCTCTGATGATTGTGTACTCGGATCTGAATTCCTCCACCGAGTAAGTCCTTTTGCTGTAGATACTAAAAAGATGACATTCACTTGTATATTCAATAATCAGTCAGTAACCCTTCCCATATCCTTCCAGTCATCTCCTAGATGTTTAGCACCAGTAAAAGAGTCTGTAGATAAACCTAACCCAGCTCAGCTCTTAAAAATGGATAGATGTATTTCTTTCTCAGAAGCTCATAGTGAAAAGACATTAAAAGACATCTCTGAGAAGTTAGTAAAAAATTGCTGTTCAGACAGCCCGAATGCATTTTGGACTAGGGAAAAATATTTTGTGTCTCTGCCCTATGATCTGTTGATAAAGATTAAGCCAATGAAAGCCTCAGCCAGAATTATGTCTCCTTCAGAAAGAGAATTCTGTTCTAACGAAAGGCTTAATAGAACCTTCAAAGAGCCCATGGGCATGTAGAGCCTTTGTGGTCAAAAAGTACTCGGAAATCAAGAGCGGTAAGCCAAGGTTAGTAGTAAACTACAAACCGTTAAACGCTGCTCTACAAAAGGTAAGGTACCCTCTCCCGGATAAAGCTAGCCTGTTGCAGAGAATTGCCGGCTGCACCATCTTTAGCAAGTTTGATTTGAAGTCTGGTTTTTACAAGATTGGTATAGAAGCTAAAGATAGATTCAAAACTGCATTTGTTGTTCCACATGGCCAATATTAGTGGAAAGTTCTTCCATTTGGGATCAACAATGCCCCCTCAGAGTTTCAAAAAAGAATGGAAGATATATTTAGAGATAAACTCTGGGCGCTTGTATTCATAGATGATATGTTAATATGCTCAAAGAATTTGCAAGATCATTTGAAACATTTACAGAGCTTCTATGAATTGGTTTTCAAACATGGGTTAGTGCTCTCAGAGAGCAAGATGGAAATTGGCAAAACCGAGATAGAGTTTCTTGGTTTTAAGATTCAAAAAGGACAAGTCATATTGCAGAACCATGTCCTACAAGTCTTCAGCAAATTTCCTGATGAGATTACAGATAAAACCCAGTTGCGGAGGTTTCTGGGAAGCCTCAACTACATTAGACCTTTTTATAAAGGTCAAGCAGCAGATGTCCATTTATTACAGCAGCGTCTTAAGAAGAATCCGCCAAAATGGACAATGGACATGTCAAAGACAGCTCAGAAAATCACAGATAAAGTATTGCAACTGCCTCCTCTATCTTTGCCGAAGGGAACTGGTACCCTAATAATAGAAACAGATGCTTCCTCATCCACCTGGGGTGGAGTCCTTCTTGAAGCAATTAATAACAAAGAAAATATCTGTGGCTTCGGCTCTGGTTCTTTCAAAGCAGCTGAATTAAATTACCCATCAAGCCACAAAGAAATATTGGCAGTCAAGAAGACTGTACTACACTTCATTTTGTTCCTAAAACCCGTCCGATTCATAATTAGAACAGACTTGAAGATAATGCCTGGCATCTTCAAAAATGAAAATTTAATGGCAGAAAATAATAGTAGAATTCTTAAATGGTTTATATGGCTAAGTAACTTTGATTTTGAGATTGTGTATAAACCAGGTTATCTGAATTGCCTTGCTGAGATGCTCACCAGGGAGCAAAGAAGCATTCTTTCCTTGAATATGTTCACCATTGGTGAATCAAGCTCTGGACCAGGTCGAGCCAGAGAAGACAAAAAGAAAGCTCTATCAGAAGAAGAGCTTAAAGCAAAAGAAGGATTGTTCCTCCTCCCATGGGACGATTCTCTACCAGAAGAAGTTCGGATCCAAACACTAGAGTATGCCTCTACAGATGAAGCTAAAAGGTTCCTGCAGCTAACCTTAATAAAGAATATCCAGTCCTCTTCGCTTAAACTGGAAATCATGGAACGTTGGGAAAAAGATGCTTTTACCAGCTTTGCAGATGCTAAAGGAAAGCTTAGAGATTGCTGAGAAGTTTGGATGGATTTTTGCGATGAAGATCGACTCTGGTATATTGATATTTGTGATGGACATTTAACCTGGACATCATATAATTTGATTTTACAATGTTGCAGGGGAGAGCAGTCTATCATTATTTGTGCAGACCCTGCAAATCTGAGGTTTAATACTACCTGGTCAGGATGGACAGAAATACTGTTAGATAAGTTTTGTCCCCGGGTAGATTGGGAGAACAGGCGTGCCAATTTCATTGCGCACATGAAAGCAGATATGGAGATAGTAGACTGCGAGAACCAATGGTTCAAATTCATGCTCCATTATGAAGGTGGAAGTTATAAGCCGCTGGATCATACAATCTTCACAAGATAGAAATTTATCCGAAGAGACATTGAAGGCAACCAGATTGAATCCAGAGTGACCACTAGGGAAATACCGCTCAACTACAAAGTTGAATCCAAATTCCGTGGTGAATTTATTTGTGAGCCGAATTTTGTTTTCCAAGGATCAGACATAGAAAGATGTTTCAGCCCATTCCTCTATCCACCGCGAAGTCTCGAAGGATCTCCGCAGCTAGAAGATGCTCAGTTCAATGACTATTCATCAGATGATGAGATCTGGGAATATCTGCAAGGACGTGACCCATATGACTAAAATGAAAGCAGTGGTGGGCCATCATTCTGAAAGCTGAGTAGGCCAGCTTTGTCCTACAGTGTTTCCGTAGTGGGCCGGATTAATGCTCCACAGTGTAATAGAATAGGGAATAAGTTTGTCGTGGGAATCTGTCCCCACTTGGTCTGTCATAACTATGATACCGGGTCCCCATATGTCACTGACCGATGAAGGGATGAGATAATGACTTTGGTTGTCCCCACATGTCACCCCGGTTGATTCCTTTTTGACTTGTAGATATAAGTCAGTAGTAACCGGATTACTGACTGACCTCTTACTGTCAGTTGATGCCCACCGGGTCACCGGCTGGAAGTTGTATAAATAAAGCCCTCGGGGTTCATTGTAAGCATCATGCATTGAGTTTGCAAAGTTGCTCTGCAATAAGTGTCTAGAGTCTGCATTGAGCAAATAGTCTGCTCTGCATTAGTAAGTCAAGTGTCTGTAAGAGAAGTATGCTCTGCGTCTTGGCCTTGAGCTATAAGAACGCATCAGAAACTCAATCTTGTGTATATTGAGTCTATAACAGAGTGAGTATGCTCTGTAGGTTGGTGTAAAGCTATAACACTGCATCAGAAGACTCTGAGTCTTAATAGAATTGAGTCTGTACCAGAGTTTATGCTCTGCGACTTGGCGTAATGCTATAAGATCGCATCAGAACACTCTGCTTAGAAGTTTGTCTGTATTACAGTGACGACCTTCGTTGTCCGAAGGCGATCTGTTGAGTCTGTAATACTATGTTGAAGCCTTGAATGATTGTACAAGTTCGCCATTTAAATATAAATGAAACGAGTGGATTGAGACTGATTGGTCGCTGGGAGCAAATGGTATCAGATACACAACCCATGGTTTAGGAGGGCCTTGCAAATGGTTTTAAGACCATGTGCAAGGCTTCGTAAACAACCCAAGATTGTAGGAGGGTCTTGCATATGGTTTTAAAATCATGTATGGGGAAATGATGCAATGTTCGTTCCTAACAAAATAGAAAATAATAAAAAATATTATATGTCGGCCATAAATAATATTAAATATTAATAACAATAAAATTATATGTAGACCTTAAATAAAAAGATGTGTCTTTTGGTTTGAATCAAATCAATGGATACCTAAGAAGAGATTTGCACCTGGAGAGATTTGATCCATCTCGGCGCTTGATAGAACCTAGGATTTGGATCTACGTTGGTTATTCCCATCTGTCGAGGGTTGTAAAATTGGATCCATTCTAGTCTTGGTTGATTGTTGGTTGGGTGATTGGGTTGACTCGTAGTTGGGTTGATTGTAATTTTTAAGAGTAATCTTGTCTTTTTTTTCTATATTGAAATAATTACATATTTTTTTAAGGTGGAGAAATGAAACACTCAAAAGAATTTTGTTATATTGTGAAATGAGAGAAAGTTGTGTGTAAGTAGATAATATAATTTTGTGTTGAAAGCAAGTCTAGAGAATCTATGTTAGGTATAGTAGTCGATGAAAAGGAAAAGTTTGTTGCAAGTACTAATAAACAATAAATAGAAATCTATGTAATTGATGGAAAATAAAATGAAATGTATATTAATTCGTCATATGAGAAAGTAAACATATATGAGTAAAACAATAAAGGATTGGGTAGTGATGAGGTTTGACTCTAGTTATAGTGGCAATCAACATTAGTATTTTCATTTGGTAGAGGGAGTGCAAGCATTGAGGTTTGCAATTTTAAGTGTGAAAGGGATAGAGAATGAATGTGTGCCACTTCCTTTTTTCGAAGTGAGACATAGCTAAAGGATCACTATGTAATGTATTTACCTCATGGTTTCTTTTGTCATTGATATCAATATAGTTCTTCTTTTATAAGTCATAAAAATTAGATTTGAATAAGGAAAATGTTGGGTATCATATCATTTCATTCATAGCCTAGAGGCAACTCATGTTGCTTATCAACCAAACATTTACAAAACAATCCTGTGTGAAGATCATTATGTTGACACAAAGGTTATCTAGCACCCATACATCAAGAATAACCTTAGTATAAGGGTCCATTCCAAATCTACATTTACTTCTTCTTAAGGTCTTATTTCCTCACATATACTTTGTAATATTATATAGTTATATTATTACAACCATATGATCCATGATATCTCTAGTGTCTATCTCCTTCTTGGTTTAGCTCACGGGGGATTCACCTTGTTGAGTAATATCTTATCACGTTCATTCATAAAGGTTTTTTTTTTATTGTGAAAATAAGTTCAACATATTGTAGGCATTGGGGGGGTGAGGAGTAGGGCATGAGGGGGTATAAAAAAGGGTTTCTAGTACAAATAAGGAATATATCGTTAAAATGTGTTTTTTTATTTGGAAATAGGTATTGGGAGGGGGGCTCAACAAAATGATTTTTGTAGGTAATTATCAATATCTAGTGAAATTAGGGGTATTCTTTAATATTCCAAGAACATAGGGGCTATGACATGGTTGACTGAGTGAAGACCCCATGGTAGAACATGGTAACATTTTACTTTGTGAAACTCATTTAGTAGAAACAATATTATCTTGATTATCTGAGATAAATGACCATCAGTTGGAGCTTGTTTGAAAACAAGGAGTTGAATAACAATCATGGAATCCCCAAAGTAATTTCTTTATGTTTTTCTTCTATGTTATCTTGAAGCCTTACCATAGAGCAAGGACTTCCTCTTGATTATTCATGTTTTCTCCCAATCCTCATGAGTAGTTCTGCTTCTAAAGTCCTATGGGGTCAAAGATCCCATCCCCACACTTTCCACCCCTAAATATAACTCCAATTTCATACAAAATAAAAATACAATTTTGTATTTCTTTTCATCTTTTGTTCAAATGAAATAACAACTTACAGGGCTTTTATTCTTCAATTAGACTTCTCTCTTTTGTTAAAAGTAGACAGAAGAATTTTATTCTTTGAGTTGAGTAGTTTTTTAATTATTAAATGTTCTATCGATATCCATTTTATGATTTAGAAATGTAAACTATTTTTATTTTTATTTTTAAATTATGATTATTTAAAAAATACTAAGATTAAAAAATAATCTTTTTATTAATAAAGATGATTAAAATATTTATATAAAATTAATAATATTATAACTATGAAATAAGATTTTAATTGATGTTGGATTAGTTCATCTTCATATGTTATATTCACGGAGAATGGAGAATGGGGAGTGGGAGAAGATTTTTTTGCACAACTCTAGCTAGATGAGGTTGGATGTGTTGCAGTAAACTTGGAGTCAAGTCGATCTCCATGATTGGCCTAGTACCAACCAAGAGAAAAAATTGGGAACTTTTTTTGTTTTTACTACAAATTTATTTAGCCCTCATTCTGGTTTAGGGTTTGTTGGATAGACTTTTTTCCCAATATTGATGCACTTTTTCATATTGCCACTTTTGGCAGAGTCCAAATACGCTTCTTTTGGCCAAGTCGGTTTGGAAGTATGTTATTTTTATCAGTACTTTTCTAGATGGTATGGTGTTTGGCATTGATTGGGTAATTTTCTGCGGCTACTTTTTGTGGTGGCACCCAAGATGGATCTAGTTAGAAATGGCTTGGACAAGAACCCTCGGGGATTTTCTGACATTACTCTTTCGCACTATTCGGGTTCAGACCATGGTAGGGACATTGCTTTACTGAATGCAAATGGGGAAGATATACATTCTATCAGGGTTTCTTATCCTGTTGATGGTAGGGGTGAGCGTCAACTAACTAGTTCTTCCGCTCAGGCTTGGGGGCGGTTGAAAACCTACAAAGCACATGATGCAATGAAACGTTGTGTGCTTGGAGGTGAGGTAAATATGGATAGGGTTGGTATGTTGGCTAGACAGACGATTGTGGGCCATATCAAATCTGCTAAGGTTTCTCATTCAGATTTAGTAGATTGGGTAAACAAACAATGGCTTCTTGTTTTTGGATATGCGCCTTGCATAACATGTTGATCATTGGTTGGATATGCTTCATATTTCCTGAGGAAGAACACATTCCCAAGGTTTTAAATGACATTTGGGTTATAAAGGAGAGTTTCATGATTCTGAAAATGTGGCACACATATTTTGACCTAGACAGGGGGAAGATGACCCAACGCCATCTTTGGATCTTGCTACTAGGTTTTCTGATTGATATTTGGACTTTGAATGTCTTGGAGGGTTTGCTCAAATTCACTAGGAAAGTTTATTTTGATTGATAAGAAAATGTTGTTCATAATGGAGAAGAATATTGTTAGTTTCATGGTGGAGATGGGTATTTGATAGGGATTTCCAGCTGAACTAAAAATTCATTGGGGTGAGAAAATTATAAGGCAGATAATGGATTATTGAAATATTCCTTTCCGATGTCACTTTTGTCGAAAGACTTGACATGTTAAGGATATATGTCCATATCTCCTCTAGGAAGCTATACTTTCTAAACCGGTGGAAGATTCAAATGAATAATTGACACAGACCTTGAAAGGTGTACTTGAATCTATGTTTTCTACTCCTCCTGTGGAAGTCCCTGAACATTCTCAAGGTAAGCATAACACTGAATCCCCTACATTTTATGAAGGGTTACAAAAGATGAACTTAATTTCTATCTATTTGTTGAAAAATATTTAGATAGGATATTGTCCTATAATGATGGGAGGTTGTTAGAAACTCGAGTTGTAGGTCTCAGGGTTTTAACCTTAATTCAAACCCTAATTATACTTCCCATGTGCTTGTGGATAATTCTGATAATAATTTGGGTGTCATTATTCATGGGGTGGTGTGTTATGAGGATAACCAACAAAATTTGGTGGTTTTAGGGTCTTCCAAAACTTCTATTATTGTTGAAACTTTCCATAGTCCCTCCAATACTAAGAATTTGCCTTCGTCCAATAATTCATGTGATATTGGATCAAATATCCTTTAAAAGTTTATTCTAAATCTCCCTTCACTAATCCAAAAGTTTCATCTATAAGTGATTTATGCTTTCAGAATGTAACTATTCAGAATAGGAAAAATAAGAACAAGGATTTTAATTCTAGTGTTGATGAGCATATGTACAAGCCCCTTTCGATTAGATTGGATGAAGCAGTTCCTTCGTCACTTATTTCCAGACACCCTACTTCTCCATAGGCCCTTAGAGCTGGGATGCACAACATAGATGGTTCTTAATGTCTATTTTCTTTTACAACATTCGTGGCTTGGGTGGGGATGGGAAGGTTAGGGCCATATCCAAACTCTTAAAAAATACTAACCCTTGTATCCTTTTACTTCAAGAGACCATGTGCAGTAAGGTTCAACCTATTGAGTTTATTTCAAAATTTTTACTTGGTTGGGAGTTGTGTGTTGTGGATTCATTTGGCCTATCGAGAGGTCTCCTTTTTGGCTAGAATCCTCATGTTGAAGCATTCAAACCATAAAAAATGAATGGGGGTATTCTATTTGAATTATTTTTAAGGATTTTGGTAAACAAGTGGAATTATTAAGTTGGTATGGGCCTTATAAGGATAAAGTTTTATTTTGGGAGGCCTTGGAATTCTCTAGGTTGTTGGGGGTTAAGAACTTAATTATAACTGGTGATTTAATTTGGACTTTGTCCCCTTCTAAAATTTTGGATGCATCGGCTTGTCTTAACCCTCTTGCAACGTTTTTTACCAATTTACTTCAAAGGGTAAATCTAATTGATATTTTCCCAGTTAAAATTGAGCCTACATGGTCAAATGGTAGATGTGGGGTAGACAGGAGTTGTAAAAGACTGGATAGATTCCTTATGAGCTCAATTTTATTCCAATATTTACATATATATAAGACTTGGGTGGAAAATTCTACTNGGGGGGGGGGGGGGGGGGGTGGTTAAGTCGAAGCAAAATTTTCCTTTTAAATTCAACAATCCTTGGTTGTTGAATGAAGATTTATGCAATTTGGTTAGGAATAGTTGGTCAAATTTCCCTATTTTTGAGGAGCTCAGTTCTATAGATTGTTTGATGTTCAAACGTAAACCCTTAAAGAAGGAGGATAAAATTGGGAAAAGGATCATAAGAAGAATGAAAATGAAGAATATCATAGGATTAAAGATCATATTAGTGAGATCATGGAAAATTCTAGGGATTATTCTCTGATTGTGGAAGAAAAATTTGATCTTATTGAGCCTAAATTTTTTTTAATCCTTCTGAAACAGGAGGAAGGGTCTTGGAGATTGAAAAGTCAGGCACTCTAGGTGGCCCTTGGAGACAATAACACTCGATTTTTTCATCAATTTGGTTCCTAGAGGAGAAACATTAACTCTATTTGGGATTTAAATGATGATAGAGGAACCATGATTAATTCTCAAGAGTAATTGCAAAGGATGGCCATATCTCATTTTGACGAAATATTCCAACATCCAGGTACTTCTTAGATTGATATGCAATTGAAAGTCATAAGTAATTTTCCTTCTTTCTTTAATCCTGAGGAAGGATTAGATATTGGGAACGTTGTTACTTTGGTTCAGGTTGAATCTGTGGTGAAACAATTCTCTAGGGATAAGAGTTCTGGTTTGGATTGATGGACAATGGAACTCATCCTTCACTTTTTTGATCTAATGTGTAATGATCGTTTGTCTATGGTTGAACAATAGAGAGTTGAAGGATATGTCTCTGATGCACTTAAATCTAATTTTCTAGAAATTATTCCTAAGTGTAATAATTCCATGTCCTTTTATGACTTTAGACCAATTGCTTTATGTAACTTGCTCTACAAAATCATCACTAAAATCATTGCTAACAGAATTAGGCCTTTTCTTGCTAGATCTATGTCCAAAGAACGATTTGTTTTTTGGAGTGATAGGAAGATTTTGGATGCTATTGGTATTACACAGGAAGGCATTCATACTAGTAAGACCAAATATGTATATACGTTGTCAATGAAAATGTATTTGGTTAAAGCTTATGATTGGGTGGATTGGATATTCTTGAGGCATCTACTTTTACAAATTGGGATACTTATTTTGGTTACTAACTAAATTATGTTTGATGTAACTTCTACTCAGATTTATGTCCTTATCAATGGCTCTCCTACAAGTTTCTTTAAAAGTTATAGAGGCATCAAACAGGGTTTCCCCTTATCTCAACTATTATTTTTGTTTGTCATTGAAGGACTAAGTTCTATAATTAGTAAGGCAAAAGAGGAAGGAAAATTGAAGGGAGTTAAAATTTCAGCCTTTGTTATTATTTCACATTTATTATTTTTTGATGATGTGATGATATTTGGAAATGGTACAACTGAATAATGGAAGTGTTATGTTGAACTCATCAATATTTTCTGTGCAGCCTCAAGGATGTCGGTAAGTATCTCCAAATATTGCTTCATCAAACATAAGGTTGACAGGTCCACTATGGAACAAATTTTAAACTTTATGCCTTACATAATTACTAACATGATGGAAGGTTTTAAGTATTTGGAATACTATTTGAAACCTTTAGGTTACATGATTAAATATTGGCTTTGGCTAGTTGATAAATTTGAGAAAATAATTGGGCATTGGTCATACAGTATGCTATCTTTGGGTGGCAGGTTAACCCTTTCAAAGTCTGTTCTGGTTGCCATTCATGTTTACTAGTTTTCAATAGCTCGGGTTGCAATGACCATTCTTAAAATGTTTCACAGGCTTATGTTCAATTTCCTATGGTTCGGAAAAGCTAAAGGGGGAAAGTTACATATGGTTAACTGGGAAAAACAGTCCAAGCCAAAATACTTGGGTGGTTGGAATATTAAAAATGTCTACTGGTTCAGTACTGCTTTGGGTTTAAAACGTTTTTGGAGAGGCCTTTTTAATTGTGGACTGTGGTGTGAAGTTTTTTAGGGTAAATATATTCAAATGGATCAGGAATCCGAATAAGAAGACGGGGAATGGTTCAAATATCTAGTCAGGTTTCATTAATTCTTACCAATGGTTAGGCACGAGACTTAGTTGGAAAGTTGGATCGAGCTCAAATGTGTTCGTTGGAATTGATCCAATTATCGGTATGAGGGAGAATTATAGGTTGTATCCTTATATTTTGGATGATCTTGCAGAACTTGGTTTTATTACTTTGGATCATATTAGGAGGCCTTCTTGGCTTAATGTTTATAATTCGTATTGGCTATCTTATGTTGATCTTGGGTTAGGGAGTTGTTGGGTTGTGGAATGGGACAATTATATATCATATCTTAATTCTTTAGGTATAAAGTTGAATACTTGTGATGATGAACTTTCGTGGCATTATAATTCAGCTACTAGTCACATCAATGCCAAGGTTACTTACACAATGATTGATTGAGATTTATTTGTGACTGTTCCTAAGTGGTGGTACATTAAAATGTGGTCTTGGCATACTCGTATGAAAGTAAAATGCTTCTTATGGTTATATTTTGAGAATTTTCTGAAGACCTAAGATAATTTGAATTGTAGATAATAGATTTTAAAGAAGACATGGAAATGACTGAGCACTTATTTATACATTGCAAGTTTACAAAAAATGTTTGGAAGTTTGTATGTGATACTCTTAGTATCACACGTACCCGGGGAGGCCAATCTTTCAAATTAAACTTTCTTGAATGGTACACAAACTACACTATGCACAAAAAGTTACCTCCATTTGTTTCCTGGTGTATTTAGAAGGCTAGAAATCATTTTATCGTTGAAGAAAAAACTTTGAATCCCTTTGCTTGCAGTCTACAGATTGTGGGATTGTATAAGGATTGCTTTGAAGTTAATATTAGAAAGAATAGATCCAGGAAGATTGAAGGCCTTTCTCTTTCTTGTGAAGCAAAAGGATATTTTGATGGGGATGCTCAAGGAGGGTTCTGTGTGGCAGGGATGATATTGAGACTCAATAAGGATCATTATTTTACTTTCGAGTTGAACTGTGGTCATGGTACAAATATGAAGGTTGAGATGATTTCCGTATGATGTTTGACTAAAATTGTTTCATCCTTTGGGATAGATTCCTTGAATATATTTGGGGACTCTTTGTTGCATAAGGTTTTATTTTGCCCAAAATGTATCCTATTTTAAAAGAGACCAGAATATTCAAGGAATCTTTTGTATTTTGGGCATAACTTTTTGCTCGTAACTCGAAATTGGGTGAACTTTGGACCATTAGAAAGGTCTTGAAATTCTCAACAAATTTTTTGTTTTGCATGTTTCCTATTTCCTTACCATTTTTTCGGGGCTGGTGTTTTAGTAACAAAGCATCTTTTAAAAGATGCTTTATTACTAAAACGCCTGCCATGGGCAAACGGTATAGAATTTTAAGACCTTTCCAATGGTCCAAAGTTCTCCCAATTCCAAGTTACGAGCAAAACATTATCCCCAAAATACAAAAGATTGCAAGAATCTTTTCACTTTTTGTTAAATAGGATACATTATAGAAGATGGTAGAATGTTATGTGGTTATAAAATTGGGTTAAAGGTATTTAAAATTTACAGGTGATTGATATTTAGAAATGGAGTTGGAGAAGAAAGTCGCTTTTGTCTACTTTTGTTGCATATACATTGTGCACATATTTCGAGAATTGAATATGGAAGTTGACAACCTATCAAAAGAGGCTCTTCTTGAGGAGGAAGGTATCCTTCTTTGGGAAGAATTTGTGGATGATTCCTTGGAATTGGAACTTTAAGATATTTTGGGATGTACACGTTTTATGATAGTTCTAGTAGTTTTTTGGTATTTGTTCTATAGTTTCATCTGAAGCTTTTGTCTTTTGTATGGATAACTTGGGAGGGATGTTTGTTTGTTGAACTGAGGTTTTCACTGTGAAGATATTTATTCTTAATAGGTTGAAGGGATTGTTCATGTAATTTTTGATTCAATATAAATAACATAAGTATTTTTTTTTGTTCTAGTGAAAAAAAAGTTTTTAATTGATGAAAATTATCAAAATAATTATATCAACTCAATGCAAATGTAAAATAAAAATAATAAAAATAATCTAATTTTAAATTTATAACATAAGTATAAATTTAGGATTTTGGTGGAAAATTCTAAAATTCCAATGACTGGTTCAAGGATTTTGTTGAAGGTTTTAAAATTCACAACCAGTCTCGGTTTTCCTCTTTTTATCTCAAAGTGTTTATTGACAACAAATGCTTGACATGCCCAAGGGATCTTAGAAGGTCTAAGAGTTCTTTGATTTCATTTGCATAGAATTCTCTTTCTGAGGGGGACATAAGGGCAACAGAGGTTTTTTGATCTTTTGGTTTTTCTAAGGGGTTAAAAGGTAAGGAGACAAAGCATTTTTCCCTGGTCCAAAATGCATTAGGTGACTCTGAGGTGCAATCCTTCTCTAGTTTAGAGGAAATTTCGAAGAGGGCAGATTCTTTATGCATCTTTCCATTTTGAACAGTTTTGCAAGACTGAGAGTGGGGTTAGATTGGGTAACAAGATTCTTACATTCAAACTAACATAGAGGGGTGGAAACTCTTCTGCCATTTATTGTACAAGAAAATTTCATATTGGGATCATCAACTGTAATGGGGCTAACTTTATGCAAGAAGGGTGATCCTATGATGTAATATTCTTTTAGGTCGTCTAGCCTATTGAGATGCAGAACTTCTTTTATTCCACTGATGCTTATTGGAAAATCTGGAACTCATCCTTTGAGCTGTACAAGAGTTCCTTCAATGGCTACACCATGTTCATTTGTTTTTTCCTAGTAAAAAGGTGGTATAGCATTTCCTTTTTCCAAATTCATTTGGCAACCTGAATCTATCAAACAATCAAGCTCATAAGATTTGAATTCAGATGGACAAAACTTTATTTTAATGAAATATTTAGGACCAGTGAATAGTCCTAGAGATCCTAGTAATGGTTCATCATTATGATAATATTTTGTTCCTGAATCAGTGGTGTGCTGAGAATGTTTTGGACTTTCAGCAGTTTTTGGTGACTGTAATGCTTTGGCATAGGCTCTACACATTTCTTTATCAAAGGACTGGTCTGTTTCTCTTATTGTTATTTCAAGCATTCTTTTAAATTCCTATATTTCTTTTACCAGCTTCTTTAGGCAATTCTGCTTATCTTTGATCTGTAGTCTTAGCAGATTTTCTTTATCTTTTCTAAACTTTTGTGTATCCTCATGATGATCAGGATATCCTTTGTATAAATATGCAGGCTGGTAGAATGCTGGATTCTTGCTAATTCCCGAAGAGACAGATTTCTCTTTTTCTTCTGAAACTTTTTCTTTTTCTTTTCTTCTTCTTAAAAGATTTCTTTTTTCATCTTTCAGATCTTGCCTTTTCATATATTGATAGACTGGGGTCTCAGACAATTCTTTGTCAATTTCAGCAATCCTAAATTCCGAGGATACCTTAGGTGGGTTGGAAGAGAACATATAAAAACTAAAATCAGGAGGACCAGAGCAACCTCCTAAATTTGCTTCTTCATCAGAATCGGAAGAAGAGGAGTCAGAAGAGTTTGGAGCAAATATATCTAAGGTAGGGTCAGAATCAGAGGAATCTCCTTCTTCTGGTAAGAAGACGATTTCACCTTCAGGGTAGTCTCGTGCTGCACACCAAGCTAGATCCCACCAGGCTGGATCTAGGTCTTCTGAAAACATGGCAACAAATCTAGGATTTTTCTTTTTATTTGGGCATTTGTTAGCCCAGTGACCCTTTTTACTGTAGATGAAACATTTTTCTTTATCTACAGGTTCAGATCTTTTCTTAAAGTAGGCTTTCTTTTGAAATTTTTTGCCTTTTTTATGCTTATAGCCTTTGTCTAGATGAAATCTAGGCGCACTAGTATATTTGGGCTGCTGTTTCTTCTTACAACTACATGATTCATGCCCAAAGTGTCCTCAGTTGTGGGTGCCACACCCCCAATTTGGAATTTTTGCAATATCTTTACAAAAACCCAGGGAAAACATTGAAGAGTGTCGCTTGAAATCTGTAGCCACTCTTTTCTCCAGACAATGTTCTTTCCAAGTTTCCATGATGAATCCATGCAATTTGGAAAGGGAAATACTTGACAGAGGGATGTTTTTATCTTTAAGATGTTGTTCAATAGCATCAGGAACATGGCCAGAAAAGCTTCTCAAGTAATGTTTCAGATATGCGGGCTTATCAGCATTGCCAGAAGAAATCAACAATTTTTGCATATAGCAAAAATATTCTTCACTCTTATTTAGGTCACAGATTCTGGTTGACATAAATAAATATGCAAGATGTTCATAATCTTCATTTGCATCGAGACCATATAATTCTTTACCAAGGGCAGTAAGAATTTGTTGGTCCACATCTTCTGCATTCAACATTTCTTCTCTGGATTCTTGGGGAATCCAGCGCCACCATTCTGAGGCTAGCACTGAAAATCTTGGAGTGCTAGTTTTTGGCCAGTTATTGTATTTTCCTGTGTTCTTTTGTACAAGACCCAATTTGATAGAAGCTGGATGGTAGATCTTATTTGGGCGCGGGATTGACATTGTATGTTCAACACATGTTGATCAAGCATTTGGGAGATTAAATTATTCATCCCATTTATTCCGAAACTAAGGGAATGAGGTACTGATGAAGGAGAAGTGTCAGGAAGATCTGACATTTCAGTATCAAAAGGAGGGGGAGGACTTGTTATCTGAGGATTAGTATGACTTTGGTCATTTGGATTTGAGGATCCAATATTTTCTCTTTTTGGGATTCAGAATGCCGATAAATATTTATCTGGGAGGGCATTTGGCATTTGTTTGAATTGGGAGACCATATTTTTTAACTCATGAATCTCTGCTTGATCTTCTATTTCTTGACCAAAAAGGAATTATGGTCTTTGGTCATCTTCTTGGATACTCATCATTCCAAAATAGTATCTTCTTTCATGTTTGACTTATGACCTTTAGCTGCAAGCTCTAATGCAGTTTGGCTTACAGGGCTCTTTTTACTATTGACATTTTGTGTTCTGGCCATCAGTTTCCCTAGGAAATCTAACCTTTTTTATAATTTTTCGCTTGCTAAGATAATCGCAGCTTTTACTTCTTCTTGTCCTGCAAGCAAGTGATCAATTTTAGCTTCAAGCAAGGAAATATGCTCTTTTTTTGTCTGAACTTTTTGTCTGAGAAGTAAAATATCAGAGGCTATGTCATCGGTGTTTTGCACAGTCAGTTGTTGCTGATAATTGCTGTAATTAAGCAACTTTATTTCATCAGAGACAGTTTCGTGTGGATTTGATGATCTATGTGGCATGAACTCTCTTTTAGAAAGACCATCATGAGCAAACTGTTGAAATGGAGTATCAGAAAGATTTATTCGTGGATGGAACGAGGTATCACCCTATGGGTTTGTGGAGGTGAAACTAGAGCTAATTCTAGGGAGAGACATCATGTACAAGCTTACTCCTTTGTTTTTTATTTTTAGTCTCTCAAATTCTTTTCTGCAGGCAGGACAGTCTGCATGCTGACCTTTGTGCTCATTGTTATGAACACTTGAAAAGGAAAGGTGAGAAGAAGAACATGGTTCAAACAAGGATAATTTTTTAGAAGTATTATTCACAGAGGAAGATATTACACGAGGTGGAGCAAATTGGGGAGAAGGAAACCGTTCAGGCAATTTAAAAGAGTTTGAAAATCTGTCAAAGACAAGGGTTTTAGGAATAGAGAGTTGTTGGTTCTTATTTTTTTCAAAGTCTCTTGACTCTCTGTATCTTACCTTCCATTTCTTTGGATAACTAATGCCAATCCAGTCAAATGTGATAGGTGTAGAATTTTTTGACTTATCAGTTTCTACCATACTTAGTAGGTGTGAGATTTCAAGGACTTTAGGGGTAAGAGGTGGAAGGGAATCATTTCCAAAGCGAATGAAAACCAACGATTTAAGCTGAATGATTTTGGAGCCAGTGTCCATTTTAAATCCTAAGGGACGAATATAGGCCCTGAGTAAATCATGTAGGGGTCATCAAGGATGACAGAATACTTAGGAAAGATAGTCCCAAAAAACGAGCCATTGTGCAAGGGTCCTTTAAAACCTCCAATTAAAGCATCAACAAAATCTAAGTGGAGGGTATCCAAAACAAAACACAAAAAAGAAACATTCATATAGGGTCGTACTAATGGACCAAGTCCTAATTTGACAACGCCTAGATGCGCATATTTGTAACCTTTTGTTTTTGCCTAGTCAATTTGGTCTCTGTCAATCAAATTAATGTGAATGGGCTCTTCCTGGTCAGTGAAGGTGATGTCCAAAGAACTGATTTTAATTTGTGTCCAGGATTTATATTGCCACCATTTCTTTTTACAAACCTCAGAAGGTAAGATTTCAGCCAGTTTCTAGTCAGGGGAAGCTATTGTATCATCGATGGTTATTATGGATGATGAAGGTCCAAAAGTCTGAAAGGAATATTTTCTTTCAGCCAAAGAAACAGTAGTTTGATCTGTAGATTGGCAGTCTAGGGATGTAAGCCCTACAGAGTCCATTGAAGAATCCATGGAACACTTATTGGAATCGAGCAGTAAAGGAATAGTTTGGGGCTTAAGGATATCCTACAGGTCTCCTAAGAGACAACACTAGTGGATTTATAATGTTTGTAACTAACACTTTAACCACAAAAATATGAAATGGACTCGGATATCACAACTATTCCACACGGATACTTTTACAGAAATAAATGAACTCTATTCCTAGATTGCTTTAGACACAAAAAGATTTCTCGAATATTAGATGGAAATTTGATTATAAGAGCTTCTAAAACTTACAAGTAGAAGTAGATGATACAAATGTCACACTGGATCTGATACCAAGAGACGCCAAGATTGCACGCGAACCTGACTTCAGATGCAACTTATTAATATAGACTCAAAATCTTGTTCATCTTCGAAGGGTGAATATCATCACAAGCGCAAACTTACACAAACCAGAGTTTCTGATCCGAGCTGACCACACTAAGTGCAGAGGGAGAGCATACGCTACTGGTTTTATAGACTCATTACAAGTGCGATCACTGCTTTTGATCCCAACTGATTGCTTGAGGTACAAAGGGAGAGCATACACATTGCTCGAAACATGGAGAAAATACAGAAAGCTTACTAGACTAAAAAAAACTCAGTGCCCAAATGAGAGGAGGAAAACCTTATTTATACAATTTTATCCGGTAAACCGGTGACCCGAAACTTACACCTAATGGTAAAAAGACTTGATTCGGATCTCATGGTAGTGGATCAAATCACACTTTTTGTTGGGTAAGTCACCCAAGCCATGTGAAGAATGGACAAAAATGGCATCTCATTCGATCTTGGTGTCTATATTAAGAAGCTGCATCTGAAGTCACGTTCGCATTTGATCTTGGCATCCCTTGGTATCTTGGCATCTCGTTCGATCTTGGCGTCTCTTGGTATCTTGGCATCTCATTCGATCTTGGCGTCTCTTGGCGTTCGCGTGCAATCTTGCCGCAACATTTGTATCACCTACCTCTACTTGTAAGTTTCAGAAGCTCTTATAATCAAATTTCAGTCTGATATTCGAGAAATATTTCTGTGTCTAAAGAAATATGGGAACAAAGTTCATTTATTTCTGTAAAAGTATCTGTGTGGAATAATTGTGATATCCGAGTCCGTTTCAGATTTTTGTGGTTAAACTGTTAGTTACAGACACTATAAATCCACCAGTGTTGTCTCTTGGGAGACTTGTAGGATATCCTTAAGCCCCAAACTATTCCTTTACTGCCCGATTTTGGTAAGTGTTCCATGGATCCTTCAATGGACTCTGTAGGGCTGACATCCCTAGACTTCCAATCTACATATCAAACTACTATTTCTTTGGCTGAAAGAAAATATTCCCTTCAGACTTCTGGAGCTTCATCATCCATAATAACCATCGATGATACAATACCTTCCCATGACTGGAAACTGCCTGAAATCTTACCTTCTGAGGTTTATAAAATGAAATGGTGGCAGTATAAATCTTGCACACAAATTAAAATCAGTTCTTTGGACATCACCTTCACCGAACAGGAAGAGCCCATTCACATTAATTTAATTGACAAATACCAAATTGACTGGGAAAAACCAAAAGGTTACAAATATGCAGATCTAGGCGCCGTCAAATTAGGACTTGGTCCATTAGTACGACCCTATGTGAATGTTTCTTCTTTGTGTTGTGTTTTGGATACCCACCACTTAGATTTTGCTGATGCTTTAATTGGAGGTTTTTAAGGCCCCTTGCACAATGGCCCGTTTTTTGGTACTATCTTTCCTAAGTATTCTGTCAGTCTTGATGACCCCTACATCTATGATTTAACCAAGGCCTATATTCGTCCCTTAGGATTTAAAATGGACACTGGATCCAAAATCATTCAGCTTAAATCGTTGGCTGTCATCTGCTTTGGAAATGATTCCCTTCCACCTCTTACCCCTAAAGTCCATGAAAGCTCACACCTACGAAGTATGGTAGAAACTGATAAGTCAAAAAATTCTACACCTATCACATTTGACTGGATTGGCATTAGTTATCTAAAGCAATGGGAGGTAAGATACAGAGAGTTAAGATACTTCGGAAAAAATAAGAACCAACAAACCTCTATTCCTAAACCCCTTGTCTTTGATAGATCTTCAAACTCTTTTAAATTTCCTGAAGGGTTTCCTTCTCCCCAATTTTCTCCACCTCTTGTAAGATCTTCCTCTGTGAATAATACTTCTGAAAAATCATCCTTGTTTGAACCATCTGTTCTTCTTCCCGCCTTTCCTTTTCAGGTGTTCATAACAATGAGCACAAAGGTCAGCATGCAGACTTCCCTGCCTATAGAAAAGCACTTGAGAGACTAAAAATCATAAAAAAAGGAGTAAGCTTGTACATTATGTCTCTCCCTAGAAGTAGCCCTGGTTTCACCTCCAGAAACCCACAGGGTGATACCTTGTTCCATCCAGAAAGAAATCTTCCGGATACTCCATTTCGACAGTTTGCTCATGATGGTCTTTCTAAAAGAGATTTCATTCCACATAGATCTTCAAATCCACATGAAACTATCTCTGATGAAATAAAGTTGCTTAATTACAACAATTATCAACAACAACTGACTAGCCAAAACATCGATGACATAGCCTCTTATATTTTACTTCTCAGACAAAAAGCTCAGATAGAAAAAGAGCATATTTCCTTGCTTGAAGCTAAAATTGATCACTTACTTACAGGACAAGAAGAAGTAAAAGCTGCTATTATCTTAGCAAGTGAAAAATTAGAAAAAAGGCTAGATGTCCTAGGAAAAATGATGGCCAGAACACAAAATGTCAATAGTAAAAAGAGCCCCGTAAGCCAAACTACATTAGAGCTTGCAGCTAAAGGTCATAAAGTCAAACATGAAAGAAGATAATCTTTTGGAATGATGAGTATCCAAGAAGATGAACAAAGACCAGAATTCCTTTTTGGTCAAGAAATAGAAGATCAAGCAGAGCTTCATGAATTAAAAAATATGGTCTCCCAGTTCAAACAAATGCCAAATTCCCTCCCAGATAAATATTTATCGGCATTCTGAATCCCAAAAGGAGAAAATAATGGATCCTCAAATCCAAACGACCAAAGTCATACTAATCCTTAGATAACAGGTCCTCCCCCTCCTTTTGATACTGAAATGTTAGATCTTCCTGACACTTCTCCTTCGTCAGTACCTCGTTCCCTTAGTTTCGGAATAAATGGGATGAATAATTTAATCTCCCAAATGCTTGATCAACATGTGTTGAACATACAATGTCAATCTTGCGCCCAAACTAGATCTGCCATCAAGCTTCTATAAAATTGGGTCTTGTACAAAAGAACACAAGACAATACAATAAATTGCCAACAACTAGCACTCCAGTTGGTTGCAGGATTTTCAGGGCTAGCGTCAGAATGGTGGTGCTGGATTCCCCAAGAATCCAGAGAAGAAATGTTGAATGCAGAAGATGCGGACCAACAAATTCTTACTGCCCTTGGTAAAGAATTCTATGGTCCTGATGCAAATGAATATTATGAACATCTTGCATCTTTATTTATGTCAGGCAGAATCCGTGAACTAAACAAGAGTGAAGAATATTTTTGCTATATGGAAAAATTGTTGATTTCTTCTGGCAATGCTGATAAGCCCGCATATCTGAAAGATTACTCAAGAAGCTTTCCTGGACATGTTCCTAATGCTGTTGAACAACATATTAAAGATAAAAACATCCCTCTGTCAAGTCTTTCCCTTTTCCAATTGCATGGATTCAACATGGAAACTTGGCAAGAACATTGTCTGGAGAAAAGAGTTGCTAAAGATTTCAAGTGACAATCTTCAATGTTTTCCCCGGGTTTTTGTAAAGATATTGCAAAAATGCCAGATTAGGGGTGTGCCGCCCACAACCGAGGACACTTCGGGCGTGAATCATGTAGTTGTAAGAAGAAACAATAGTCCAAATATACTAGTGCACCTAGATTTCATCCAGACAAAGGCTATAAGCATAAAAAAGGCAAAAGATTTCAAAAGAAATCCTACTTTAAGAAAAGATCTGAACCTGCAGATAAAGAAAAAATATTTCATCTGCAGTAAAAAGGGTCACTGGGATAACAAATGCCCAAATAAAAAGAAAAATCCTAGACTTCCTGCCATGTTTTTAGAAGACTTGGATCCAGCTTGGTGGGATCTAGCTTGGTGTGCAACAGGAGACTACCCTGAAGGTGAAATTGTCTTCTTACTAGAAGAAGGAGATTCCTCTAATTTCGACCTTGCCTTAAATAAATTTTCTCCAAAATCATCTGACTCCTCTTCTTCTAATTCTGATGAAGAAGCAAATTTAGGAGGTTTCTCTGGTCCTCCTGATTTTAGTTTTTATATGTTCTCTTCCAACCGTCCTAAGGTCTCCTTAGAATTTAGGATTGCTGAAATTGACAAAGAATTGTCTGAGACTCCAGTCTATCAATATATGAAAAGGCAAGATCTAAAAGATGAAAAAATAAATCTTTTAACAAGAAGAAAAGCAAAATAAAAAGTTTTAGAAGAAAAAGAGAAATCTGTCTCTCCAGAAATTAGCAAGAATCCAACATTCTACCAGGTTGTAGATTTATAAAAAGGCTATCCTGATCATCATGAGGATAGACAAAAGTTTGGAAAAGACAAAGAAAACCTGCTAAGACTACAAATAAAAGATAAGCATAATTTCCTAAAGAAGCTGGTAAAATAAATAGAGGAATTGAAAAGAATGCTTGAAATAACAATAAGAGAAAGAGACCAGTCCTCTGATGAAGAAATGTGTAGAGCCTATGTCGAAGCATGACAGTCACCAAAAACTATTGAAAGTACGAAACATTCTCATCACACTAGTGATTCAGGAATAGAAGATTTTCATAATTATGAACTATCACTAGGATCTCTAGGACTATTCACTGGTCCTAAATATTTCATTAAAATTAAGTTTTGTCCATCTGAATTCAAACCTTATGAGCTTGATTGTTGATAGATTCAGGTTGCCAAATGAATTTGGCAAAAGGAAATGCTATACCATCTTTTTACTGGGAAAAAACAAACAAACATGGTGTATCCATTGAAGGAACTCATGTACAACTCAAAGGACGAGTTCCAGATTTTCCAATAAGCATCAGTGGAATAAAATAAGTTATGCATCTCAATAGGCTAGATGACCTAAAAGAATATTGCATCATAGGATCACCGTTATTGCATAAAGTCAGCCCCATTACCGTTGATGAGCCCAATATGAAATTTTCTTGTACAATAAATGGTATAAGAGTTTCCACCCCTCTATACTATTCTGCTTCTTTCAAATGTAAGAAACTTGTTCCCCAATATAACCCTACTCTCAGTCTTGCAGAACTGTTCAAAATGGAAAGATGCATCGCCTATGTAGAAATTCATAAAGAATCTGCCCTCTCTGAAATTTTCTCTAAACTACAGAAGGATTAAACCTCAGAGTCACCTGATGCATTTTGGATCGGGGAATAATACTTTGTCTCCTTACCTTTTAACTCCCTAGAAAAACCAAAAGCTCAAAAATCCTCTGCTTCCCTTATGTCTCTCTCAGAAAGAGAATTATGTGCAAATGAAATCAAAGAAATCTTAGACAAAGGCCTTATAGAACCTTCTAAGAGCCCTTGGGCATGTCGAGCATTTGCTGTCAATAAACACTCTGAGATAAAAAGAGGAAAACCCAGACTGGTTGTGAATTTTAAACCCTTGAAAAAAATCCTTGAACCAGTCTGTTACCCTCTGCCTGATAAATCTAGTCTGCTGCAAAGAATAGTAGGATGCACCATTTTTAGAAAGTTTGACTTGAAGTCTGCTTTCTACCAGATTGGAATTGAAGCAAAAGACAGGTACAAAACTGCCTTTGTTGTTCCTCATGGGCAGTATCAGCGGAAGGTCCTTCCATTTGGCATTAACAATGCACCATCAGAGTTCCAGAACAGAATGGAATATATCTTCAGAGAAAAGAAATGGGCATTAATGTACATAGATGATATTCTTATTTGTTCCAACAATTTGCAGGAACAATTGAAACATCTTCAAGAATTTTATTCTTTGGTTTTCAAACATGGATTGGTTTTGTCAAAATGCAAAATGGAAATTGGAAAAAAGGACATTGAATTTTTAGGATATAAAATAAGTAAAGGATAGGTGATCCTTCAAGAAGATGTCCTGAAGGTTTTTGCTCACTTTCTTGATCAGATATTAGAAAAAGTTCAAGTGTAGAGATTTTTTGGGAAGCCTAAATTATATTAGGCCATTCTACAAAGGATAGGTAGATGACATTCATCTGCTGCAGCAACGACTGAAGAAAAATCCCCCAAGATGGAATAAAGATATGACGGATGCAGCAAAGAAAATCAAAGAAAAAGTAAAACAGCTTCCTCCACTCTCACTACCACAAGGCTCAGGTCAAATGGTGATTGAAACAGATGCCTCCAATAAAGCTTGGGGAGGTATTCTCAAAGAAAAACATGGAGATCAAGAAGAAATATGCGGCTACGCTTCAGGAGCATTCAAAAATGCAGAAATCAATTATCCGTCAAGTCACAAGGAAATCCTCGCGGTCAAAAATACTGTAAACCATTTCAAGATTTATCTAAAACCTGTCAAGTTCATTGTTAGAACAGATCTAAATATAATGCCTGGTATATTCAAGAATGAAAATCTTATGGCAGAAAATAGTTCTAGGATTCTAAAATGGTTTCTTTGGTTGCAAAACTTTGATTTTGAAATTGTATATAAACCAGGATATTTGAATTGTGTTTCCGATATGCTAACCAGAGAAGAATTACAGGAGAAACCTAGCCTCAACATGTTTGGCTATGGAGCATCCAGCTTGTCAAACAAAAAATCTAAGCTTCGAATCTTCAATGATCTCTTGTCAAAGGAAGAAAGAGAATATTTTTTGAATTACGCCAACAAAAGGGAAGCAGATAAGTATATGGCACTCTCCTTGATCCAACAAGTAAATGCCTCTCCTTTGAAAATACAAATATTGGAGAGATGGGAAAAACAAGCCTTTAAAGGCTTAGAAAATGCAATGCACCAACTTCAACAGTTTAATCACATTTGGGTTGACACAGCTTATACAGATGGAAGAGAATTGTATTATGTGGATATCAGTACAGGCTTTTTAACATGGAATAGTTATAACCTCATATTGCAGTTCTGCAGAGAACAGGGAGAAATAATAATTTGTGGAGATCCTTCTACACTGGTGCAACAACAATGGTCAGGATGGACATAAATTTTCCTTGATAAATTTTGTCCAAGAAAAGATTGGGTTCAATGACGTGCAAATTTCATCCTACACCTTCAAGAAGACATGATCGTAGCACACCACAATCATATGTGGTATAAATTTAAACTGCGCCATCTTGGAGGAGCTTACTCTCCTCTTGAGCCCCCTATTTTCACTCAGCAGAAATTCAGAAGAATGGACAAAAATGGCCGCCTCTTAGATCATAAAATTCATACAAGAAGAATTCCTTTAAACCTTAAAGTTGAATCCATTTTTCAAGGAGAATTATGCTTTATTCCTAATGAAGTCATGATTGGATCCGATGTGGAACAATGTTTCTCAAATTGCTTATTTCCCGATACCGAATTTGGTTTAGATAATGACTTTGACTCTGATAGATTCCCTGGTTGTACATGTGGGGAAAACCTGTGTATTTGTAATCATGACAATGAATAATGGAAAGCGTCGTGGGCTGCTAACAGTAGCTCCACTGTGGAAAAAATCCAGTTTGTTGTCAGTCCATAGATTCTTTCACATGGTTTGTATGACTTACTTAACAAAGCTTCTTAATACAGATGCCAAGATCGAACAAGGCGCCATTTTTGTCCATTATTCACATGGTTTGGGTGAATTACCCAACAAAAGGTGCAATTTGATCCACTACCATGAGATCCGAATCAAGTCTTTTTACCCTTAGGTGTAATTTTCGGGTCACCGTTTTACCAACTAAAATTGTATAAATAAGGTGTTCCTCCTCTCATTTGGGCACCGAGTGTTTTTGAGTCTAGTAAGTTTTCTTCATTTTCTCTGTGTGTCGAGCACTGTGTATTCTCTCCCTCTGTGCCTTGAGCGATCAGATGGGATCAAAAGCAGTGATCTCACTTCTAATGAGTCTGTAAAAACAGTAGTGTATGCTCTCCCTCTGCACTTAGTGTGATCAGCTGGGATCGGAAACTCTAGTTTGTGTAAGTTTGCACTTGTGATGATCTTTTCCCTCTGAAGATGAACAAGCTTTTGAGTCTGTATTAAGAAGCTGCATCTGAAGTCACGTTCGCGTGCGATCTTGGCGTCTCTTGGTATCTCGGCGTCTCGTTCGATCTTGGCGTCTCTTGGAGTTTGCGTGTGATCTTGGCATGACATTTGTATCATCTAATTCTACTTGTAAGTTTCAGAAGCTATTATAATCAAATTTTAGTCTGATATTCGAGAAATATTTCTGTGTCTAAAGCAATCTGGGAACAGAGTTCATTTATTTCTGTAAAAGTATCTGTGTGGAATAGTTGTGATATCCAAGTCTGTTTCAGATTTTTGTGGTTAAATTCTTAGTTACAGACGTTGTAAATCCACTAGTGTTGTCTCTTGGGAGACCTGTAGGATATCCTTAAGCCCCAAACTATTCCTTTACTGCCCGACTCCGGTAAGTGTTCCATGGATCCTTCAATGGACTCTGTAGGGATTACATCCCTAGACTGCCAATCTACAAATCAAACTATTGTTTCTTTGGCTGAAAGAAAATCTTCCTTTCAGACTTCTTGAGCTTCATCATCCATAATAACAATCGATGATACAATACCTTCACTTTTTTTCAGGTATTTCTTGTTTTTGGGGTAGCGGGGTCCATCAAAAGTATGTCGAGTTGGTACTCGTTGGATGCGGAATTTAATTCCGCATGCAACGAGCTCTACTGATCGAAATTTGACTAAAAACATGGGTATATATGTCGAAAATACAAACAAAAAAGTAGTTTTTTTCTTTTCTTCCTCCAAAATTAATAAATATTATTTTATTATTTTAACTATTATTTTATTAATTTTTTTTAGGAGGCCCATTTTGAGTTGAAATTTCCTCTAATGCAAGGATCACCTTATACCACATGTGTCTTCCTTAAATATACCTAAATAGATGTTTGATTCCTTGACCAAGCTATTTGAAGGAAAGGATATAAATCGGAAGATGACCTTGCGAAATCAGTTGAAGAATGTAAAAATTCAAAATGCAGAGACCATACAGTCATACTTTTTAAGGGTCTCTCAAATCAAGGAACAACTTGAAGTCGTGGGAGAAGATATTGAGAATGGAGAAGTTGTGATGACCACGTTGAATGGTCTCCCTAGGTCATGAGACTCCTTTATTAAAGGAATTTGTGCTAGAATAAAGTTGATCACTTTCAGTAGGTTTTGGGAGGAGTGCTAACAAGAAGAAGCTCGAATCATAGCTCGAGAAGAAAAGATGGGAAATGAAGATCAAGCTCTCACAACACACGCCAAGAATAACAAAAGGGAGCACTTCAATCACAAGAAGGAAAAACATCACCACCAGAACCAAAAGGATAACCATAGAAGACCCAGAAGAGATCTATCTAATATCATATATTACACTTGTGATGAGATGGGACATTTTTCTAGAGATTGTCCTAAGAACAAAAAGAAGAAGAATGTCACGTCCCCATGCCTCCGACCGGCAAAGAGGACGCGATCTACTTGCTATAACAGACCGGGCTAACCGCCCATGAACATGTACAGGCTTAATAATTGCCTTAAACAGAATGCTTAGCCATACAAATTGAACATTTATCTAAAATGTGCACACAAGAATATTTGTCATGCACAGTGCGTTTTAATCATCATTCACAACGGAATCAATTGCGTTCCTACAAGCATTCAATTAACATACACAGCGGAAACATCATGCACATTGAACATTTATTTTTGCACAGCGGAAAACCATATGCATTCAAACCAGCATTCATTCAACATGTTCATTCCATTTTAATTGACAGTAAATTAGAATTGTAGAGGTAAAATGCACAAGATTACTTATCTTATAAAAGCTTCGCTCCACAACCAGCTACGTCGCTGCAACGTTCCACCCAACCATAGGCCAGCGTGCTCATCAATCTCTCAGCAATGCTGCCACCCCCGAGCTGGGCATGATTCTCCAAGGAATAAGGGAACTAGCAGGCTTACACATCGCCAAGGATGTCCAAAACACACAGCCAAGCCAACAGAGTTGGGTTTATCAGGCCATTAAGGAGCTGAAGAAGGCAATTGCTAAGCTGGTGAGCTCCTTACAGAGCCAAGAACACCCACACCAAAACTAGCCAGACCCCTAAGACACCCATCCACACCCAACACAAGGAATCAGTCCCTTCTCTGCTACACAGTCCCTTAGGCCCTGCATTCCCTTCCAGTGCTATTCAGGGGTGATGGAGAAGAAGGCCAGCCCTCTAGTTCTTCCTGGGTGGTTTCTAACACCAGGTTTATCAAGCAACCAAGCCAAAATCCTCACTCCTCACACAGTCCAAAGACCAACCATTGCACTCAGGCAACCAACTTAGCTAACACAGCTTGAACAGTAAAAACGAATTACACAGCCCCATACATAATAGTAAAAACGGCTCACAACATGGGGAAAAACACACAGCCCTGAAGCTCATCAGTGAACACAACTCACAGCAGGGAAAAACGCCCCAAACAGCCAGTGCGTGAGACCCAAAAGTCAGTGGGACAGCCAAAAACGTGAATGGCTCTTCACAGCCATGGTAAAAAAACACATGAAATCACAAAAACGTGAATGGAAAAATGCACCAGCAGCTCCAAAAATGTGAGGAAGACAACCCAGGCCCTGGCATTACAAAAACGACCTCCCATCCATGGGAAAAATGAATCCAACAGCCAAAACGTGGGATCCAAACACACAGGAAAAACTCCAGCTGCTCCCAAAACGTGAGAAAACTGAAAAACGTGAATGCCTAGCAGAATGGCCTACGTTTTTGGGTATTTTCCTTGCCAAGGAAGTCAAAACACGATTTTCAAAAATGGTTCTCTGCCCAATTCGAATTTTGGTTGCCCATACTCTTCCCCTTCCATGCAATAACTAACTCAACCACATTCTGGCAGAATTAAATGATTGGAGAAAAAGACAAGAAAGGTAGTTGACAGCTTGGGTGGGTTTCCTCATAGACATTTGTCTTTTCCCCATTGGCCCATAGGTTAAATATTTCACCTCCCTTATCCTTGGAATATCATGCCCCATTCGATTTGGTTGCCGCGGCCGTAGCTGGTTGTGTCCATTAATTAATTATGATGCATATTTACATAATGGCCAACATAATATGTGCCGCATGCCCTGATATTCAATCGGTGACAAATTTTAAATCCCAAGACATAGCATAACCGATCAATGGTGGGGCCTTGGCCTTTAGCTCCACACCATGATCATTACAATATTTACATCATGTACATTTAATGTAACGGGGTCAAAACCGGGACATTACAAAGAACAACAAGAAGAGACATCATGATCACACTGTAGAGGATGATGAACCTTCCAAGAAGAGAACTAAAGGAGACAACGAATATTCTTCAAGCGATGAAGAATATGTTGCGATTTCAGCTCTCACAGGTACTATTTCACATGGGAGCAATGATTGGCTTGTAGACAGTGGGGCTTCCAAGCATATGACAAGATTTAAGGACTCCTTTGTGAATATATTTGAACATGAGTCACCTCACAAGGTAAAACTTGGGGATGACTACCAATACCCTATAAAACGAAGTCGTGAAGCCTCTTACAAGCTAAACTCTGGAAAATATTTGAAGATGAAGGATGTTCTATATGTACCAGGACTCAAGAAGAATCTTCTCTCCATATCTGCATTGGATGCAAAAGGTATGAGGGTTGCATTTATTGATGGCCAAGTTGTTATATGGCAAAAAGGAAAGACCATAGATGATGCAGTAGTGATTGGAGAGAAAGAGGGAGGCTTATACAAATCGAAGGGCCAACCTAAACAAGCCTTGGTCCATGACTCCATGGAGCCAAGTGAATTATGGCATAGAAGGCTTGCACATGTGCACTATAGAACACTATCACTTCCAAGAAAAGCAGTTAACGATCTTCCTGAAATCTAGACAAAGCATGAAGGCATCTGCAAAGGATGTGTGGAGGGAAAGAACATAAAGAAGACATTTCCAAGTAGCGAGAGAAAAGAAAAAGGAATCTTGGAAGTCATCCACTCTAATGTATGTGGTCCAATATCATCCAGTTCATTGAGTGGGTATGTATATTTTGTTTCTTTCATTGATGACTTTTCTAGGAAGACCTAGATATATTTCTTGAAGAGAAAAGATTAAGTATTCAACAAATTTAAGGAATTCAAATCCCTGATGGAGAATCACACAGAAAATAAAATCAAGACCTTTCGATCAGACTGGCGAAGAATTCACATCAGAAGAATTCAATGAATTATGCATAGATTTAGGGATTAAGAGGGAGTTGATCACTCCATACAATCCACAACAAAGTGGAGTTACAAAAAGGGAGAATATAACGATTATGGAAGCAACAAGGGCAATGCTTTCATGATCAGGATCTTCCCATGCATCCATGGGTAGAATTTGCAAGAACAACCATGTATGTACAAGATCGTACTCCACATAGAGTATTGGACAACAAGACACAGAAAAAAATTTCTTCAGCGAGAAACCAAAAGTCAACCATCTTAGGATATTTGGCTGCCCGGTGTATATACACATTCCAAAGGAGAAGAGAAAAAAATTAGACCCTCCAGGAAAGAAGGGCATATTGTGGAATATAGTGAAAACTTGAAGGCTTACAAAATATACTTTCCAAGGTACAAGAAGATCAATATCAGCAGGTATGTGACATTTGACGAAGACTCAACATACAACAAATACATAAAATTACCTATTGAAGACATTGAAAAACCATAAGTACCCTGGATCCGATATACAACAATGAATGAAGAAACTCCAGAGGAAGATCGAGAAATAGAAGAACCTCAGGAACCTGTAGATCCACCCCATGAGAAGAATTCTCACAAGAGGAAACCAACATGGGTATGAGAGTCAATTCTATATGCAGAGATATATGGCTCTCTAGAAGGAATAAACAAAGAAATAAAGAGACCTAGTCCATACTCCAGTTATGTAGCCCTGTTGTGTGACATCATTAACAAGGAACCTTCCAACTATGAAGAAGCAACAAAAAAGAAAGAATGGAAGGATTCCATTATCAAGGAATACCAGTCAATCATGAATAATGATGTATGGGATGTGGCCCCGAGACCAGAAGGGAAGTCTATTGTAACTTCCAAGTGGATCTACAAGATCAAGCATGCTACAGATGGTAGCATAGAAAAATATAAAGCGATATTTGTGGAACGTGGCTTCTCCCAGAAGGAAGGGATATATTATGAGGATACTTTTGCACCTATATCCAGATACATTTCCATCTGAACAATATTTTCTCTGGCAGTAGTGATGAAATCGAAGATACACCAGATGGATTTCAATACAACATTCTTGAATGGTGTAGTGGAAGAGGAAGTGTATGTGGATAATCCACTTGGATTTGATACACATGACAGGAAGACTCTTGTGTGCAAATTGAAGAAATATTTGTATGGATTGAAGAAGTCACCCAAGACATGGTATGACAGGATGGAAATATTCCTGACTAGTTTGGGCTTTACCAAGAGTAAAGAAGAATCCAACCTTTACTACAAGGTTGATAAAAGGAACCCAATGATACTACTATTGTATGTAGATGACCTGTTTGTAACAGGTGAGGATGGGTTGATTGTTGACACAAAGAGGAAGCTTGCTACCGAGTTCGAGATGAAGGACTTGGGCATGATGCATTATTTATAGGTATGGAGGTGTGGCATAGTACATATGGAGTCTTCCTTGGTCAAGGGAAGTATACAATAGAGATCCTGGAGAGGTTTGGGATGATGGAATGCAAGGAAATAGACACACCCATGGCATCAAACTTGAAGCTACTTTACGATGCTTCATTAGAGTCAGTTGACGCCACGATATATCGTCAAATTATTGGATCATTGATGTACATGACGAACATGAGACCTGACATATGCTTTGTTGTGAACACTTTGAGCTAGTTCCTGAAAGACCCAAGACAAGTTCACCTGGTTGCTACAAAGCATATTTTGAGGTACCTGAAGGGTACAATTGCTTATGGGCTCAGATATGACGCGAAAAAAAAGGGTTAACCTACAGGGTTATGTTGATTCAGACTGGGATGGTAGCGCCTTAGATATGAAAAGCACTTTAGGGTGTTGCTTCAGTATGGGACCAAGTGTGATCTCTTGGTTTAACAGGAAGTAGTCCTACGTGGCACTGAGTACAACCGAAGTAGAATATGTCGTAGCTTGTTCAGCTAGTTGTGAGCTAGTATGTCTTAGGAAGCTACCGTATGATTTGTTTGATCTCCAATTAGAGGCGACTTGTATCTTCTGTGACAACCAGATTTGTGTGAAGTTGTCCAAGAACCCATTATTCTATGACAAGTCAAAGCACATTGAGGTTCGGGATGATGGAATGCAAGGAAATAGACACACCCATGGCATCAAACTTGAAGCTACTTTACGATGCTTCGTTAGAGTCAGTTGACGCCACGATATATTGTCAAATTATTGGATCATTGATGTACATGACGAACATGAGACCTGGCATATGCTTTGTTGTGAACACTTTGAGCTAGTTCCTGAAAGACCCAAGACAAGTTCACCTGGTTGCTACAAAGCATATTTTGAGTTACCTGAAGGGTACAATTGCTTATGGGCTCAGATATGATGTGAAAAAAAAGGGTTAACCTACAGGGTTATGTTGATTCAGACTGGGATGGTAGCGCCTTAGATATGAAGAGAACTTTAGGGTGCTACTTCAGTATGGGACCAAGTGTGATCTCTTGGTTTAATAGGAAGTAGTCCTACGTGGCACTGAGTACAACCGAAGTAGAATATGTCGTAGCTTGTTCAGCTAGTTGTGAGCTAGTATGTCTTAGGAAGCTACCGTATGATTTGTTTGATCTCCAATTAGAGGCGACTTGTATCTTCTATGACAACCAGAGTTGTGTGAAGTTGTCCAATAACCCATTATTCCATGACAAGTCAAAGCACATTGATATCAAGTACCACTATATCAGGGATATGGTGTAGAGAGGAGCAGTGAAGCTCCAGCATGTTGCAACGAACGAGTAAATAGCTGATTTGTTGACCAAGCCATTAGCCAGAGTGAATTTTGAATACTTCAGTGAGAATCTTGGTGTACTTCAAATCGAGGTTCCTCCTAAGGGGAGGTGATGGGTCTGGAAGATGCAGATGCACGAGAGCCATTCTCACATGGTGGTAGGTGTTTCCTCCCATGGTGTAGATGTAAGGGTTGTAGTCAATATGTGTGCATCTGGGTTGTGCTCTCAGTGATGATGAGATGATCTAAATATGACGAGACAATAGTATGGCATTCAGGTTTTGCAGAGGCATATAATCAGTCCTGGGATGCTCGTTCAGGTTTTGTAGAGGCATATAATCAGTCTTGGGAGATCCTTCAAGTTTTGCAAAGGCATATAATCAATCCTAAGATGCTCCTTTAGGTTTTACAAAGGCATATAATCAGTCCTGGGAGATCCTTCAGGTTTTACAGAGGCATATAATCAGTCCTGGGATGCTACTTCAGGTTTTGCAGAGGCATATAATCAGTTTTGGGAGATCCTTTAGGTTTTGCAGAGGCATATAATTAGTCTTGGGAGCTCCTTCAGGTTTTGTAGAGGCATATAATCAGTCCTGGGATATCCTTCAGGTTTTTCAAGGTAATAATTCCTGAGCTATACTTACTTTATGATTTGAAGACCTACGTGGAGGCTAGGCCTACATCCAACATGAAAAAGGGATGGATCTGTATAACTTCCTATGACGAGTAGATTCAAGAGATAACACCAATTGATCGAGATGATGAGAACAACAACAACAGTGACGATGATGATCCAGCATTGAAGGATTGTGCCTATATGTATTGATTTATGTGTCAAGAGAATACCTTAATGTAATTGTAACTTCGACAGATATTCACTTGTATATTTTATATTATATTTGTATTTTATTATTGCACCTCCGACGGAGATGTTCATTCCTATGATCAAGAGAATCATCATTGTACTTGAGTCATGTAAATTCATTGAGGTTAACCCTCCTTTGTATGCCGGGGCATTAATCCCTAGAAATAAGTGGTAAGTGGGTTATTAGACTCTCCTAGAGAAGTCATCCTAGTAGGAAAAAATATCAAGTGAAAAATATGTATAAATAGAGAGAGCTGCTCTCTATTTTAAAACACAGTCACTCGTCAAGTGCGCATGAGAGAGAGAGAGAGAGGACAAGATCACACATGTGAGAAAGAGAAACTATCGAAGATCATCTTTATACTTTTGGGTTTTAATTTTGCTACTGGTGCTCATTCTATCTCTGAGGAAGTTACAGGGTTTTCTCCTTTATGGTTTCCCTGAGGAAAATATTTATGTCTCGTCTCTTGTGATTATTGTTGTGCATGTTATTCTCTCAGATAAGATCCTAGATCATATTGAATAAACTGTAAAAATATAAAACTTTAAATATAAGTGTCGGTAGTGGCTGGTAGGGGAACTAAAAATATTTATATTATTTGAAGTAAAGAAGATAACACAATGAGAAAGGGAGTAGGATCTATAAATTTATCATTTCAATTTGTCTAGAGGTCCACCCATATGACCATTCAAATGGCAGTAGGAAATGTTCTTATGATTATCATGATTAAGGAATGTGGATACTTCCGATGATTGTAAAGATTAAGTAAAGAAATTTTAAAATTCTGTTGAATATGAAAGTTGTGCAACACATGTACAAAGACTACATAATATATGAAGATAAGAATGACAACTTCATAGTTAAAGGAGGTGGATCGTGAGAGTCAATGCGCAGTTGGCACTAGATGGAAACTAAAGGGGCAAAACTATTTAATGAAGATAATGAATATTTTCACTTACCATTGTGCTTCTATGGTTGCTTGATCAAAGACAAAATAAATACCTCTTGTAGCTACAAATTATGTAGCTCCTGTGGCATTGAGGAAGAAAATTTGTTGGACATATTTATATAGAAAATCATAAAATCCAACTACATCAGACACATCATACTGACAATATTAGAAAATCTATGTCAACTTCACACTATTCTCAACTGAATAAAATCAAGTATGAAATAGCTATGGAATGGCAGCTTCTACAAGAAAAAACATAATGTTGGTAAAAGCAAGAAGATTGAAGCTTAATAAAATGAAGTTGGAACAACCCACCCGTTGTCTACTACATCATGCATATGCTAATACCTTGCTGGATATTAGACCAAGGGGTATAAAATTCCATTATCATAAATGAACATATGATTCAAGAGACAAACCAAACAAAACACACACACACACACACACACACACACACACACACACACACACACACACACACACATACACGCACATAATATGAAATCATCTACCACTAAATATGTTTATACTATACAATATTAAGCATCATACCAAAAAGTAAGAAAATAGTTCCTGCAATATAACACTATCGTTTATATCCACTTCATTTACAACCTGAACTTGAATACCATCCAAATAACATGAATTGTAAGATACAAATTTGAATTCTATCTAAACTATTGTTGGTTATATCTATGCTTATGTTTTAAAAACAATCATGATGGAAATAATATACATCATGCTATTTATTTTATTTACTCATTGAGGATTTTAGTCCAATGGTTTGTAATGATTAACTTCTCAACCATGGGGGAAAATGAAATAGTTAAATTACAAGTAGAATTGATTATACGTATCCTTCTAATTACAGGCTTAGGAGTGGAATATTCATTAAAAATGAAATCAAGGTGTTGGTTTTAAATTAAATAAGATATAAATTACATATCTACCTTATTACTAGATTCATTCTTTCTTATGTTAGTTTTTCTAATATTATTCAAATTGATTAGAATATTTATCTGAAATAATAACAAGCACAACAAGATGCATAAGATAGAGCAAATACACAAGACACAAATTTTCCTCGGGGAAACCATAAAGGAGAAAAACCCGCAAACTTCTTTAGAATAATTCTTCCACTAAGACAATATCACAAGATGGAAAAACCCAAGAATAAGAAGTGTTATGTAGCTCTCTCTCTCCTCCTTTTTCTTCTCACTCTGCTCAAGCGAACGTGCATGAGTGTGTGTCTAAATGAGGGAGGGATCCTCCTTATTTATACACATCAAGTGACTGACCTAAAACATTACTGGGATGAACTCTTAACCTAGTAGGGATGACTTCACATAGGGAAACTCAAAAATACATTTTATTATATTAATCTTAGGGACTATTTCCCCAACTTAGAATGGGGTGTTTACCTCAATGACCATATACAATAATAAAATCCCGAATAGAGGGAAAAACATATCTGACAGGGGTACACCAATATACAATGATAATATACATCATAATATCTTTTGAAGTTACAAATACAACAATTCTCCCTCTTAACTAGGAAGTTATTCTCTCGCCATAGTCATAAACACATATGGTCATGCCATCATCATTGAATCATCATTATCATTTCTTTCATAGTCCTCATCTTGTTGATCATTAAATAGTGACATCTGTTGGATCTATCCATCATAAGAAGTTTCTACATAGCCATTCTTGTTTCATGTTGGGTGTAGGCCTAGTCCTCATCTAGGTATTCATCATATCCATGAACAATCCATCATGTAGGTACAACCCAGGACCATACATTACATTTACACTACAATCACCTGTGTATCCTACCGTCATCTCGTTGTATCCGGATCATCTCATCATCGCACATAGAGAACAACCCAGATGCATACCACAAACCACCTACATTCTGCTAACGTAGGAGCACGCTGGGACTCATTACATCTCAAAGATTACCTACGTCTACCACTATTTGAGAATCACCTAGGAGCACACCAAGTGCATTATGTCTCTCCACGGTCAGCTCACATTCTACCAACATAGGAGCACATCATGACTCATTACATCTTAACGACGAACTACGTCTACCACTATGCAAGAATCACCTAGGGACACACCAAGTTCCTTGTGACCTCTCATCATCTCCAACATGGGAACACATAAGGATTAATTACATCCAAGGATAACCTACGTACTACGCCAGGAATCATTACATTTAAGGACAACCTCAAGGACTCATTACATCCAGGATAACTAGCGTACTACACCAGGACTGATTACATCCAAGGACGACCTTCCAAAACTCATTACATCTAGGGATAACCTACGTACTATGACTAGACTCATTACATATGAGGATGACCTGATAGGACTGATTACGTCCTGGGACAACCTGCGTACTATTTTAGGCCAACATCTTGATCAACACATCGGCTATATTCTCATTCGTTGCCATGTACTGGAGCTTCACTGCTTCTCTCTGCACCATATCCTAGATATAGTGATACTTGATCTCAATGTGATTCAACTTGTCATGGAACATCGGGTTCTCCGACAACTTCACGCAGCTCCAGTTGTCGCAAAATATACAACTCGCCTCTAACTCGAGATCAAATAAATCCAACAGTAGCTTTCGAATCCATACTGCCTCAAAACTAGACGAATAGGCTTAAACATACTCTGCCTCGGTTGTACTCAACGCCATGCAATATTAATTCCTGCTAAACCAGGAGATCATACCAAATTTTAAACTGAAGCAACATCTCGAAGTGCTCTTCCTATCAGTGGAGTTTCCTTCCCAATCCAAATAAACATAACCATGTAGGTTAATCTTCTGATTCACATCATGCTTGAGCCCATAATCAACTGTACCCTTCAAGTACCTCAATACATGCTTTGCGGATATTAGGTAAACATGTATTGGATCTGTGAGGAACTAGCTCAGAGTGTTCAAAACAAAGCATACGTTTGGTCTCATATTTGTCAGGTACATAAATGAACCAATCATTTGATGATAAATCATGGCATCAAATGTCTCTTATGAAGTATCACACAATAGCTTCAATTTCGGTGCCATAGGTGTGGCTATCTCTTTGTAGTCCCGCATTCTGAATCTCTTCAAAATATCCACTGCATACTCTCCTTGACCAAGGAAGATCTCGTTCTCACTCTGCCACACCTCCATCCCTAAGAAGTAGTGCATCATCCCTAGGTATTTCATCTCGAACTCAGTGAAAAGCTTCCTCTTTTCATCTACAATGAGCTCGTCCTCTCCTATAAAAAACCGTCCATCAACATATAGCAAGAGCATCATTAGTATTTCACCTTCAACCTTGAAGCAAAGGTTGGAATCCACTTTACTCTTGGTAAATCCTAAGCTCATCATAAAGTTGTCCATCTTTCTATACCATGTCCTGGGTTCTTGTTTCAATTTGTACAAGGCTTTCTTCAATTTGCACACATGAGTCTTCCTGTCATGTGTCTCAAATCCCCGTGGATGCTCCACGTAAACTTCCTCTTCAACTACACCATTCAATAATGTTGTCTTGACATCCATTTCATTACTGCAACCAATGCAAGCATAGATCTAATGGAAGTGTATCTCGATACGGGTGCAAATGTCTCCTCATAGTCTATGCCTTCTTTCTGGGAGAATCCATGCGCCACAAATATTTCCTTATGTTTTTTATTTCTACCATAGGCTGCATGTTTGATCTTATAGATCCACTTCAAAGTCACGACAGACCTCCCTTCCATTCTCAAAACTATCTCCCAAACATCATTCTTCATAATCATCTGATACTCCTCGATCATGGCATCCTTCCATTCTTTATTTTCTGCAGCCTCTTCATAGTTGGAAGGTTTTTTATCAATGATGTCACATAGAAGGGCCACATAGTTGTATGGTTTAGGTATTTTCCTTTCTTTATGCATCCCATCTGGAGCGCCATACCTTTCTGCATCTTGTATTAGCACCCGTGCCCATGCTAGTTTTCTCTTGTGGGAGTTCTTCTCGTGAAGTGGCTCTACAAGATCTTGTGGTTTTTCAATGTCGTGATCTTCATGGTCTCTTGGAATTGTTTCTTCCATTTCCTTGCCTCAGACTCTGGTTTATTCATGTTCTTCAATCTCTTCAATAGGTATTTTTCAAGATTTGGAGTATGTTGATTCTTTGTAAAATGTTAAGTCTCTGCTGATGTCGATCTTCTTAAATCTTGGGAAGTATATTCGGTAGGACTTTGAAGTGTCACTATATCCTATGAATATTCCCTTCCTTCCCAAAGGATCGATCTTGGTCCTCTTTTCCTTTGGGATGTTTATGTACACTGGGAAGCCAACTATTTTGAGAGAGCTGACCTTTTGGTTTTGGTTTCTCTCCTGAAAAATATTCTTCAAGAGTCTTGTTGTCAAGTACTCGGTGAGGAGTATGGTTCTGTACATACACATTTGTCCTTGTTGCTTCTGCCCATAAGTGAATCAGAAGATCCTGGTCATGTAGAATTGCTTTCACTACTTCCATTATTGTTCTTTTCTTTTGTTCTGTAATGCCATTATGTCAAGGATTGTATGGAGTTCTCAACTCCATCTTAATCCCAGATTCTATGCAAATTTCCTTGAATTCTTTCGAGGTGAATTCTCCACCATTATCTGGCCGCAGAGTCTTGATCTTCCTTTCAGTGTGATTTTCGACCAAGGATTTGAATTCCTTCAACTTGTTCAAGAAATATATCCAAGTCTTACGGGATAAATCATCTATAAAGGAAACACAATATACATAACCACTTAGTGAGTTGGATGACATGGGCCCATAGGCATCTGAGTTGATTATATCCAATATTCCTTTTGCTTTTCTTTCACTACTGGGAAATTTCTTCCTTACGTTCTTTCCTTGCAAAAATCCCTTGCAAATGCCTTCATGTTTTTTCTGGATATTTGGAAGTCTTGAAACTGCTTTGCTTTCCTTCATGGTCTCTGTGTTTTGTATATTCACATTCTTTATTTGGTTCCGCAATGTCATATTTCGGTTGATGTTCTTTCCTTCAAACAACTTCTTCAAAGCATCGAACACTTCCTTATGTGTCTTCAAGGATGACACATGGGGGATGAGATGATCCTTAATAGAACATGCAATGATTCTATTGTCCTTGACCAAGTTCTTCTTATGGATATCCTTAGCCTCATATCCCTCTTGTTCTGGAACTTCCTTACTGATGTACTGATCCAAATAATTTTCCTCAAGGATCAAGGAGATCCTGTACTTCCATGCTCAAAAGTTGTCAGCTCCCCAAGCTTTTCCTCAAGTAGGGTGTGACGCGTCATTTTGAAATGAGAACCTCAAATGGAAATAACAAAGATTTAAATCTTCCCAATTTGAGGTGCCTAACTTGGTTCTAGATATGGCTAACCTAGGGTTTGTTACAGAACCCCTAATTTTCCAAAGTTGGAATTTTGGAATTCTCTCTAGATATAAAGATGTGCCTCCTTGAAGTGAGTTTCTTAGTAAGGTCCTTTTCTGAAAACTGTGGTGAGAAGCCTCCGAAACTTGATGCCCTAGTTTCTTCCCGTAGTGTCTTGCAGTAAAAATTTGAAACCTCTCCAAATTTGATTATGCTTCCACCAAAAGATGTGCCCTCTGAGGGCGAGTTATCCTAGCCCTATTTTCTTGATGATCTATGGAAAGAATACCTTGAACTAGGAAACCCTAGTTTCCACTGCTACACAATGGCTTCTTTTAGAGAGTTTTTGATACCATGTTAGTTTTTCTAATATTATTCAAATTGATTAGGATCTTTATTTGAAAGAATAAAAAGCACAACAAGGTGCATAAGATAGAGCATATACACTAGAAACAAACATTTTCTTTGGGGAAACCATAAAGGAGAAAACCCCGCAAACTTCCTCGGAATAGTTATGTCACTAAGACAATATCACAAGATGGAAAAACCCAATAATAAGAATTCTTCTACAACTTGTTGGAGGAGCTAGTCGGTTAGCCGACTAGACTAGTTAGCTAACTGATTAGAGATTAGGTCGGCATCATAGGTCGTGTCGGTTGACTGAACTGACAAGTAGTTATTTGTAACTATTTTGTAATTATATAATAGGTTGTTGAACCAGACGAGAACTTGGTTTGGTTTGATGTATGTATGAACCCACATGTGTTATTGTGTAATATAAAGCTGTTATTCAACCTACTATCCTTATCTCTTATCTATGTTATGACTATGTGATTCTTTATGTGTATTATTGGTTACTTAGTTATCTGAGGGATTATAACATTGGTTCCGTTGCCAGTAGTACATGTACGGATGAAATGACCATTAGCAGTTGATCTCAGAGCAAGAGATTAAGGACTCTTGGGAGCGTAAGATCGCAAACTATTTGCAGAACTACGCTCGGAGAAACAAGTTGACTATTTCCCAGGCGAAGGAGAAATTATTCACTGAAACAGATGAGAAGTTTGTAGAATCTGTGCCTCATTTTCTGAAGAAATTACTAGATGAAAAAGATGGTAGAAATTAAGGACCAAGAATTTCTCCAGAAACTGATAAGAGGTGGACGAACGAATATGTTGGAGTGGTTTGAAAGAATTGCATACAAGTTCTATGAAGACCGCATTGTGGAAGAGAGAGTCTCTATCGAGAGCAACAAGAAGAGGTTCTATAATGATTTCACTGAGCAGTTTCTCTTCTCACTACCGACTCTTTTGTTTAACTTCCTAATCGATAGGGGAGTAGGACACATTGTTGAACCTCGACCATCATTAATCGAACTGCCATTGAATACTAACTAGGTAGAGAAGCAAAAAGCACGGGAGAAGTTAATTGTAGAAAGGGAGTGGGAGTACTTCTTTAGCAAATAGACAAAACTATCCAGGATTACTATAGAATTGGGTAGGGTATGGGGGATAGATGGTCATGTGTCGAGGTAGATTAGAAGGATTCTAGTCGACTATGGAAGGAACTGCCAACAATGAAAATTCGGGCCAAGAAAGAAATAATTCAGACAGTGACTCAGAAAATCACTTCGGATTTACAGAAGATAGAGAGAGATAAGAGGAAGAAGAGAAGGGAGGAGTTAAGAGAGTAGGCCATCATGCTCTAGAGAGGAATGGCCACTAGGCTGACAACACATGAAGAAAATACGCCAGATTCAGGTCATGACCGACAACAAGAGGGCATAGAAGAAGAAGTGTCAACAATGGAGGAATATTTGTGGATAGAGAAGCGAGAAGCTCTCCAGCTTGAGATACCCCAGGATGTAAGACCTCTATCTCTGATAAATTCAAACCTGAGTGCACGAGTGCAAGCCATTGTCGAATAAGACTTAAGGCTACGAGCTGGTGATTTCGGCGTATGGAGCCGACTAGACGATAAAGGAAATGATGTCAAACATATGGTAATTTGTCGACCTAAGGAAGGAAATTGGGTCACATTCCAATCATACCCATATAACCGAAGTATCCACCTAATCTACCCAGGACATGAAGGAGCACCCCCCTACCAAACACAGCTTTAGAGAACACAGAGCATTTGGATTCGCAAGGAATAATATTCGAGTTACAACAGTTGTCTTGGAAATCGACAAAAGAATTCGAACTAGACCGACAACTTGTCGAAGATGAACCGACAAACAAAACTTCCAATGGGAATGAGAGTTCCGTCAAAAACAACTGTGAACAACACAAAGTTGCAGAGAATAACCCACCACTCCCACCATCACCGCTTGAAGGAGACGTTGATGTAGACGATATGGGGCATGGTGCAATACACATCCCCCTCTATGAGGGTGATGAGGATCCCAGATGACATTGGTTCATCTGTGAATCGACATGGGACACAAACACAGTAAGAAACAAAGACAAACAAATGGTGCAATTCATCGGTGCTTTGTGAAAGAAAGAATTGACTTGGTATATGACATATGCCAAGAAAACACCCAATGAGACCAAAGCAGATATTAAGAAACAATTCTTATCCTTCTTCAAAACACCAGGTGCAAAGCATCTAGCGGCAAAAAAGTTAAATACGACAGTTCAGAAACCCACAGAGACTATCCAGGATTACGACAAGAGATTGAAGGACCTATTGAGCCATCTTGATTATAATATAGATGAACAAATATTAATCCAATGGTTTCTTGCAATAATTTCATAGAATATCTGGAGACATATTAGCCTGGACACATTCAATACATATAAAGAATCGCTTACGAAGGTGTTGTAGGTCGATATGGATGAATATTACCAAGCACACCCTATGGATAATCGTATTGAAGAACAGTTGGAAATATTGAAAAAATCATTAAGGGAACTTAACCTCAAAGGACAAGATATTTGGTTCACGAATTGCTAAACGTCCAGTCATACCAAAGGCAATTGTCGACAAGACATCAGCCGACAAGACGTACACTTTGTTCAAACAAAATGCTTTTGCGATATTTTCCAGGAACATGGGCTACACATGACAAAAGATTGCTCGTTCAACATGAAGAATGGAAAATCTTCCTAGTGCGCAATTTGCGAAGTTAAAATCCACGCAATAGCCAACTACCACTTGAACCTGAAGAATCCACAGAACTATCATGCATTCTATCAAACAAATGCGGTTGCACAGAATAACAATGATAATATCCCAAGAAGAAATGAACAAAATGAGAAAATTAATAAGAAATATGAAGGCCGGAGATATGAGTGCCAGTATGACAATAATCGTCATGGGGGATTTGCTAGTCGAGGCCGATTGACTCGAATTCGAGACAACAGACCATGAAGACCAATTCAATGTTTCACATGTTAAAACGAAGGTCACCGATATGCATACTGTCCGTACAAAGTCTGGACCGACCTACAATTTTGTACCAGTTGTGGTATGGGCGATCACTCTTTAGAGGATTGTCCCACCATGCTCGAAGAAATAAATAAAAAGAAAAATGTTAGTTTCTTGTCATGTGTTGAGAAGTGTGATGTAACTTGTACAAATAATTTACAAATAGTCACTAGACAAGGAGCAAAAATGGGCAATGATAATCTGAGAATAAGTAAAATCAAAAGCAAAGATGATTACCCTAATCCCATAAAGCAAAAACAATTATATAATGATGCATCAAATATGTTTGAAGAATTCGCTAGACAAGAAGCAATGGATGATAGTCGACAAAATATATCGCAAGAACTACTTAACTTAATACATAATGATAAATCAGTAGCACAATTGATTGATCTGTTATACAATATTAAGAACAAACCCGGTATGGATAAACAAACTAAGAATATATGTAGCCTAAATAAAAAATATAAGTGACGTTGACCCACTTGTCGACCTAGAAATAGAAGGATATCACGTTCGACAAGTTGTTCTTGATTTTGGATCCCAAGTGAATATTATGACGTGAGATACATGGGAACAATTGAGCAGACCTCGACTGAATGAATCAGTCATATATCTAAAATTAGCATATCAAGGACTTATCGAACCTATTGGGGTATGGAAAAATGTTGACAAGGCCATAAAAGGAATTACTACAAAAGTCGACTTTGAAATCATGGACCCTAAGGAAGGATCCAGCTCCTTCCCAGCCTTGGTGGGTCATCCATGGGGTTAGAAGATGAAAGCCTCGATTTCATTGGATAAAGAATGGATAAAGCTTAAAGGAAATGGGCAGAAAGTAATTGTCCCTATCCATCCTTCACAAGGTGAACCATGGTCTAAACCCATAGACAAAGAGGTCGATGTCCGAAAAATTTACCAAATATAAAATGATAAAGATTATATCAAGCAAAATATTTATGGAGAACTTCATTTAGGGAATCAAGACTCAGTCAACTATAATTCAGATGCGGAATTATATGATTGGGAGATGGAAAACTATGAAACTCAAGCAAGAGGATGCTGGACCATCAAGGCCATCTCGAAAAAATTGACACGTCATTGTTCCTTTGTGTCCATCATACCAAAGATATTCGAAAGGAAAATTAGGGAATACCCTTTTTTAGTGCCAATCCAAACAGAAAATAAACAGTCTCTTTGCTATAAAGCAAGAAAGTCACTAATCCTCCATATAGAAAAAGTTTCCAAAAAATTAGTTGAGAACGATTGACTCCAAATCCTGGTCGAAACATTTACAGGTCAAGTTTCTTGATGGTGGGATACCCATCAATCGAGGCTACAAACGTGGACAAAAACTTAAGACATACATCGTCGAAAGATTCGGCAAGAGGAAGCTAACTAAACAGGCACAAATACTTGTCTTCACAAAAGGACAAGATCTTGAAAAGCATATAAATACATGTGAAAGAGAATGGAGAAGACTTGGTTACAAAGATGAACGTATATGGCCGCACCTATTTCCATCCACATTGGACGATTTACCAAGTAAGTGGTATAAGATGGAAGAAGCATGAGGTGAAACATTCATATGGAACGAACTCAAGGAAAGCTTTACCTAGGAATTTAAATTCATACCAGAAGATGAAAAACTGGTCAAAGCAACGAAACAAATAAAAAAATTCATACAAACGACTGTTCATCATCCTTCGACACAAAACCATAACCGACTGAAAGCATCATGTAATAACATTTGGTCTAATAGAATACTACAGTCGACAATACTTTGACTAGAAAATGAGCATACACATGGAAAAATCTTTTAGTGGAAATTTGATCATCCAGAAATGGTAAAACCAATTAGAATGATACTTAAGGTCGATTCAACCAACAAAGAAGACACCGACCAGATGACAACAACAGAATTCCCAGCATAATTTTCTCAGTTAAAGGAGGTAAGTCGACAAATCATTGAAAGAAAGACATCAAAATGGATGGATGTGAAGGTTAAAAACAAAGAAGTCGACATATCTAATGACAACAGACAAAAAATGGTGAGAATAGGTGACTACTGCAGCAAAGAACAAACACCATAAATAGTTAATCTACTAAAAGAATTTCAGTATGTCTTTTCCCGAGACTATGAAGATCTTAAAGGGTTAGTACAAGAAATGGGTGAAATGAAGATTGATATCAAACCTTACGCAAGACTTGTCAAGAAAAGACCTTACAAACTGGCTCACAAATATACAAAAATAGTGAAAAAAGAGATCAACAATATGTTAGCAGCTGGAATCATCTACCCAATTGACCAGTCGGAATGGGAAATCCCAATGGTCATTCAATTGAAAAAGAATGACCCAAAAAAACCGAGAATATGTGTAGATTTCTAGGAGCTAAATAAAGTCACTTTAACAAATCCATTTCCAACACCATTTGTAAATGAAATCCTAAATGAATTTGTAGGACACAAGTGCTACTCGTTTACAGATGGATTTTCAAGATACAATCAAGTCTTGATTTCCAAAGAAGATCAGAAAAAGACATCATTCATCTGTGAATTTAGTTCATTCGCTTATAGAGTTATGCCATTCGGTCTTAAGAATGCACCAGTTGTATTCTCAAGAATAGTAGTCAAAGAATTTCAGGAATACATATATAAAAAAATGGTTGTATATTTCAACGATTGGACAATTTAATCCATGTTGAAATACCATTGCAAATTGTTAAGAATAATGCTAGAACGCTGCCGACAAATCCAGCTCTCTCTCAACATAAAGAAATGCATCATTTTGACCCCTATAGGAATTCTATTGGGACATATTGTATGCAAAGAAGGCATCAAAGTCGACTTTGCAAAAATAAAAATTATCCTCGACTTGAAGCCTCCAGTGAATCCAAAACAAGTTAGAGTGTTATTAGGACATACAAGCTAGTACAGAAAATTATTTCATCACTATTCAGATATGACATACCCCTTAGAAGAAATATTAAAAGACGATCAGAAGTTTGAATGGAAAGAAATCTGTGATGTATCCTTCGACACTCTAAAGAGAAAACTAGTCGAAGCACCTATTCTCAGGTTTCCAAATTGGTCAATCTAATTTCACGTACACATTGACGCATCAGGCATATCAATTGGCACAATCTTAACACAACCAAAAGACAATGGGATGGACTACCCAATCGTGTATAGGAACAGAAAATTAAACAAAACATAACGCAATTATTCTACAACAGAAAGAGAAGCATTAGGGATGGTCTTTGCACTCCAAAAATATCGACATAACCTATTAGCTAACCCCTTTATATTTTACAATAGTCATCAAGTGCTGAAATATCTAGTAAACAAACCTTTACATCATGGAAGAATCTTCCGTTGGCTATTACTATTCCAAGAATTTGAGTTTGAAGTTATAGTCTGACCAGGAAAGCTAAATGTCGGACCCGACCACTTGTTGCAAATCGACATGGGGGAAGAATCAACAAGCGTCAAAGACGATCTTCCAGATGCACATATGTTTCGAATAGAAGCTGTACCGACAGAACTAGAAGAAATAGATCATTTTTTAGGGAATGGTCAAGCACCTGAAGGTATGGGCACTAAAAAGAAACAAATTCTAGCAATGAAAGATGCACCATATAGTCTAATTAATGGATTCCTATATAAAAATGGTTTGGATGAAGTACACCATTGATGTGTTTTAGAGCATGAAAGAGAAAACATAATGCATGAAGCGTACTATGGCCCAGCTGGAGGACATTTCCAGTTAGATACGACTGCTAAAAATATCCAACAGTCGGGACAATGGTGGCCGACATTACACAAGGATTGTCGAAAGTTTGTTAGTAAATGTGATCGCTGTCAACGTTTAGGTCAACCTTTACCTAGTACTGAGATGCCCTTAATATTGGTAAATCCAAGTTTAACATTCAAATTTTGGGCTATCAACTTTATAGGACCATTTCCATTTCCAGTAAGAAGGACAGGTGCACGCTACATCATAACAACAATGGAGTATGTTACTAAATGGGAAGAGGTAGAACCTATCAAAACCTGTTCTAGTGAAGTAGCTGCCAAATTCATATATGAAAATATATTTACTATATTTGGTTGTCCATTGACTCTAATCAATGACCAAGGATCACATTTTATCAACAAAACCATTGTAGCATTGACATAGCAGTTCAAAATCGACCACAGACGAAGCAAAACTTATCATCCTCAGTATAATGGGGCTATAGAAGCATTTAACAAAACCCTAACAAGAGGCTTAACAAAAATTTGCAACACTCACAAAGACAATTGGGATGAGAAAATTACTGCTATATTATGGGCATATAGAACAACATACAAGCGATCTACAGACCAAACACTGTTCAGACTAGTCTATGGCTAAGAAGCAGTCATTCCCCTACACTTCCGACAATAGACACCAGTAATAACCGACATATTACATATTAATTTTGAAGAAGAAAAGAAGGACCAACTAAAGCAACTAGCTAAACTAGAACACCGACTAATTGCTATTCAACACCAAGAAATTCAAAAGAAACAACAGAAAGCATGGCATGACCAAAATATCAAAAGCAAGAACTTGTCGGTTGGAGATCTTGCGTTACTGTATAATTGTCGGGTAAAAGGAAAACCAAAGAAACTGCACACAGAATGGATGGGACCTTGTATCGTTGAAGAAATCAATGCCAATGGATCAGTTCGGCTGAGAACGTTACAAGGCACAATATTTCAGAAACTTGTTAACGGTGCCCGACTAAAGCGGTACGAAAACTAAGGAAAATTCTAAAAAAAAATAAAAAAAGTAACGTTTCCATAACTGTTAAACAAAAACCTATAAAAACCATAAAAACCTAAAAACAACAGAAAGAATCAAATCCAACAAGATCAAAATGACAAGAAATCATGAAGGAAGTAACAGAATATAATTTGATAGAAATAAAAACAGACATTATCGACATACTGACTACTGACCATTCTACCGACATTTCCATCATCGATAAAAGGATCAAACTGTCCAATCAAGCCATCATGACTATAGACAGAGGGAGCGCCGAAACCAGAGTACATTAAAAGAGCTATCAATAGAGCATCCTTTTCCATAAGATCCGCCATTAGTACCTCCATCGACAAGATCGCCGCCCGTGCCACCTATAAATACCACATCAGACGAAGAATTCATATCATTTTATGAAGATCTTGAGAGACAGAGTTACCAGACTCTTGAGAGCAATGTACCTATGCAAACAATTGAACTTACAACCAACAAAATGGCACCAAAGAAGACCAGATCTACGACCACCAAAGCAAAGGAGTTGCAGTCCGCCGCAACCCCATTGATAAAAATATTAGAAAATATCAGTAAGGAAAAAGTTTAGGAAACTTCTTGGGCGATATTATTGGCAGAAATTAAGAAATGGGCATATGTAGACAGAAAAATGACAGAATAAGCACAGAAAGTAAACGCTAGTACCATTATGGGCTATATCAATGCACCTCTCATGGCGAGTTTCAGAGGAACGAAATAGATAATAAAAAAATTCATCATTAGTCAATATCATAATGGGAAGTTCTATTTTGATAAACCTGTTGAGATATCCGGTGAAGTTATTTACAAGCTTACATGGCTATCTAATAAAGGCGAGCCTGCTCCTGTCGGTTCAAAGGCTGGTTTGGTTGAAAAACTAACAGGTACATCGAATGGAAAGAACTCTAAAGGGATGATAGTCGGTCAAATCAAGGCCACAACACCTAAGATGGTCACAAAAATTGTGTCTACAGGTCTAATGGTTACAGGACGAGGGTGCGATCTGAGGCTTGACATTTTTTAAGCTGTTAATTGTATATCAGAATCAGTGAAAACCTATTGTTGGGCTCAATATGTAGCCGACATGGTCAAAAAAATATGCGCAAAGCGTTAGGAGGGGGCCGCAGCAATCAAGTTCCCATCACTGATCATATGGATTGCTATGTACCACTTGTGTCCTATTGGAGATCCATAGTTCTTGGAATCGAAAAGATTCCATATGTGGCGTTTTAAGCTGTTCTCAATGGCTGGGAACTCACAGGAACTTGAAGCAGCCAAAGTGCTGCTAGAAAACTGGTTTCAAAATTTAAAAGTCCAAACAGCCAAATGGAGGGTGCCCCAAAATATCTGAAGAAATCTGCCACCAACAGCACACATCCAGCTAGAACTCGACGATATTGCAGTCTGGTACATGCAAGGAGCTGCAGAAAAATCCAAACACCTTGATTATTATCCAACAGTCGAGGATATATTCACAGAGTTGTCCAGACAATCCAACACTAAAATTTCCATACCGACGGTTGCAAAGAATACCAATCAACCAATTGTGGAACCCCTAACCGACTAGGAGATATAGGAAGATTATTAAGTACACCTTCATATTAGCGCTTTCACTCTCGAAGACACCCCAGTAGAAGAGACAAGTAATCTTAGATAGTAACAATAACACAGACACAACAAACCCTTGTACTGACTGAACAACAGGAGGAGGGTGAACAGACAGATGAAGAAACACAATATGACAAACCTGAGTATGCTCTGACGAAGCAGAATCTCCGACAAATAGCTCAGGAAATATCCAAATGATGGAAGAATAATGATAGTCTGACAAAAGGGAAGGGAAAGTGCAAACTCATTCTTCAAGGAGATTCAGATGATGAGGAAGAGCTACTTTCCAAAGCTGTCGACATCTTGGAGGATGTCGCCAAAAAAAAATCTGTCGAGAAGCAGTTCAAACACTTCGTAGAAGCATCAGAAAAACAAGCAAAATATAAAAAGGTAAGAGTAGCCACCCCACCTGAAGTCGACTTTATTGATTTAACCTCCACTCCTCCACCCCCATATCCAACTAGAATAGTGCAAGAAGTGACACCAAACCCAATCGTTGTTGCCTCATCAAACTCTTATAAAGACGTATTGCCTGAAATTCTCAAAGAGAAATTCGATAAAGATGATGACTTGCAGCAATTTATCAACAATCTTCCCAATTTGTTCCGTAATGCTCAACAAATAAATACCACACACGCACCTACCAAGTCAAGCTCTTCATGACGACTTCTCACCCAGCAACCCGACCAACCACAAAAAGCTTCCCCATAACCGAAAGATGTGGGAGTTATTAAATCCTCATTCGTAAGAAACCCCAACAAATCATCTCACGTTGTTTCAACCCACATTTCATCTTTTATACCATCCATTGAAAATTATCCCCTCCCAGTTAATGAAGCAGATGAAGGCACAATTGATCTTGATACAAATGATCAAGTAGAAACATTGGCAATAGATCAAGAAATAGACAACCTCCTCGACTATGTCGAAACCGATGACCCTGTCGACTTGCAACCTGAATTTGAAAATATTATGCTGACAGGTACCCTTTCAACCACCCCATCAACTCTAGAACATCTGTCATCGCCTACACCACCACCAACCTCAGCTCCACCTACAAACTCAGATTTATCATCTACATCACCGACAAGTACACAAACAGCCACAGACCCCATCCCCGAAATACAGTCAGTAAACCCCAATGTAACATAAGAGCAACCGACAGAAGAGCAGCCGACTGAAGAGAAACAGACATAACATCAGCAACCCGAAATAGTACCAGCAGGAGTAGAGGTTGCACATAATTTTCGGCATAAGATAAAAAGAAAAGAGAAAAAGAGGAAAGAACAGAATCCATTGTGGAGATATGCATCTAGAAACGACCATCTATTCGACAGCACAGTCCATGAGACAAAGCAATTGTAACATACAGTATATTTTGTTACCTCCCCTGTTTCTTCGGGACGGAGAAAGGTTTTGTTCATGGGGAAGATGTTGGATGAGCTAGTTGGTTAGTCTACTAGACTAGTTCATTGACTAATTAGAGATTAGGTTGGCCTCATAGGTCATGTCGGTTGATTGAACTGACAGGTAGTTATTTGTAACTGTTTTGTAATCATATATATAGGCTGTTGATCCAGATAAGAACTTGGTTCGATTTGATGTATGTATGAACCCACATGTGTTATTGTGTAATATAAATTTGTTATTCAACCTACTATCCTTGTCTCTTGTCTCTGTTATGATTATGTGATTATTTATGTGTATTATTGGTAACTTAGTGATCTGAGTCATTAAAACACAACTCTCTCTCTCCTCCTTGTTCTTCTATCTCTCCTCATGTGAACTTGAGTGAGTGAGTGTGTGTCTAAATGAGTGAGGGTGTCTCCCTATTTATACACATCAAGTGGTAGGCCTAAAACTTGACTAGGTCAACCTCTTAACCTAGTAGGGCCAACTTCACCTAGGGAGACTCAAAAATACATTTTATTATATTGATCTTGGGGATTATTTCCTGGACTTACAACATAGGGTTTACCTCAATGAGCATATACAATAATAACATCCCAAAGAGAGGGAAACACATCTTAGATGGGGGTACAACAATATACAATGATAATATACATCAGAATATCTTCTGAAGTTACAAATACAACAACATCTTCCAAATATTTCATATACTTCACTTCCATATTTCTACCTTAGCCATTTTTGCAAGCAATATCCAAGTCTTGTATTCTTCCCATGGCTACCAATAGTTTAACACATAAACACATATTTCTCATACATACCCATATTAGTACAATGAATGAATCAATCCAATCGATATCTATCTATACATTGGAGTAACCATGGATTAACCAAAATAAATAAATAATTCACAAATCCATTTCACCTAACATTTTACCTTACTAGTTCCATTCTAGTTGTTCCAACAAAATTACATCTAGTGGCTCATTTCCATGGCCAACTCATATAGTGCCAACCGATTTCCTCTTAACCATACCCAAGGAAATCCTCTTTCCCTGAGACCCCCGAGATGCGTGCGCTCATAACTAATTTTATATACATAATACAATCTATATATATTTTCTATCCAATAACAAACATCTATTCCATCCAATGGAAACATCTATTCCATCCACTAGCAAATAGACCAGATTCTTTTTTTCTATCAAAATTTCGGCAACATTTCCCCTCTCTTTCCTCCCCCCCCTAAACCCATGGAGAAATCACCTATTTATAGGCCTAGAGACACTATCTACATCACCCCTCCATGCAAAAATTTAATTAATTTTCTTATTTAAAAATTACTTAATATTCATCACACTTCCTTAGATGTCAATTCCCCTAATTTCCTTTTTATTTTGAATTATTAAATAGGTCAATAATCACCATACTAATGTGTCTCTTGGAAATATATCCTGATCATAATTTTTAATAGTTCACTAAATTAATGGTTATAATGGTCCCGACAGATTATTTCTTCCTTCTTGACTTGACCATTCCTTTTTGACGTTTCCGACATTGGGAGTCAGATATCGAAATTGCATAATGGTTCATAATGATCCTAATGGATTATTTTCGCCTTCCCGACTTGACCATTCCTTTCTGATGTTTCCAACATTGGGAGTCGAATATACAAATTGCATAATGGTTCATAATAAAACAAACTTGACATTCCCGCCCCAGCATCTAAATTCTGAGTTACCGGCGTTGACACGTCGAACCTCGGAAGTTAGCATGAAACTAAATTTCCTTCTCAACAATCATGCCAATTCTGACGTCAATACCTTGGTTTCAGCACCTCGACATCAACACCTATATGATGATCCACTCAACAATAATATGTCGATTCTGACATCGACATATCGACATCGGTACCTTGAAACTTTGGTACATCGGTATCTATATGTAAATTAACAAGAAAGTTTCGTTGAGATTTCCCTTTCGACCTTAGACATCAACACCGTTACTTCGGCAATGGAAATTCAAAATTATTCTTCCAATTTAAAGGTTTAACACTTAGCCATTTTCAATTCACTAATCTCATTTATTCATCAAAATAATACTTTATCAAAGAGACCCCCAAAAGTGGATAATTACCTTGTTGATTAATTCAACCATGGGCCTTTTTCAGGTTACCTTAGCTTAGTTATTCATCTGGAAGGATAGGCTACTAGGGAGTAAGATCATCCTTGTTGCGTTACCCCCCAATCATAACCATCCCATTTATTATGCGATGAGAGACTCCATGCCTCTACTGAGACTCCACGTCTCTATTGAGAATTCACTGGTTATGAGCCCACACCCATAAGTTTGAAAGTTGGAAAGGATTTCCCCTATATCCTGGACAAGTATGCACCTACGCACATCAAATGCAAAAAATTATAATAAAAATTAATAAAATTTATGTGAGATGTTACCCTTAGACAAATCGGTAGTTTGTAAGTAGACTTATGTACTACCTCAATCTTTAGTCAAAACAATACATAAGTATTGGTTGATTAAAGATAATTCAAATGAAATACTATTGATTTCATTAATCATTCACAATATTTGGTTTGGCTTCAACATCCTTCCTTTTATTCAGTCAACACCACCTAAGAGTCCTGCAAATTCTAGCATCTTGTCACAATTCATACTTGCTTTCTATATTAGTAATCATTGATCAACATATGATCTAATTATATAATCTAGGAATCCAAGTTATCGTTCATTAATCCATTACATTAAGTAATCATGTCATTATTATTCTACACAACTACCTACCCAATAACCAAGAATACATGAAAGCTTTCTTAGAAAACATTCCACATGTCACAATCTCAAATATCTACCTTATCTATTAGGTCCTAGGCAAATTGAGTTAAGGTTAGCTCCAAATAAAATAAAATACAATATGATGAATCTGTATAGACAATCAAACTGAGTCCATCTAGTCTCTTGTAGTCCATACCAAAATACATTGTACCGTGCAAACACCTCAAAACATGTTTTGCAACAATCCAATGAACTCTCCCAGGCTCCACCATGAATTGAATGAAAGTGTTCACTGCAAAACAAACATCTGGCCCAGTGTTGACCAAATACATCAATGAACCAATGAGATGATGATCTATTATCGAAACCTCAACTCTCCCTCAGAAGCATGAAGGTTTTTTTTTTCCGTTGGTGATCATGGGTGTAGTCATCGGTCTACAATCTTGCATCTAAAATATCTCTAGAATATCCATAGCATACTCACCTTGTCCAAGAAAGATGTGCCTCTACTCCTACCACACCTCCACACCCAATAGTAATGCATCAACCAAATTCCCTTGATATCAAACTTCGATGAAAGATCTTTTTTGCACTCTAGAATGAGTCTATATGTACCTATAATGATCAAGTCATCTACATACAATACCAAAATAAGTGACAATCAATTGCATCCAAATATTCAAAAGTGGCCTATCTCATGATTCTTCCTGGTGAACATCTCCTCAATGGTTTTACACCCCAAGGCATGATGCAAACTCCTATTCTGAACATACACAACAATACTACATGCTTCAAACCATAGAAATAAAGGAAGACTTTTATCATGGAGCCTTGCTCTAGATGGTCCCACTATAACCTTGTTGTTCCTTTCAACAACTCCATTATGTTATGGAGTATAGGGAACAATCAATTTCCTCCTAATACCCTCCTATTTTCAAAATCATCAAACGCATTAGAGGCATATTCACCCCCATTGCTTGAATTGAGCACCCAAATATTCCTTCTTGTTTGGTTCTTCGCAAGAGCTTTGAACTCTTGGAACCTCCTCTTCAAGAATTCTTCTGATTTCTTTTTCTTCCAGGAAGTAGATCCATGTTTTCCTAGAGAAGTCATCAATAAAAGTGACATAGTACTCAAAACTTTCAATGAAGCAGATGACATGGGACCACATAAATTGGAATTATCAACTCAAGTAATCCTACAAACTTGCTATCATTGCTCGAAAAAGAAGTAATCCTTAAAGCAGGATGATGCAAATGGGCCATCCTCTTGTGCCATAGCTCACACAAGTCACAGTTGTTGTTGTTATGAGACAAATCATGATGAGGCTAAAATAATAAATTGTACAATTTCCCACATATGATTCCATTCACAAACAAGGAAGATGGACTCAATTCTTTGGAAAAAATATAATTTCCCATCCAGGACATACACTTCAAATCCTCTATCTTCCATAGTGGAAACTGATACAAGATTCTTCTTTACCCAAGGACATACAAGACATCCCTTAATGTCATGGGCTCCATGGTCTCCCTCTAAAAGATGACAGTCCCTCACCCAATTGATTTGACAACAGTGTCATCTCCCAACACCACCTCCAAGTCCAAGCTAGTCTTAGTGAACTCAGAAAAAATATCTCATGCACCTGTCATGTGAATCAAAGCCCCATTGTTAATGTACCAAGTGGATGGATTGGTAGTGGATGCACTCAAAAAATGACCAACAATAAAGGAATACTCCCTTTGATCCTCCACATCAATGTTGGTAATAGATGCTCTCTTCGTACAACCAACATATAAAGAAAACTCTCTCTCGAACTATGCAACATACTCATCTATCTGTACTAAATATATCCCCTGCTTATTCTTCTTCTTGTTGAGACACTATCTATCATGATGTCCAACTTTTGGTAAGAAAAACACTTGACTTTTCTCATATCTTTCTTCCACTCACCACCTTATTGCTTAGTCCCACCCTTGGGATCCTTATTGGACTTCTTTTTCTTTCCTTTAGCTTCCAATGCCACATTTTCTTCATCATCCTTACTATGAGACAAACTAGCCTATACATACCCTCTCCAAGTCTCCTCCTGAATGAATTCATCCGAAAGACGATCCCATGAAGGCATATGCTCTAAAGCTACAATAGACTCCACAAATACAACCCATGGATTTGTCACGCCATTCAAAGTTGTCTGAACTAACTCACTTCCCTATACAATCTCCTTGACTGCTCTGAGTTCATCTCTGACCTGGGTGATCCTAGTAAGGTAAGAAAACATGTTTGATGACTTAACCATCCAAATACCTTTCAATTTCTCTCTCAATACCATTTTCCTATTTTCATTTGAACTATGGAATAGATTAGTCAAAGTACTCCACATTTGATGAGCATGAGTTTTCCTATCACATGTGGGATTACATGATCCTTCACGACATCAAGTATAATTCGCTTTGTTTTTATATCCTTCTTGTAAAAAAGAACCTTATCTGCAATTCCTATAGGTACAGTAACTATATTATCCCGAGTAATGTTAACTATATCCCACAGTTCACTCTCTTGAAGAATTAGTACTATTGTATCCTTCCATGGACTAAAGTTGGCTACCCTGTCCAACTTATCTTCAATCCTCAACCTAGCATGAACCTATATAATGAAGCTGACCACTTCTTTTACCTTCTTTCCAAATATAAACTTTATCATTTATTTATGTTGTTTCTCCTCAAAATGGCTTTGATACCATGGAAATTTTTAATGTTCACAATTTGTTTTCAAGTTTTCTTCAAACATAATGTTTAATACCCAAACCCCATTATTATTCAACTAGAAATGAAATTTCAAACATAAAAGGAACTGCACTTTAAGCACATGGAAACTTTTCGCACACTTTTCAATAACATAAATTTAAAATCAACCACACAATAAAATTTAAAACTCAAAATTTTTGGCTAATAGCCTAGGAAAAACCTCGAAGGGAAAACTTGAAAGAGAGAGAGTATTTATTTTCTTCTTGAAATTTTTGTACAACAATTATTAAATAAAAATACGAGCAACTTATATAAACTTTTAGAGCACCATTTTTAGCCCTTGAATTTTGTGCAATTACTACCTCGAATTTTGTGCAACTTCTACCTTGAAATGTATGCTAGGGACTGTACAAATAGCCTGTCAGAACCAATCTTCTCTTAAACAACGTGCTCACTATACAACTTCCATATTTTATGCTTGTAACCAATGAATTAACTCCTCAAAATCTGTCATTTCAACATTGGAAAGTGCGCCACTCTGCCTTGATTCTTGTGTTGTATGGAATACATAGTTTGAACAATATTACTGGATTTTATACCTTGAAAATTGTGCAGCAGTTCTGCTACTCGAAATGCATGCCCTTCTCCTCAAAACTTGTGCCAGGTTTAAGAAGAATTAATATTGTACTCTTCTCTTGAAATTGGTGTCACTTAAACTCATAATTTCATGCCCTTTTTCTCGAAGTTTGTACCTACTATATCAACTTAGAAACTCATGCCATGGATTTTCTTCTCTCTCCTTGAACTTGACTTCTTTCTTATTCTCTTATCCAAAACGCTCGGTGAACAATCCATACCTAGTTTCCATTTTTGTTCATGGTAACCACCTCTCACAAAACAATGGTCAAGATTAAATCTTGACTGAATGAGATCTATGGCTCATATTAAATTCTCATTAATAACTCATTAAATGACTTTTAATGCACCCATCCATTTAAATACGTAATGAGCACTTAAATAATTACTTCACTTTATTTCTCGTAAAGTCACCTTTTAATTTAAAAAAATCACGAAGTCACCTTTTAATTAAATCACAAACACAATATAAAGTGACTTTATATCACGTAAAGCAATTCACACTTTTATAAAGTGACTAGGGACCAAAAGGTGGAAAACACTTTCCTTGGTACAAATTTTAACAACATTAGGATTAGGGAGTTTCTCGCAAGCCCATAAATTGTTTTCCAATTCCTCAACATAAGTAAATGTTTTCTCCAAAGTTAAATATCTTATTTATCTTAGATACAAGGATAAATCAGGATGATGTGTTGTTGTATATTACACCTTGGCAACAACTTCAAAATTCCTAACATCAACTAGCGTCCTCAAATAAAATATTGAAATTTTTGTTTGAACATTGTGAGTGATTCATTATTATTTATTTTCATGGAGTAAAACTAAAAGAGATATTGATGATAGGTTTTATTTTCAACCCATTTGTCTAAGAAAACATCATAGAAATCAACCCAAGAACTTATCGAATAAGCTACCAAATATGTGAACCATCCTATGGACTCTCCTTCCAAGGAATAATTAAATATCCTCATAAAGACGCCATCATGGTAAAACTCAAGGTAATTAGTGTAGTACTAAGAAATTGCTATATTCTTCTCTACAGAAACATCATCATCTCCATTGAACTTAGGAAGAGATTTAAAAATTTTGGAGGCATGTCATGGAGAATGGATGGAAATCTAAGAGATTTATATTTGTTTGCAAAACCCAAGAGTAAACATTTGTATGTTTCCTAGAAAAAATTCTAATGACTGGATGAGTTGGTATATGAGTCTCTTGTTCAAATGGTTCACAAGGTTGATTATTAATTGGAGTAAGTATATGGGCTTCATGCTCAATGGAGATTTCGAAAGATAATAATGCAAAGGGTCGATCATTGTTTTCAAAGGGCAATAGTGCAAAGGGCTTATCTAACTAAAGATTGCAAGAAGAAACTAAAATTTCATTTTCCAACAAAAGTTAGGGTTTTGAGCCTATGTTTCTCTTGATGTAACAAATAGAGGAAATATTTTCCAAATACATAGGGAAGAGTAGCAAGGGACCAAGCAACATAGACAAAATTTCTTGAAATAGAGTATGCATCATGTACCTAATCAGTATTGTGGTAAATATTACTTCTCTTTCTCAAAAGGGCTCACTTCCAAGTGGAGTCTTGAAAAGTTTTAGAGCTACCAGGTGAAACTTGACTCATAAAAATCTTCTTGAAAGTATTTCGCAGATTGTTTTCTGATCCATGTTCACCTTCAAGAGTAAGAACTCATCTTTGATGTTTCCCAACGAAACTAAACTTTTAACTCCATTCCTTGGAAACAATGCCAATTTGATGTTTTTCCTTTAGATATTCTTGGCTTCTTAGGAACTATGCCAAGTAATCTAATCCCCACTTTAGGCCTCCAGATGGCTCTTGGGATAGAGGGGTTAAGACTTAGTAGATTTACTGAGTTGGCTACCCATTGCCACCACAACAACATCTTAAAATATTTAATGAACTTAATTCCATATTAGCCTAATAAGAATAGGTTAAATGATTGAAGGAAAACACAACATACTTGATTAAATTCACCACATAAAAAATCTCATATCAAAGGCCTTTCCATTGGGAGCTAGAGTCTCTATTTGCACAACACAAAAGATGATAATGTAGTTATAGAAAAAATTAAGAGGAACGAAGAATATTTAGTATAACAATTAGTAAGGAAGTCCATGTTCTCCAAGGACGACGAAACATCATAGACACCCTAGTATTTTATGGAAGCCTTCAAATATCCATAACATGCAAATGTTTGTTGAGCATTAAACAAATGAATCCAATAAGCAAATAAGTGCAAGGGTTGGGCACAAATAGTGAATCCAATGATCAACACATTCATACAAGTAATCTGATAACCGCTCTGAATATATTTGAAAGGCACTTGAAAGAGTTGAAAACAACTTAGTTATTTCATTGCACTCTATATTTGCATAAATACTTCATACAAAAACATAAAATAGCAAAATCATATGTACCACAAACCATCTTTGCTATTCTTCAATACATATGTGTCTAGTCTACAAAATTACATTGATAATTGGAAAGAAAAAATATGGAAAAATAAGTACATGAAATAGATAGGAAACAGGATCTGCAAATTAGCGGTGAATCCCTTAAAAAGAGTCTATAGTCTTAAAAAATACAACACCAGGACATATAATCCAACTTAATCTGCTGCCATTTTTTTTCCACTCTCATGTGCAAAAATTCCAACCCTTGCTATGTCCTTGGTCTACCTCATTTATCCCTCCCTCAAATCCTGGATAGTTTCCATTGGTACATGAACTATTTACTAAACTTAGAATGTGGATAAGGTGGGTTAGATGGATCTACACCTTAGGTACTAAGTGTTCTACTTTATCTAAAAATGGGATTTTTCAATAACACCTATCTTCCAATTATCTTATTTTCCACCACCTTTCTCGTATCTTTGTGTTAATGTTTGATTATTCAATTGGATTCATCTTGCCATGTTATCAATGTAATACCATTCATTAGTAACAATAATCTGCCACATATTTCAAAACACATTATCCACAACATTTCTTGAAGACTCCCATTTAATGAAACCCCACCAATTATAAGAACATCCTGATTGTCACCATGTGCCATGCCCCTTTGTAATATCAACCAACATTGCAAAAATTAGTCTCCTATAAAGGGAAACACAAATATGCGAGTGTGTGTGTATTAGTCACAAGATTCTCTTCTACCATAGTTTTCATTTTTTCAAGAGTACTTGGTAGGTCATAATCCTTGCTTACTTCAGTTGTGGTCATACATATGTGTGATTTTTATTACATTTATCACCATCGACATAGTAGCCTTTGAGAAATCCATCACAAACTAAATCTTTTGCATTGACATTTACATGCTTGTAAGGACAATTCTCATTGGTGCAAAAACCTTGTAGAAAACAAACACCATATATTGACTAACATCCTCCTTAGTTAAGGTATGTTCTACATCTTTTCTTAACCCAAGCATGGAATCCCCCAAATCTTTATCCTCCCATAGCCATTCAAATTTGCTCCGACTTTCTTTCCCTCCAAAATATTTGTCGATTTCTCTATTTGTCTTACCCTCAACAATATTTTCAACATTTTTCATATTGTTGACAAAAGAAAAACCCGCTTCGACAAAATCTATCATGACATACTGTGGTTCTCACTTGGTGCAAAGACTAGAATCAACGCCATCCACAACTTGACATATATCGTTATATGAAGGAGAAAATAAATAAAGTATAGTTCAAATAACCAAGTGCATGATCCTATATTCTATTTGCATTTTTAGTTCCAAACCCATATCCAATACTTGAAATAAACAGATGCTATCATTTTTATTCTAGAATTGTGTAGCTTTATCTTGATTCCTTCTAGTACTTTTAGACATCCCATCTTTTTTTTGTGGTTCATAATGGCTACATCCACAAGAGAACTACAAATACCCACTATTTCTTGAGGAATCATGGTATCACAATTATAGAAACACTTGAACATGTATGGGAGGAATGGAACATGCGACTTGGCTAACTAAACATTTCCCCCCCTCTTTTATGGATTTTCTCCTCTCCCGATTTTCCTTAACGACTATTCATTTTCATATTTATACAGCCTAATTTTCCCATCATTCAATGACTTCAAGGTGATTACTTGATGATGGGTGAAGTGTTCACCTGAAACATCGGGATACAAATTTCTACAAAGTGAAACATCCAGAAACTTCAAATAATGTCTTTAATTACCAAATGTGCTACACTCAGCTGACATCCAATCTCATATATTTGCAAAGAAAAATACTAGAATTCTCACTAAAATAATATGGCAAAGAATACACATATTAGGGAATAAAAATCACAAATTCCATGACGACCAAAACATATCATGCCTTTGGGTATCAATCATTCTGAAAAAATAACACTAACCACCATCAACAAAATTGTAACCTCAGATATATCAAATATGTATGGAAATCATAACTCCCAGAACTCTACTTGACCACTATTATACAAGAGTTCCAAATTGGCAATGTGCCAATCTACCATGCGAGCTTGTACACATTTAGAAATTAAAAGCATTGTTGGGAAAATCCACCATCCATGTGTATACTAAATCCATGACCATCATACACATATAATAGGATACTTAAACTGAAATTTAAGTCTTTCTTTTTCCCGGTTGACATATGATACCATCCATTAAGAAAAAAAGAAATTTAGGCCCAACAATTTTAGAAATGGATTTTATAATGAATATTATATCATCTATAAATTGAAATTTAGGCCAAGCAATTTTAAAAATGAATTTGATAATAAAACTTGGTTTGAGTTCATCTTTATATTTGAATAGAAATTTTAGGATTAAAAAAATAGAAAAATCACTTACTTTAGAAGGTAAATAGTTTAAAAACCAAGATATAAAATGATTGATAAGGTAGGGAGCTCGGCCATAAATTGAAATTTCGGTCCTTTTGATTTCCCATTTAGGTCTTTTTATTTCATGGTAGACATATAATATCATCTGCAAAATGGAATTTAAGTCTTTTTATTTCCCGACATGATATCATCCATAAAAAAATGAAATTTAGGCCCAACAATTTTAGAAATGAATTTTATAATGGATAAAATATCATCCATAAATTGAAATTTAGGCCAAGCAATTTTAGAAATGAATCTTATAATAAAAATTGGTTTGAGTTCATCTTTGTATTTAAATAGTATTTTTGGGATTAAAAAAATAGAAAAATCACTAACTTTAGAATGTAAATAGTTTAATAACCAAGATATGAAATGATTGAGAAGGTAGGGAGCTTGGCCATAAATTAAAATTTAGGTCTTTTTATTTCCCAGCAGACATAATATCATCCGTAAATTGAAATTTAAGTTTTTTTTTAATTTCCCGGTGGGCATATGGTATCATCCATAAAACAATTAAAATTTAGGCCCAACAATTTTCGAAATGAATTTTATAATAAAACTTAGTTTGAGTTCATCTCTGGATTTGGATAGTAATTTTAGGATTAAAAAAATAGAAAAATCACTAACTTTAAAAGATAAATAGTTTAATAACCAAGATATGAAATGATTGATAAGGTAGGGGAGTCCATCTTGCTAGATGTTTCCAATGTGTGCATAGAAGGAGTCAAATATGACATGTGTTATTCGAGAACGACCTGTAGCCTCAATCCATGGCTTCTCAAGCATGGAAAAGTAGCATAACTCAATGGATAACAATCCCTAGCTTTTGCAACCTCTATGCTCACCTAAAACCATTTATTTCCCCTTCAAATATGCAGTAACGTCTCAAAATTCGAATTCATGGGTTATACACATCCTGGTAAATGGTCAAGAACATCAATTGGGAGCTCTATGTAGTTTAGATCTGCATGATATCATCCATAAATTGAAATTTATGCCAAGCAATTCTAGAAATGAATTTTATAATAAAACTTTGTTTGAGTTTATCTTTGGATTTGAATATAAATTTTAGGATTAAAAAAATACAAAAATCACCAACTTTAAAAGGTAACTAGTTTAATAACCAAGATGTGAAATGGTTGATAAGGTAGGGAGCTTGGATTGAAGTTGAGCTCAACATCATGATTATGAAAACAATCAGATCCTAAGTCGGGATGAAGGCTATGAACTCACGTCTTTTTATTTCCCAGTCAACGTATAATATCATCCATAAATTGAAATTTAGGCCAAACAATTTTAGAAATGAATTTTATAATGAAACTTCGGCTTGAGTTCATCTTTGTATTTGAATAGTGATTTTAGGATTTAAAAAATGAAAAATCATCCACTTTAAAACGTAAATAGTTTAATAACCAAGATAGGAAATGATTGATAAGGTAGGGATCTTGGCTTGAAGTTGAGCTCAACATTGTGCTTATGAAAACATTCAAATGCTAAGTCAGGATGAAGGATATGAGATCACCATGGTGTAGGTTTTGTTCAAGCCAAGGGTGAGAAGTAGAAAATTTCATATTACAAAATGATCTTGGAAATCCTTGATTACAAATTGGTGAGGTGTAAACTCTACAATCTTACATTCACTACAATGAGTGATTTGAGAGATTGACAACAAATTGGCGAAATGACTTGAAAAACATAATATATTTTTGAAATGACCATAATCTAACTGAGTTGTCCCAATTCCTACAATACAAAGAGATCTATCATCACCAACAAATATTTGTTTAGTGTTACATTCATTTAAAGTGGGAAAAAAGGATTTATCCTTATCCATATGATAATATGCTCTAGAATCAATGATCCACTCATAATTTAGAAGAAGATGCATTGAAGGAAAAAAACAATAGTAAAAGGTGCATGTCCATGAGAAGAAGAGTTAGAATAAGAATCAAGATTGATGTTATGATTCTTCAAGATGGCGCAAATTCCTTTATGTTTGAATCTAGACTTATCTGCAAAGTACATTACACTATCTACATTGTCATTCAAATCTTCAAAAATATCTCTTCTAAATGTCATGTGGTAGGTAGCACCCATGTCAAGCAACCAAGTATCTCTCCAAGATCTAAATGAAGTATTGAAATATCTTCATTAATACCAACATTACAATGTGCAATAATGAAATGAAAAAATTCATGAGATTTACCTCTTTTTTCTCTATGATCTTCTCCCAAGGAGTTTTGCAAGTATTTTCCTTATTTCCCTTTTTACCACAACCAACACATTGAAGTTCAGATATCCCATCGTGGTTATGGTTACTCACTACCTCTAAAATTATTTCTTCCACATCCTATTTTGTTGCCATCTCTAAAAGAATGATGTGATCAATTCTTCCCTTTATGAGCAAGGCACCCAATCTCTCCAATGGGATGAACTATATTCTTTCCAAATGATTTCTCTTGTTTTGCAATTTTATCCATCAGAGTGGCAAATTTAAGATCTTTCAGTTGGCCACTAGCTTGAAGTGACTCAATTGGGTATATGGGATAGAGGACCTTAATGAAAGTGGTGAGAGGAAGGTCTACCTTTACACTATTGGTACCAATTTCATGCATGATGGATTTAATCTCAAATTCTACAACTATATGATCATTATCCTTTAACTATAGGTTGAAAAGCTTCAACAATAACTAAATTAGCTCCAATTCTAAGTAGTCATTCTAATATTTCAACTTTTTAGAAACATCATAAGGATTCTCGGTATATAAGATATGGAGACTCACCTCTCCACTTATTACCACAATGATCAATGCATATGCCATATTATGTCTATTCCTACATATTGCAAGCTCTTTGTTTGTTGTAGGTTCTTCAAGTGCAATGCCACCCTCTCCTTCACAAATGTCATCCCATGGATTATTGAAGATAAGGGTATGCTTGATATTCCTTGACCATTTTGCATAGTTTTCCTGACCACTAAACACCACTTTAATAATAGAGACATCTGAATGCATATTCAAATACAAATTAACTTAAGCAACAAGCTTTGGAATAGATTTACAATACAATCTTTGAAACAATTTATAACAGTCTTTGCAACAATACAATCTCTTAATAATAACTAGTCATGCTTTGTCATTTAAGCTCAGTGAGTTGCATAAATGAGTTTGTTTCAAATAGATTGGCACAATCAAATGCATAGAAGAAATTGAACAAGTGTAAGTAGTCAAATGTCAGTTTAACTACACAATTAGAACATTATTTCTTCAACATGACTCTTATAACGATGATATCATCCTACAAAATTATAGAAACCTAGGTCACCATACTTCTTCACGCCTTGTTTACAATGTTATTTCTTCAAAACTTGGCACACAAATGACAACACAATGCAATACTTGGCATGCAGACAATAAAAAATTGGCACCAATACATAGATAAGTGCACCACAGATTCATTCAACCTTCGATGGTAGTCTCAAAGAGTATACACACATAGTTAGGGTTGTGGTCACAACTCGATGTAGGAATGGAATGCATAATAAATGTGCCTCATTTCACATAGATAGAGTTGTGGTTGCAACTCAATGTAGGATTTGAACACACAATAATGCACCTCAATTGCAGAGGTTATACCCACATAGATAGGGTTGTGGTAGCAATTCAATGTAGGAATCACATTCACAAAAATATCTCCACACCAGATTGGTGTATCCATGTAGAGGATGAGAGTGAGCACTAAGTGTGATGCCACACAAAGGGGATGGAGACACTACACAAAGCATAGGGAGATGGATACCTTCACTTAAAGATACCCTCATGAAGATGAATGCAATATGTATAGATACCCATGGGAAGCAACAAAATGAGAAACACCACTAATACAAAGACCATGAACAACAAAGAAACGACGATGGTTTAACTTGAGAGGAAGGATGGTAATGGTGCCTAATTCAAAGAGGGAATAATACAAGATGGAGGTAAAAATTAGGATTGGTAGAACTATAGGTCTAAGGAGACAATCAAAATAACTAGCATAAAAGGCAGTACACTAGGGAGTAGCCAAAAGACAATCATGGAGCTATGAAAAAGACCAGGCTTTGATACCACTGACAAGTTTAAGATAACTCCAATGTGTTAGTTTTTCTAGATCTTTTTAGCTTGATTATGATATTTGTATGAAATAATAACAAGTACATCTAGATGCAAAAAATATAAGAGATACACAAGACACAACCAAGGAAACCATAAAGGAGAAGACCCCACAAAATTTATCAGAATATTAAGATGATCAAAATAAGTAATAAGAAGTATTCAACAACTATCTATCTCTCCTCCATTTATCTTTCTTTCTCTCTCATGCGAAATTGAGAGTATGAGTCGTGTATAAATGAGGGAGGGTGCCTCCCTATTTATACTAATCAAGTGACTGACCAAACACATGAATGGGGCCGACCTGTTCCACTACCAGGGACGACTTCTCCTAGGGAGACTCCAAATACACACATTACATGATGTCACACTGGGGACTATTGCCCCGACTTACAACAAAGGTTGTACCTCAAGGTCTAGACATAATTAAGACATCCCGCAAGGAGGTAAACACATCTCCAATGGGGGTACAACAACATACAATGATAATATACATCAAAATATCTTCCGAAGTTACAAATACATCAACACTCCTTAACTAGGAAGGTATTCTCTCTCTTTCACACTCATCAACGCATTTGGTCAGGTCTTCATCGCGAAGTCATAATCACGGAGTCATAGAGTCATCATCATAGTTGTTGCCATAATCATATCATTATTTATCATTGAACAATACTATCTGTCACAAGAAGTTTCTACAGAGAAAACCCTTTTAAATGATAGATATAGGCCTAGTCCTTAGCCAGGTCTTCATCACATCTCGAGCAAGCCATCATGTGGGAACTGTCCATGACCTTCTTTACATTTCCACAACAATAATCTGCGTCTTCTACCTTCATCTCATTGTATCCAGATCATCTCTTTTGTCCTGCACAAAACAAAACAAAGCACACATAGCATCCACGATCAAACTGTGTTCTGCCAAAGAACCGCCTAGGTGCACCTCACGTGCTTCATGACCTTATCATTTCAACATGGGACCACACACATATATAGATATATATGCAAGGAATGATTACAACCAAACAACCTGCTACATCAGAAATTTTACGTTCTAGGTCAACCTCAAGGAATTATTACATCATAAAACAACCTGTGTCCAGGATATTTTGCGTTCAGACAACCTTCATGGCGTATTACATCTGAGTAACCTGCGTACCACACCAAGGTTCCTTTTTACACTTAGACAACCCACGGGACTTATTACATCCGAATAACTTGCATAGTGACACCAGGGCTCATATTTACATTTAGATAACCCATCTCAGGACTGATTATGTCCAAGGATAACCTGCGAGCTTCACTGGGACTGATTACATTCGAGGAAAACCTACAAGACTGATTACGTCCGAGCATCTTGCTTCACCAGGATTTTTACCGCTCGGACAACCTGTCTCATTTCCCATGTGATATATTATGCATCCATAACACATAAGGGCTTATTACATCCAAGGATAACCTGCAAACTTCTCCAGGACTTATTACATACAAGGATAACCTACAGGACTGATTACGTCTGAGCAACCTACGAACTTCGCCAAGATTTTACGCTTAGACAACTTTTCTCTCTAGCTATGCTAGATCACATCACTCCCTCTTTCGAGGGGTCTCGTTCTGAATCACACCAGGTATTTCTTTGAAGTACTCGAACTTCACTCTCGCTAGAGGCTTGGCCAACACATCGGCTATCTTCTCGTTTGTTTCCACGTACTGGAGCTTCACTACTCCTCTCTTCACCATATCCCTGATATAGTGGAACTTGATCTCAATGTGCTTCGACTCATCATGAAACACATGGTTTTATGACATCTTCACACAACTTTGATTGTCGCAAAAGATACAAGTCACATCCAAATGGAGATCAAACAAGTCAGACAGTAGCTTTCGTAGCCACACTGCGTCACAACTAGATGAGCAAGCAGAAACATACTCTTCCTCGGTTGTTCTCAGCGCCACACATGATTGCTTCCTGCTGAACCAGGAGATCATGCCAGATCCTAAACTGAAGCAAAAACTTGAGGTGCTCTTCCTATCAATGGCGCTACCTACCCAATCCGAATCAAAATAACCATGTAGGTTAATATTCTGATTCACATCATATTTGAGCCCATAATCCATTGTACCTTTTAGGTACCTCAATACATGATTTGTAGCTACCAGGTGAACATGTCTCAGATTTGTCAGGAACTGGCTCAAGGTGTTCACCGCAACTCATATGTTTGGTCTTGTATTCGTTAGATACATCAATGAGCCAATGATCTGATGATACATTGTGGCATTGACCATATCAGATGAAGCATCATTCAGAAGCTTCAAGTTAGATGCCATAGGTGTGGCTATTGCCTTGTAGTCCAACATTCTGAATTGCTTCAGAATCTCCACTGCATATTTTCCTTGACCAAGGAAGATCCCATCTACACTCTGCCATGCCTCCATGCCTGAGAAGTAGTGCATCATACCTAGGTATTTCATCTCAAACTCTGTAGCACGTCTCCTCTTTGCATCTTTAATGAGTTCCTCTTTACATGTTAGAAACAAGTCATTGACATATAGCAAGGGTATCACTGGTATTCTGTCTTCAACCTTGAAGTAAAGGTTGGAAGCCACTTTAGTCTTGGTAAATCCTAATCCCATCGGGAAGCTATCCATCATGTCGTACCATGTCCTTAGTGTTTGTTTCAATCCATACAAGGCCTTCTTCAATTTGCGCACATGGGTCTTCATGTCATGTGTCTCAAATCCCCATGTTTGTTCCACGTACACTTCCTCCTCGACTACACCAAGAAAGCTATATTGACATCCATCTGGTGTATTTTCCATTTCATAACTGCTACCAATGCAAGTATGGTCCTAATGGAAGTGTACCATTCCACGGGTGCAAATGTCTCTTCGTAGTCTATGCCTTCTTTCTGTGAGAATCCTCGTGCTATGAATCTCACCTTAGATTTCTCGATGCCGCCATCTCCAACATGCTTGATCTTATAGATCCATTTTGAGGTCACGACAAACTTCTTTTCCGGTCTTGGAACTATCTTCCAGAAATCATTCTTCATGATCGACTGATATTCCTTGACCATAGCATCCTTCCATTATTATTTTTATGTAGCCTCTTCATAGGTGGAAGGTTCTCTATCAATGATGTCACACAGCAAAGCCACATAGCTATTGTAGGGATTTTCCCTTTTTATCTCTCTATGTATTCCTTCTGGAGCGCCATAAATTTCAGCTTCTCGTATGAGCTCTTGTGCCCATGTTGGTTTCCTCTTGTGGGAGTCCTTCTCAAGGAATGTCTCCATCGACTCTTGTGGTTCTATCATGTCATGATATTCATGGTACTCTCAAATTGCTTCTCTAATTTCCATATCTCGGACTCTCGCCTCTTCAGGTTCCTTGGCCTCCTAAATGGGTGTCCTCTTGGATCTGAAGTATGTCGAGTCTTCATTAAAGGTTACATATCTACTGATGTCGATATTCTTGAATCCTGGGAAGTATATACGATAGGCCTTTGTTCTATCACTGTATCATATGAATATACCCTTCTTCCTAGAAGGATCGAGCTTGGTCCTTTTCTCATTTGGGATATTTATGTACATCGGGAAACCAAATATTTTCAGATGGTTGACTTCTGGTTTGTCTCCTGAGAAATCCTCTTCAAGAGTCTTGTTGTCAAGTAATCAATGAGGAGTACGGTTTTGTACTTACGCAACTTTTCTTGTTGTCTCCACCCAAAGGTGCATGGGAAGATCCTGGTCATGCATCATGGCTTTTGCTGCCTCCATGATGGTTCGATTCTTTCATTCTGCAACCCCATTTCGTTGAGGATTGTATGGAGTAATCAACTCCCTCTTAATCCCGGACTCTCTGCAGAGTTCCTTGAAATATTTTGAAGTGAACTCTCTTCCATTATCTAACCATAGAGTCTTGATCTTCCTATCGGTTTGGTTCTTGACCAAGGCTTTATATTCCTTGAACTTATTGAAAACTTCACTTTTCCCTTTCAAGAAATACATCCAAGTTTTACGTGAGAAGTCATCTATAAAGGAAACATAGTACACATAACCACTTAATGAACTAGATGACATGGATCCACATACGTCCGAGTGTAATATCTCCATTATTCCTTTAGCCTTTCTCTCACTGCCGGGAAATGTCTTCTTCACATTCTTTCCTTGTGCACGTCCTTTACAAATGCCTTCATTCTTTGCTTGGATATCAGGACTGCTTTACTTGCCATCGGTAGTGCTCTGTAGTGCACATGCACAAGCCTTTTGTGCCATAATTCAATTGGTTCAATTGACTCATGAACCAGTGCTTGTTCAGGCTGTCCCTTTAGCTTGTACAAGCCTTTGTCTTCTTCTCTAATCATTGTTGCATCCTATATTGTATTTCCTCTAGGCCACATCAGAGCTTGGCCATAGACAAAAAAAACACTACTCCCTTTTTCATCTAGTGCAAAAATGGAGAGAAGATTCTTCTTCAATCCTGGAACATATCGCACATCCTTCATATTTAAGGATTTCTCGGATTCAAGCTTGTATGAAGCTTCTCCACTCCCTTTTATGGGGTATTCATAATCATCCCCAAGTTTCACCTTCTGAGGTGAATCATGTTCATACATATTGACAAATGATACATTGTATCCCATCATATGTTTATAAGCTCCATTATCCACAAGCCAATCATTGCTTCCATGTGAGATAGTGCCAGTAAGTGATGATATTAGCAAATACTCTTCATCTGAATCATCATTTTCTCGTCTGAATCTTTTGTTTGTTGGTTCATCATCTTCGGCAATATGAGCATGGTGTCTCTTTTTCCTCACGGGACAATCTCTTGCAAAGTGTCCCTTTTCATCACAAGTATATCATCAAACATTTGAAGTATATCTCTTGGTTTTCTTTTGTTTCTTGTCCTTCTTCTTGTTGTGATGAAAATTTTCCTTCTTTTCCTTCTTCTTGAAGTTCTTCCTGGTGTGAACTATGAGAGATTGATCGTCAGTTTCTCCCATCTTATCTTCTCTTGTCATGAGTCTAGCAACCTCTTGTGCACACTCTTCTTGAAGTCTGCTGAAGGAGATCAACTTCCTTCTTGCACAAATTCCTTGAATGAACGCGTCTTATGATCTAGGGAGACCATTCAAGGTAGTCATTACAATTTCTCCTTCTTCTACATTTTCTTCAACCACTTCAAGTTGTTCTTTCACTTGAACAACCCTTGTGAAGTAAGACTGTATAGACTTGGAGTTCTATATCTTCACATTCTTCAATTGGTTCCTCAAAGCCATCTTCTGGTTGATGTTCTTTCCTTTGAACATCTTTGTCAAAGCATCACACACTTCCTTTGGTGTCTTGAATGAAGACACACGGGGGATGAGGCAATCCTTAATATAATTTGCAACGATTCTCTTAGCCTTAGCCATGCTTCTCTTATGAGCAGCGTTAGCATCATCTCCCCGTGGTTCTGGAACTTCTCCAATGATGTATTGATCCAAATCATTCTCTTCAAGAATTAGGGAGATTTTGTACTTCCATGCCCGGAACTCATCAGCTCCTCCAACATTGTCCTCAAGCTGAGTATGGTGAGTCATATTTTCAAATAAGAACCTCAAATGGAAATAACAAATATTTAAATCTTACCAATTTGAGGTGTTTGACCTGATTTCAGAGCTGGATGACTTAAGGTTTGTCAAAGAACCCTAATTTTCCAAACATGAAGTTTGGGGATTTTGTTTGGACAAAAAGATGTACCTCCTTGAGGCGAGTTGCTCAGCAAGGTTACTTTATGAAGACTGAGGTGGGAAGCCTCCAAAACTTGATGCTCTAGTTCCTCTCAGCACTAGTGACAGGGTAAAAAATGAAACTTCTTCATATCTGAAACTGCTTACACCAAAATATGTGCCCTACTGAGGCGAGTTAGCCTAACCCTCTTTTCTTGATGATCTGTGGAGAGAATACCTTGATCTAGGAAGCCCTAGTTTCCGCAGTTGCACAATGCCTTCTTTCAGAGAGGCTCTAATACCATGTTAGTTTGTCTAGATCTTATTAGCTTGATTAGGATCTTTGTCTGAAAGAATAACAAGTACAACTAGATGCATAAGATATAAGAGATACATAAAAAACAAAGATTTTCACCAGGGAAACCATAAAGGAAAAAACCCTGCAAACTTCCTCAAAATAGTAAGTTGATCAAAAGCAGTAATAAGTATTCAACAACTATATATCTCTCCTCCCTTTGTCTCTATTTCTCTCTCATGCAAAATTGAGAGTGTGAGGTGTGTATAAATGAGGGAGGGCGCCTCCCTATTTATACTAATCAAGTGACTAACCAAGCACATGACCGGGGCCGACCTGTTCCACTAGCAGGGCTGATTTCTACTAGGGAGACTCCAAATAGACATTATATGGTGTCACACTAGGGACTATTGCCCTGACTTACAACAGAGGTTGTACCTCAAGATCTAGACACACTTAAGACATCCCACAAGGAGGTAAACACATCTCCAATGGGGGTACAACAACATACAATGATAATATACATCGAAATATCTTTCAAAGTTACAAATACCAACACAATGCTTGGATGAGTTTTGCATTAACATGAATCAAATATATATACAGTAAAGTATGACCTTTGGTTTTCGTCTTTTGAGAGGTTATAGTGACTTTTCAATTAATTATTTGGTAATTGAAAGCATAATCTAATATTTACAATTTTATAGTTCAACCATAATATCATAGGATTAAATATCCAACAATTTTCAATTCAATGTTTTGTTAATGTTTATTTACTAGGTTGCATTATATTTAGCTCCACATATGTTGAAGTAGGATTGGTAAACTTTGCATACAGTTTTTTTTAGAGGATTTTGCTCTTGAATCCTACCTTTGGATAAGAACAACATATTTGACTAATAAAATCCAAGAAAAGGATTTTAGATATTATATTCTCACTGACTCATTGATCACCAAAGCTCCACACTTTCTCTATAATGCATTTCCCTTCAAGCAACTAGGCACTAATCAAACGATATTATTCCTTCTTTTAACTATTTTAATAATTTAAACAATTTTAAAAGGATTTTTAATATGAAATTACTTTAAACATAAGAAATTCACTCAAAGCTAAGAATTGATTCCTTTAACTCTCTGCAAAGGGGTTGCACTTTATTTTTTATTATTTCTTGTATCATACATGTTGATTTTTGCATCATAAACTCATCGTTAAGAGAGCCTATGGTACATTTTGTTTAACACAAATACTTAAGGTGATGTTATTTTTAGATTTTGTTTCAATTTAACTCTTTTTTCATTATTTAATCTAGCATTTAAATTGGGTTAAATTACAAACTATTCTATGAATTGTTCATTGTGCAATTTACATCATTTTGTAGCACTTTTTAATATTATCATATGTTATTTTAGATTTGATTCATTCCTACAATGTTTTATGACATGATGACATAATTAATACACTTAATCAATTGCCTACTATAGATCTGGAATTTTCGGGTAACTATCAACTATTCTTAATTCATTTTTCTTATGTTGATGGTTTGCACAAGTAACTAAGTTCATCTTAATCACTTGCACATACTATTTTCTAGCTTATTTGCACATAACTTCATTCATTTAAGTTGTTGGAAATTCTATATTGCTTTAACCACACAATCTCACATGTAAATATATCTTTTGGGTTATTAACAATTCTAAATTACTAGTTTCATTCTAGAATGAATGAATGACCTTGTTCCATCGAGAAAACCAACAATACAATGAGAGCTCATGGTTTGAGTTATATTTCAATGAGATTTATTTTTGGAATTAATTTACAATTTTATGTCAAGCTTTAAATTGTTTCTCTTAGCAATTTCACAATTTTTTTAACCACGAGAGTTCATGGTTTGAGTTATATTTCAATGAGATTTTTTTTTGGAATTAATTTACAATTTTATGTCAAGCTTTAAATTGTTTCACTTATAAATTTTACAAATTTTTTTATGAGTAAAAGTTCTATTTCCATTACCGGTTATTTAAAACCTTCTCATTGTATGCTACAATAGCAATGCCATCTAAATCATCAATGATTTGATGAGGGACACTTCACATTTCATTTGAAATCAAGACTCATTTAGAATCTTTTGATCTATTTCTTTTGCAACAAGTAGTTTATTATTGGCAAATCATTTTTCACATGAGAATATGGGTTGTATAACCTTATTCTATTGACGTTTTAATTAAATTATGAGTTAGCATTATAATAATTATTTATAATTGTTGGAATCTTATCTTCCAATACTTGTTTAGATTTCAAATCCTAATAGTATTATTATAACTCACAACTATAATTGATAGGATTCTTAGTGATTTATTTTATCCTATGATTTTTTCTCATATGAGATAGTAGTCTCATATTATTATTTGTATGGTGTGCTTATGGTTGTAGTTTTGGTGTAACCTCTCAGGTTTCTATTCTCATGGATTAGTTGAGCTTAGCAATACAAGGAGTGTTGATATGAAGCGTGTGTGTTGTTGATGTGATATCTTTGAAAAAATTGTGATAAAGCCATACTTCGAGTCCAAATTGTTATAATTTTAATGGTTATATTAGATATTCAAACAATTAGCACTATTTTATCATAACCATAAGCAATAGGACCACTAAAAGAAATACAAGCACAACAATACAAACAAAACAACAATATTTTCCTCTGGGAAACCACAACGGAGAAAACCCAACAACTTCTTTAGTATAGATTCCTTCACCAAGTGCAATGCCAAACCAAAATAAGATAAACCCCAAAGACAAAAGCCACTTCTTTTTCTCTCTCATGCACACTTGGTTGAGTGAGTTGTGTCTGTGCGCCCTCTCTATTTATACACATCATGTGTGTCACCTTTTTCCCCAACTGAGCCATATTGTCACTCTTACAGGGCCGAATTCTCTAGGGAGACTCAAAATAACATTTATATAACATTTGTTTTGGGCACTATTGACCCAACTTACAACAGAAGGTTTACATTGATTCTTTCAATACTTTTACATGACCAAGTACATCAATAACATCTCCCGAAGGAGGTACAACAATAATACAATAAAAGTACAACAAGAATAACTTCCAAAGTTACATTCTTCAACACTCCCTCTTAACAAGTAAGGTATTCTTCTGTCATGATCATCATCCTTTGAAATCATCACCAAATCTCATCATCATCACTGGACATCATCACTGTATCTCATCACTGCTGCGGCAACTCAATACTCGGTCCATTGACTTGTGACATCTCTTGAATCTATACATCATAAGAAGTTCTACAAAGGCAATCCTTTTTCATGCTAGATGTATATATGTACAACAACCAACCCTTTTTCGTGTTGGGTGTACCTCTCATGTATATCGTTACAACAACCAACCCTTTTTCATGCTAGGTGTACCTCTCATGTATATCAATACAACAACCAACCATTTTTCATGTTGGGTGTACCCGTACAACAACTACCCCTTTTTCATGTTGGGTGTACCTATCATGTATATCAATACAACAACCAAACCTTTTTCATTCTAGATGTACCCGTACAACAACCAACCCTTTTTCATGATGAGTGTACCTCTCATGTATATCAATACAACAAACAACAACTAGCCCATTTTCATGTTGGGTGCATCCGTACAACAAACAATCCATTTTCATGATGTGTGTACATCTACAGAGTTGGTCCTTTTTCATACTGGATGTAGCTCTATGCAATGCCAGTCCTTTTTCATACTGGATGCACATCTCTGCAGTGTCAATCCTTTTTCATACTGGATGCAAGTTTCATACGTCTTCCACAATACTAGCCCTTTTTCATGATGGACGTGAATACCACACGTCTTCCATAGAGCCAACCCTTTTTCATACTGGATGTAAAGGCCACATGGACTCATCACTCCCTCTTGCGATGTACACTGATCTGTACAATTTCAAGCTTGTCCCTGAATTACTCAAACTTCACTCTTGTCAAAGGCATGGTCAATACATCGGTTATCTACTTGTTCGTGCCAATATACCAAAGATTCACTACTCTCTGCACCATATCCCTGATATAGTGATACTGGATCTCGATGTGCTTCAACTTATCATGGAACACAAGGTTCTCGAATAACTTCACACAACTCTGGTTTTCACAGAATACACAAGTCGTCTCTAACTCAACATCGAAGAATCCCGTAAGTAGCTTTCTAAACCACAATACCTGACAATGGATTCTGCCTCGGCTATGTTGAGTGTTACACTCGCTTGCTTCATACTGAACCAGGAAATCATGTCAAACCCCAAGCTGAAGCAACACCCTAAAGTCTTCTTCTTATCCGTAGCACTACCATCCCATTCTGAGTCAACATAGTGTTGTAGGAGAATCCTTTGATTTGTCTCATATCTAAGGCCATACTCAATTGTACCCTTTAGGTACCTCAATTTATGCTTTGGCACAATCATGTGAACAAGTCTTGGCTCTACCATGTACTGACTCGAAGTGTTCATTGCAAATCATATATTCGTCCTTGTGTTCATCAAGTACATCAACGAACCAATCATCTTCTTGTAAACTATGGCATCAACTGTCTCTGAAGTTGTATCACATAACAACTTCAAGTTTGATGCCATCGATGTGGACAAGGCCTTGCAATCCATCATCCTGAATCTCTTCAGTATCTCTACTGTATATTTTCCTTGGCTAAGGAAAATATCATCTGGATTCTTCCACACCTCAAGATATAAGAAATAATGCATCATACCCAGGTTTTTCATCTCAAACTGTGTGAAGCTTCTTCTTCGTTTGCAATGAGCTCGTCGTCACCTGTCAAGAACAGGTCATCTACATACACCAATAGTATCACTGGTTTTCCATCCTCAACCTTGAAGTAGAGGTTGGAATCTGCTTTACTCTTGGTAAATCCCAAGCTCATAAAAAATCCATCTATCCTATTGTACCATGTCTTGGGTTCCTGTTTGACACCGTACAAGGCCTTCTTCAATTTGCACACATGGGTATCTCTGTCATGTGTCTTAAATACTAGTGGTTGCTCCACATGCACTTCCTCTGCTACTAAACCATTTAGGAAGGTTGTATTTACGTCCATCTAGTGTACATTCCACTTCATCACTACAACTATTGCAAGAATAGCTCTAATAGAAGTGTACCTGGCTACAAGAGAAAATGTCTCCTCGTAATCTATGCCCTCTTTCGGGGAAAAGCCATCAACCACAAATATTGCCTTGTATTTCTCTATGCATCCATTTGTTGCATGATTTATCCTGTAAATCCATTTAGAAGACACTATTGACTTCCTTTTAGGTCTCAAAACCACATCCCAGACATCATTCTTCATGATTGACTGGTACTCTTCGATCATAGAATCCTTCCACTCTTTCTTCTCGGTTGCTTCTTCATAGCTGGAAGGCTCTCCATCAATTATGTCACATAATATTGCGACATAATTGGATTATGGTCGAGGTTATTTACTTTTTCTAGAAGTTTCGTCTGGAGCACCATACTTCTCTACATCTTGAACGATCTCTCGTTCCCAAGCCAGTCTTCTGTTATGTGTGATCACCTCTCGGGTTGGATCTACAGGTCTCTATGGCTAGGGCACATCATGCTCTTCTGAATTCCTTTCTTTGTGTACATCATCGATGTGAATCTGCCTTGATCTTGTAAATGAAGGTTGTTGCTGAATAATCACTTGTTCTTCAAAACAAGTCTCGCCATCCTTCTCTTGTAGGTTATAGCACATGATCTTTCCTACAAGTCAAATTTAGTTATATGATTAGTAACATTTCATAATCATAACATTTCATGATCATTCATTATAATGCTAATGCATAAATCACACAATTATGTAACCATTTTAGCCAATGTTTCAACACAACATTCATCCATATCTCATATACATACAGTAACTTTCTAGATTCCTTCCATATCTACTACAACATAATTAGGAGCGTGCACTACTCCCAATATGTCAACAAAGAGGTTTCATTCTAGGTAAGCAATAATGCCTCATGTTGTTAGAGTTTTCACTTTAATTCAATTTGATTAGGATCTTTAATTGAAAGAATAAAAAGTACAACAAAACACAAGAGACACAAGAATTTTCCTCAGGGAAACCATAATGGAGAAAATCCCGCAAACTTATTCAGAATAGTTTCGTCAATAAGTACAATGTCAAACCAAGATAGAATACCTAGATAAATATATATTCGGGAGCTTCTTCTTCTTCTAGCACTAGTGCACTTGTCTCTCTCTCTCTCTCTAGCGAACTTGAGTGAGTGAGTGTGTCCAAATGAAGGAGGGAACCTCCCCATTTATATTCTTCATTTGTGTGACTCACTTTTGTATCTAGGCCGGCCAAGTTCTCTAATTGGGCCTGACCTACCTAGGAAGACTCAAAATACATTTTATAATGTACTTCTTCTCGAGACTATATCCCGACTTACAACAGAGGTTTTACCTCAATGACCTTACATGACCAAACATAATAATGAAATCCTTGAACAGAGGAAAAAGATCTTCGACGGAGGTACACTAACAATACAATATTAATATACAATAGAATATCTTCTGAAGTTACATTTACAACAACACTCCCTCTTAACTAGGAAGGTATTCTCTCGACCTAGTCGTCGTCACAACTAGACATAGTCTTTGGACATCATCGCTAGATCAACATCACTGGATCATCATCGTTGTATCATCGCCGCTGGATCATCATCTCTAGATCATCATCACTGCTATATCAATTCTCATGTTGTCAACCATTGACTAGTGACATCTTTCAAAGCTATCTGTCCTCAAAAGTTTTTACAGAGCCAACCTTGTTTCATGCTGGATGTAGGCCTAGCCCGCATCTAGGTTTTCATGATATCTATGAGCAAGTCATCACGTAGGTACATCCCGGGACCATACATTACATTTCCATAGCAATCACCTGCGTCTCCTACCATCATCTCATCATATCCATATCATCTCATCATCACACACGGAGGGCATCCCAGATGCACACCTGATGTAAAACATACCACCTGCATTCTACCAGTATGGGAGCATCGCCAAGAGCACCCCAGGTTCATTATGTCCCAAGGACCACCTGCTTCTTCACCCATGCGAGAATACCATAGGAGCATCCAAGGTGCATTACACCTATCATTGGTCATCCCGCGTCTACTAACATGGGATCACGCCAGGAGCACCCTAGGTGCAATACGTCCCAAGGACAACCTGCGTTTTCAACCATGCGAGAATCACCTAGGAACACACCAATTTTCTTTGTGATTAGTGGAATTCTCCTCATCTCTAGCATGGGAGCACGCTAGGAGCACCCCAGGTGCATTATGTCCCAAGGACCACCTACGTCTTCCACCATGTGAGAACTCGCTCTAGTGCATCTGCGTATTCCAGTATTTCATTATCTCCAGCATGGGAGCACGACATGAGCACTCCAGGTGCATTACATCCCAAGGACCACTTGCGTCTTCAACAATGCGAGAACTCATCAATCTCTCTTTCTAGGGACCTTGATCTAGATGACACCAAGCTTATCTTTGAAGTATTCAACCTTCACTATCGCTAACGACTTTGTCACTACATCAACTATCTGCTCATCTATCGCCACATACCTGAGCTTCACTACTCCTCTCTTCACCATATCCTAGATATACTGATACTTGATCTCAAAGTGCTTCAACTTGTCATGGAACACAAGATTCTTCGACAACTTCGCGCAACTTTGGTTGTCGCAAAAGATACAACTCGTCTCTAACTTGAGATCAAACAAATAAGACAGTAGCTTCTGAAGTCATACTGCCTCACAACTAGACGAACAAGTTACAACATACTCTCCTTAGGTTGTACTCAACGCCAGGAGATCATACCAGATCCCAAACTGAAGCAGCATCCCAAAGTGCTCTTCTTGTTTGTGGCACTACTTGTCCAATCTGAATCAACATAACCATGCAGGTTAATCTTATGTTTTGCTTCATACTTGATTCCATACTCAACTATACCCTTTAGGTACCTCAATACATGCTTCACAACAATTAAGTGAACATGTCTCAGATCCGTTAGGAACTGGCTCAAGGTGTTCACAACAAAGAATATGTCTAGCCTCATGTTCGTTATATACATCAACGAACAAATCATTTGTTGATACATCATGGCACCAACTGTCTTTGACGAAGCATCACACAGTAGCTTCAAGTTTGATGCCATTGGTGTGGCCATTGACTTGCAGTCCATCATTCCAAACCTCTTCAAGATTTCGACTGCACATTTTCCTTAGCTAAAGAAAATCTCCTCTGGGTTCTGCCACACCCAAGAATCATGTCAATATTCTCAAACTCTGAGATCTTATGTAGTCATTCCCTCTGAAGTGGAGCACCATCCTCCCTCTTCATTTTGTTCTCTATGTATGAAAACATTATGTACTGGAGCGATAGGTTGACTCCTATGCTACTAATCTTATATGTATCCATCTTATGTTATCTCTCAAGGTCACTGGATACCAAGATCCTCCATCTTGAACTTTATTGAAAGTTTCTCTTGCGCCCATCTATGAGCTTGTCGTCTTCTGTAGGCTTCTATCTTCAACCTTGTAGCAAAGGTTGACATCCCCATCACTCTAGGTGATCCTCAAGCTCCTTATGTAATTGTATGTGCTATTCCATGGGTTCCTTTTGAGCTTATACAAACCCTTCTGTGCACATGTGGTTCTCTGCTTGATATGTACTTCTACTTCACTGGAGAAGTATGCCTGGTCAATGGAACATGTCTTGCCATGATCTACTCCCTCTTTCTGAGAGAAACCATGAACCTTGCTTTGTATTTCTCGATATGCTGCATGCTTGATCTTGTAGATCCACATTGAAGACACTATGGATTTCCCTTCATGTCTAAGAATCACATCTTAGACATTATTCTCCATGATCAACTGGTACTCTTTGATCATAGTCTCCTTCCACTTCTTCTTGGATGCTTCTTCATAGCTCGAAGGTGTTGTTGTATTTGTAACTTTGGAAGATATTATGATGTATATTATCTTGTATGTTGTTGTACCCTGATCAGAGATGTGTTTCCCTCCTTTCGGGATGTCATTATTGTACATGGTCCTTGAGGTACAACCTCCATTGTAAGTCGGGGCAGTAGTCCCCAGTATAATATTATGTAATGTACTTTTGAGTCTCTCAAGGAGAAGTCAACCCAGTTAGGGTTAGAGGTCGTCCCAATCAAGTTGGGAGGTCAGTCACTTGAAGGGTATAAATAGGGATGCACCCTCCCTCATTTATACACACTCACACTCACTCAAGTTTGCATGAGAAGAGAGAGAGAGAGACAAGGTGGAGAGAGAGATAGCTGCAGGAGACTTCTTCTTATTGGGTTTCCCATCTTGTGATATTGTCTTAGTGACAAAACTATTCTGAGGAAGTTTGCGAGGTTTTCTCCTTTATGGTTTCCCCAATGAAAATCTTTGTGTCTTGTGTATCTGCTCTATCTTATGTATCTTGTTATTCTTTCAAATAAAGATCCTAATCAAGTTAAGTACATTAGAAAAACTAACATGGTATCAAAGCCTCTCTGAAAGAAGGAACTATGCAGCAGCAGAAATTAGCGCTTCCTATTTCAAGGTCTTATCTCCATAAAACATCAAAAAAATAGGGCTAGGCTAACTCGCCATAGAAGGGCGCATCTTTTGGTAGAAGTAGTTCCAAATTTGGAGAAGATCAATATTTTACTGCGGGACACTACGGGAAGAAACTAGCGAATCAAGTTTCAGAGGCTTCCCACCTCAGTCTTCAGAAAATTACCTAGCTGAGCAACTCGCCTCAAGGAGGCGCATCTTTTTGCCCAAACAAAATTTTCAAATTCCAAGTTTGGAAAATTAGGGTTTCTATGATAAACCCTAGGCCAGCCAACTCCGGAACCAGGTCAGACACCTCAAATCGGTAAGATCTAAATCTTTGTTATTTCCATTTGAGGTTCTCATTTGAAAATGAGTCATCATACTCAGCTTGAGGACAAGCTTGGAGGAGTTGCTAACTTCCGAGCATGGAAGTACATAATCTCCCAGATCCTTGAAGAAAATGTTTTGAATCAGTACATCACTAAAGAAGTTCCAGAGCCAGAGGAAGATGGGGCTAAGACTGCTCATAAGAAGAGCTTGGTTAAGGCCAAGAGAATCATTGCAGATTCTATTAAGGATCATTTAACCCCCCATGTGTCATCCTTTAAGACACCAAAGGAAGTATTTGATGCTTTGACAAAGATGTTTCAAGGAAAGAACATCAATCAAAAGATGACATTGAGGAACCAATTGAAAAATGTGAAGATACAGAACTTAGAGACCATACAGTCCTACTTCACAAGGGTTTCTCAAATCAAGGAACAACTTGAAGCAATTGAAAAGAATGTAGAAGGAGAGATTGTTATGACTACCTTGAATGGCCTCCCAAGATCATGAGACTCATTCATTCAAGGAATCTATGCAAGAAGGAAGCTGGTCTCTTTCAACAGACTTTGAGAAGAATGCACACAAGAAGAAGCACAACTCATAACAAGAGAAGAGAAGATAGGAGTAACTAAAGATCAAGCTCTCACAGTTCACACCAGAAGAAACTACATAAAGAAGGAGAACCACCATCACAACAAAAAGAAGGACAAGAAACAAAAGAAGTTCAAAAGAGATCCTTCCAACATTCGATGTTACACTTGTGATGAAAATGGACACTTTGCGAGAGATTGTCCCAAGAACAAAGACTCCTTCAATGAAAAAAAGAAGAGACGACATGCTCATACCACCGAAAACAATGAACTGACAAACAAAAGATTCAAAAGAGAGAAGGATGATTTAGATGAAGAGTATGTGCTAATCTCAACACTAACACGCACTATCTCACATGGAAGCAATTATTGGCTTGTGGATAATGGGGCATCTAAACATATGACGAGATACAAAGAATCATGATTCACCTCACAAGGTGAAATTTGGGGATGATTATCAGTACCCCATAAAAGGAAGTGGAGAAGCTTCATACAAGCTAGACTCTGGAAAATCATTGAAGATGAAAGATGTGCTATATGTTCTAGGATTGAAGAAGAATCTTCTCTCCATCTCTACACTAGATGCAAAGGGAAGGAGAGTTGCATTTGTTGATGGCCAAGTTCTAATGTGGCCTAAAGGAAAGACAATTGACGATGCAACATTAACTGGACAGCAAGATGGAGGCTTGTACAAATTAAAGGGACAACATGAACAAGCATTGGTTCATGACTCGTGAACTATGGCACCGAAGGCTTGCACATGTGCACTATAGAGCATTATCGATTGCAAGCAAAGTAGTCTCAAGACTTCCAGAAATCTAGGTAAAGCATGAAGGCATTTGCAAAGGATGTGCGCAAGGAAAGAATGCAAAGAAGACATTTCCCAACAGTGAAAGTAAGGCTAAAGGAATACTAGAAATAATACACTCAGATGTATGTGGGCCCATGTCTTCTAGCTCATTAAGCGGGTATGTGTACTATGTTTCCTTTATAGATGATTTCTCATGTAAGACTTGGATATATTCCTTGAAATGGAAAAATGAAGTGTTCAGAAAGTTCAAGGAATTCAAAGCCTTGGTTAAGAACCACACTGAAAGGAAGATTAAGACTTTGCGGTCAGATAATGGCAGAGAGTTTACCTCAGAAGAATTCAAGGAATTCTCCAGAGAGTTTGGGATTAAGTGGGAGTTGAACACTCCATACAATCCTCAGCAAAATGGTGTAGCAGAAAGGAAGAACAAAACTATAATGGAAGCAACGAAAGCAATGCTACATGACCATGATCTTCCAATGCACATTTGGGTGGAAGCAGCAAGGACATTTGTGTATGTACATAACCGTACTCCTCATTGAGTACTCGAAAATAAGATTCCTGAAGAGGCTTTCTTAGGAGAGAAGCCAAAAGTGAGCCATCTCAGGATATTTGGCTTCCCCGTATACATACACATCCCAAAGGAAAAGAGGACCAAGCTTGATCCTTCAGGGAAGAAGGGAATATTTGTAGGATACAGTGATACCTCAAGGGCCTACCGAATATACTTCCCAGGATTCAATAAGATCGACATCAGTAGAGATGTAACATTTGATGAAGACTCGACATACTCTAGATCGAGGAAGCTACCTATTGAAGAGGTCGAGGAACCTGAAGGAACAAGAGTCTGACGTGCGGAAATTGTAGAAGCAATTCTGGAAGTCCATGAGGATCATGACATGGCAAAACCACAAGAGCATGTAGAGACACTTCACGAGAAGGACTACACAAGAGAAAATAATCACGGGCACAAGAACTCATACAAGAAGCAGAAAGGTATGGTGCTCCAGATGAGATGCAAAGAGAAAGGATAAGACCAAAATCTTACAACAACTATGTGGCCCTGTTGTGTGAAATCATTGACAAGGAACCTTCCAACTATGAAGAGGCTGCAGAAAAGAAAGAATGGAAGGATGCCATGATCGAGGAGTACCAATCGATTATGAAGAATGATATTTGAGAGATAGTTCCGAGACTAGAAAGGGAGTCTGTTGTGACTTCGAAGTGGATCTATAAGATCAAGCATGTTGTTGATGGTAGCATTGAGAAACACAAGGCAATATTCGTGGCGGGAGGCTTCTCATAGAAAGAAGGCATAGACTACAAGGAGACATTTGCACTCATAGCAATATACACTTCCATTACAACCATACCTGCATTGGTTGCAGCAATGAAATGGAAGATACACCATATGGATGTCAAGACGACATTCTTGAATCGTGTAGTCGAAGAGGAAGTGCATGTAGAACAACCACTGGGATTTGAGACACATGACATGCAGTCTCATGTGTGCAAATTGAAGAAGGCCTTGTACGTATTGAAACAAGCACCCAAGACATCGCATGACAGGATGGATAGCTTCCTAATGAGCTAAGGCTTTACTAAAAGTAATGCGGATTCCAACCTTTACTTCAATGTTGAAGACAGAAGATCGATGATGCTCCTGCTATATGTCGATGACCTGTTCTTGATAGTAGTGGATGAACTCATTGTAGATGCAAAGATGAAGCTTGCCACTGAGTTCGAGATGAGAGACCTAGGGATGATGCATTACTTCTTAGGCATGGAGGTGTGGCAGAATGTAGATGGAAACTTCCTTGGCCAAGGAAAATATGCAGTGGAGATTCTGAAAAGATTCAGAATGCTAGACTGCAAAGCGATAGCCACACCTATGACATCGAACTTGAAGCTAATGTGTGATGCTTCATTAGAGTCAGTTGATGCCATGATGTATCATCAGATGATTGGTTCATTGATGTTCCCGACGAATACGTGACTGGACATATTCTTTGCTGTGAACACCTTGAGCTAGTTCCTGACGGATCCGAGACATGTTCACCTGGTTGCTTCAAAGCATGTATTGAGGTACCTAAAGGGTACAGTGGATTATGGGCTCAAGTATGATGCAAATCAAAAGATTAACCTGCACGGTTATGCTGATTCAGATTGGGCAGGTAGCACCATTGATAGGAAGGGCACCTCGGGTTGTTGCTTTAGTTTGGGATCCGACATGATCTCCTGGTTTAGTAGGAAGCAATCCTACGTGACGCTAAGTACAATCGAGGTAGAGTATGTTGTCGCTTGCTCGACTAGTTGTGAGGTAGTATGACTGCGAAAGCTACTAACTAATTTGTTTGATATCCAGATAGATGTGACTTGTATCATTTGCGACAACCAGAGTCGTGTGAAGTTGTTGGAGAACCCGACGTACCATGACAAGTCGAAGCACATCGAGATCAAGTTGTACTATATCAGGGAGATGGTGCAGAGAGGAGTAATGAATCTCCAGCATGTGACAACGGAGCGGGAAGATAACCGTTGTATTGACCAAGCCTCTAGCCAGAGTGAAGTTTGAGTACTTCAGAGAAAGACTTGGTGTGATCCAGAACAAGGCCCCTCGAAAGAGGGAGTAACGAGTTCTAGCATAGTCGAAGCTGCAGATTGTTTAGCAACGTAAAATATCCTGGCGTGCTCCTATGCTAGAGATGACAAGAGACCAGAAGACACAGATGCATGAGATCTCACATGGGAAAAGAGACAGGGTGTCCTTGAGCGGAAAAGATCCTAATGTAGGACGCAGGTTGCTCGAATGTTATAAGTCCTGTAGGTTGTCCTTGGATGTAATCAATCTTGGCATAGTAGGCAGGTTATCCTTGGATCTAATCAGTCCTGGTACATGTTATCTGAAGTGTAAAAGATCCTGGCATGGTAAAAAGGTTGTTCAGATGTAATGAGCCCTATGGGTTGTTCTGGAGTGTAAAAGATCCTGATGTGGTATGCAAGTTGCTTAGCCGTAATAAGTCCTGGAAGGTTATCCAAACAGAAAAGATTCTGGATGCAGGTTGTTTAGATGTAATAAGTCCTTAAGGTTGACCTAGAACCGAAAATATTTAGGCGCGGTACATAGGTTGTTCGGTCGTAATCGGTCCTTGTATGTGTTTGTTCCCATGTTGGAGATGAGGAAAAATGTAATGCACTTGGTGTGCTCCTAAGCGATTCTCAAATAGTGGAAGATGGAGGTTGTCTTGGTGATAGGTCCTGGCATGCTCCTATGTTGGTAGAACGCAGGTGGTCTGCATTTGGGTTGTGCTCTGTGTGCTATGTTTACTTTGTTTTGTGCAGGATGATGAGATGATATGGATACAACAAGATGACGGTAGGAGACGCAGGTGATTGCAATGGCCATGTAATGAATGGTCCTAGGTTGTACCTACATGATGGCTTGCTCATGGATATGATGAAGACCTGGATGAGGACTAGGCCTACACCTACCATGAAACATAGTTGGCTCTGTTGAAACTTCCAACGACAGATGATACTATTCAATGATCAACGAGATGAGGATTATGGCAGCTGCTCTGATGATGACTCTGTAATGATGACTTGACCAAATATGTTGATGATTGTGGCCATAAAGAGAATACCTTCCTAGTTAAGAGGAAGTGTTGTTGTGTTCATAACTTCAGAAGATATTATGATGTATATTATCATTGTATGTTGTTGTACCCCCATTGGAGATGTGTTTCCCTCCTTTCGGGATGTCATTATTGTACATGGTCCTTGAGGTACAACCTCCATTGTAAGTCAGGGCAATAGTCCCTCGTATAATATTATGTAATGTACTTTTGAGTCTCTCTAGGAGAAGTCAACCCTATTAGGGTTAGAGGTTGGCCTAGCCAAGTTAGGAGGTTAGTCACTTGAAGGGTATAAATAGGGAGGCGCCCTCCCTCATTTATACACACATACACACTCAAGTTTGCATGAGGAGAGAGAGAGTCAGGAGGAGAGAGAGGTAGCTGCAGGAGACTTATTTTTATTGGGTATTTCCTATCTTGTGTTATTATCTTAATGACAAAACTATTCTGAGGAAGTTTGCGGAGTTTTCTCCTTTATGGTTTCCCCAGTGAAAATTTTTGTGACTAGTGTATCTTATTGTGCTTGTTATTCAAGATAAAGATCCTAATNTCTTGTTTTTGGGGTAGCGGGGCCCGTCAAAAGTATGCGGTGTGGGTACTCGTTGGATGCGGAATCAAATTCCGCATCCAACGAGCTCTCTCGATCGAAATA
>LPNX010593559.1:759825-872331 GCA_001517045.1 Pseudotsuga menziesii | reverse complement strand
TATTATTTTATTATTTTAACTATTATTTTATTATTTTAACTATTATTTTATTATTTTCCTTAGGAGGCCCATTTTAGACCCCAAAATTCCTCTAATGGTTAATTAGATTAGAAAAACAAACAGAAGGATCTATATCAATGATGTCACACAACATTGCCACATAACTGGAGTGTGTCCAAGGCATCTTACTTTCTTTGGAAGTCCCATCATACTTTTGTTCATCTTGGATGATCTCTTGTTCCCAAGATTATCTTCATCTCTTGAGGTGGGTTTACCTCTCTTTGTGGCTTGATCATATCATGATTTTTATATTCCTCTAAAGCACTTTCTTTCGTCATGGTGTCTCTGACCCTGGGAGCTTTAGGTTCCTCTTCATGTACATTGAATGGAGTGAATCTTCTAGCTAATCCACCATCATGTGTTCTTCGAAGCAAGTCTCACCTTTTTCTTGTACGTGATTGTACATTGTCTTTTCTATAAATCAAATTTAGTTGCATGATTAGAAACATTTCACAATTTCTAAAACATGTTAATAATGATAAGTTCTTATGCATCATAACATATGTCACATAGTCAAGTAACTATATTAGCCAATGCAACATTTATCCATAACATGTATACATACGGTTACTTTCTAGATGCCTTCCATCTCTACCAGAACTTTATTAAGGGTGTGCACTTCTGCCAATATGCCAGCAAAGAGGTTTCATTCTAGATAAGTAGCAATGGAATGTTGTACATCACCATAGGCTACTTACCCATCATATGCAAGTTAGTAGCATACTGTTCATAAATGCAGACACTCAGTGATGCATAATACATCAACTGAATATAAATATGTACACAACTAAACAATATCATTTAAGTAACTAGATATATAGGCAATGACAATTTAAGCACTTATCTTTGTTTGTTTGGTGCGTGGACTCCCTCTTGATCCTTATGTCCTTACAAGAATAACCAGAGTCTTTAACAGTGTGCTCTACTTCATCATTTGATTTTGAGGACCTATGTATGTCTTGCTCATGTTGAGTACCACAGATCACATGGAACTGTGTACTGGTTATGTATCTGAGTGTCACTTCTTCATTCACAACTGCATACCTCTTATCCATCTCAGTATTTGGATAAGAGGTTCTTCTTTATCATGGGTTGAATCCTTCTCAATTAAAGTACATATTTCTCATCACTTGAAGAATCAACTCTTTCTTCGCTGATTCTTTTCGTTGTTGGTTCATTGTCTTTAGCGGTGTGAGCATGATGTCTTTTCTTGTTGGACTTCTTGTTGGAGGAGGCTTTGTTGGACTTCTTGTTGGAGTAGTGTCCTCCCTCTTGTTGTGACGATGGTCCTCCCTGTTGTTGTGATGATGGTCTTCCCTCTTGGTGTGATTTCTTTTGGTGTGGAGTCTGAGAGCTTGATCATCAGTTGCTCCCATTTTCTTTTCTCTTGTTACAAGCCGAGCTTCTTCTTGGGTGCATTTTTCCCAAAGTCTGTTGAAAGTGATCAACTTCTTTCTGGCACATATTCCTTGAATGAATGAATCCCATGATCTTAGGAGACCATTTAAGGTGGTCATAAGAATCTATTCTTCTCCTACCTTCTCTTCAACTGCTTCGAGTTATTCCTTGAATTGGGAAACCCTTGTGAAGTATGATTGTATGGTCTCTGAATTTTGTATCTTCACATTCTTGAGTTGGTTCCTTAATGTCATATTTCGATTGATGTTCTTTCCTTCGAATAACTTCGTCAAGGCATCAAACACCTTCTTGGGTGTCTTCAAGGATGACACATGAAAGATAAGATGATCCTTAATAGAATCTACAATAATTCTCTTGGCCTTGACCAAGTTCTTCTTGTGGATAGCCTTAGCTCCATCTCCCTTTGATGCTAGAACTTCGTCACTAGTATACTTGTCCAAATAATTTTCTTCAAGGATAAGGGATATCTTACACTTCCATGCTCAGAAGTTGTCAACTTCCCCAAGCTTATCATCAAGTTGGGTGTGGTGAGTCATTTTTAAATGAAAAGCTCAAATGAAAATAGCATAGATTTAGATCTTACCAATTTGAGATGCCCAAGCTGATTTTGGATCTGACTTACCTAGGGTTCCATAGAGAGGTCTGGATAAACTTGGAATCTCAAAATTTTGTCTGGATAAAACGATGTGCCTCCTTCAGGCGAGTTGTTTAGTGAGGTCCTTTGCCAAATTTAGTGGATGGAAACTCCAAAAACTTAATGCCCTAGTTTACCTTGGTGATATAGATGAGGCAAAAAATGAAAATTTTCAGAAATGGATTCTGACTCGATAGAAAGATATTTCCTTCTAAGGTGAGTTGCCTAATGTGCTCCTTTTTCCAAATTGATGGAGGAAAAATCCCAAAAGCTTAATGCCCTAGTTTTCTCCTGACAAAAGTGTCCAGGTCAAAAATGGAAATTCTTCAAATTCGATTATGCTTCCTCCAAAAGATGCGCCCTCCTAGGGCGAGTTAACCTAGCCCTCATTTTTTAATGATCTATGGAGAGAAGACCTTGAACTAGGAAACCCTAGTTTCTCGTTGCTGCACAATGCCTTCTTTCAGAGTGGCTCATACCATGTTAGAGTTTTCACTTTAACTCATTTTGATTAGGATCTTTAACTAAAAGAATAACAAGCACAACAAAACACAAGAGACAAGAATTTTCCTCGAGGAAACCATGAAGGAAAAAACCCCTCAAACTTCTTCAGAATAGTTTCGTCACTGAGTACAATGTCAAACCAAGATAGAAAACCCAGAGAAATATATCTTCGACAGCTTCTTCTTCTTCTAGCATTGACGCACTTGTCTCTCTCTCTCTCTAGTGAACTTGAGTGAGTGAGTGTGTCCAAATGAGGGAGGGTGCCTCCCTATTTATATTCTTCAGTTGTGTGACTCACTCTCCTAGCTAGGTCGACCAGGTTCTCTAATTCGGGTTGATCTACCTAGGAAGACTCAAAATACATTTTATATAATACTTCTTCTGGGTACTATTGCCCCGACTTACAACAAATTTTTTACCTCAATGACCTTACATGACCAAACATAATAATGGCATCCCCGAATGGAGGAAAAACATCTTCAATGGAGGTACAATAACAATACAATAACAATATACAATAGAATATCTGCTGAAGTTACATTTACAACACATGGAATGTTTTGCATCACTATACGCTACTTACTTATTACATGCATATTAGTAGTATATTGTTCTTCAATGCATTCACTCTAGCATGCATAATACTTTTCCTGATTCTGGAAACATAAATATGTATACAACTTAACAATAACATTTAAACAATTAAATAAACAAAAAATGACAATTCAAATACTTATCTTTGTTTGTTTGGTTGGATCCCTCTTGATCTCTGCTTCTTTGCAAGTTTTGAGGCTTGGTTTTCTTGTAGAGACTTCAACCTTGGTCCTAATGTCTGCTGGATGCACTAGATCCTCATGGATCTATCTTTATAGCTTTGAAAAGATCTCTTGACGTTCTCGCCAAGTGTTTATCGTCACGTTTGACAAATTCTTTGTTTGATTTTTTCTTCATCAACAATAGTCTTTCCTTTTGGCCATACGAGAACTTGGCCATCAACAAAAGAAACTTTATAACCTTGGTCCTGATGTAGAGAGAAATTATTCATCTTTCGTCTTCAAAGTCCAACTTGTGGGAGGCTTCTCCTACCCCTTCAATAAGATATTGATAATCAACTTCAAGCTTCACCTTATGAGTTGAATCCTTCTAAATCACACTTGTGGAAGAATTACAATACATATTCTTCATCACTTGAGAAATCTTCCTTTGCTCTCTTCTTAGCTAGTTCATCATCTTCTGTAGTATGGGCATGGTATCTCTCCTTCATTCCTTTATTTGCATGACCTTTGCCTTTGGGGAAATCTCTTGCATGATGTCCCATCTCATCACAAGAGTAACATTTGAAACTTGAGTAGTCCTTTTGGAATCTTCTAGGCTTCTTGTGAGAGAGTTCTTCTTTATTGGTCTTTCCCTTCTTGGCATGAGTTGTTAGGGCTTGATTGCCCTCTTCACCCATCTTCTCTTCTCTTGCTATCAATCGAGCTTCTCCTTGCATGCATTCCTCCCATAGCCTATTGAATTTGATAATCATTTTTCTAGCACAAGTTCCTTGAATGAAAGATTCCCATGATCTTGGGAGACCATTCAAAGTAGTCATCACCACTTCTGCTTCTTCAACATTGTCTCCCATAGCTTCTAATTGTTCTTTGATCCGGGAGACCCTTGTGAAGTAAGAATGTATGCTTTCTGAATTCTACATCTTCATACCCTTGAGTCCTCAACGACATCTTCCTATTGATATTCTTTCCTTCATACACGCTGGTCAAAGCATCAAACATCTCCTTGGGAGTCTTCAAGGAGGACACACGTGGGATCAAATGATCCTTGATGGAATCCACAATAATTATTTTGGCTTTGACCAAGTTCTTCTTGTGCTTAGTTGTGTCATCTCCCTCTGGCTCTGTATCTTCTCATTTGACATAGTTTTCGAAATCATGCTCTTTTAGTATAAGAAGCATTCTATACTTCCATGCCTGAAAGTTCTTATCTCCTTCAAGCGTGTCCTCAAGCTTGGTATTGTTTGTCATCTTAGCAAAATGAGAACCTCAAATGGAAATAGAGAGAATAGTTCTTACCAATGAGAGTGCTTAAATCAACTGCTTGCTTCAATGCTTTTTTGGAAAACTACTTCTGGTTGACCTAGGGTTTGACAGAGAAACCCTAAATTTTCAAGTTTGGTAACTTGCAAATCTGATTGGAGAGAATGATGCACCTCCTCAAGGTGAGTTGAGCAATGTACTCCTTTTCCCAAATAGGTGGAGATAACTACAAAAAATTGATGCCCTAGGTTTCCCAACAGTAGTGTTAGGTCAAAAATTGAAAATCCACAGAACTGGGAACTGCCTCCACAGAAAGAAACACCCTCCTAGGGCGAGTTGAATGGGCCTCATTTTTTAGATGATTTGTGGAGGAAAGTATTTGGAATAGGAAACCCTAGTTTCCACTTTCTTCAGTTACGACTACACAAAGATTTCTTTCAGGATGACTCTAATACCATGTTAGAATTTTAATGGTTATATTAGACCTTCAAACAATTAGCACTATTTCATCATAACCATAAGAAATAGGATCAGTGAAAGAAAGAAAAGCACAACAAAGCTTTTCCTCTAGGAAACCACAAGGGAGAAAACCCAACAACTTCTTTAGTATAGATTTTGTCACCAAATGCAATGCCAAACCAAGATAAGATAAACCCAAAAGACAAAAGCAACTTCTTCTCTCTCATGTGCACTTGCTTGAGTGAGTTGTGTGTTCGAATGAGAGGTGCACCCTCTCTATTTATACACATCATGTGTGTGACATTTTTCCCTAACTGGTCGACATGTCACTCTTACAGGACCTGTTAATCCAAAAAATCCCTCACTCAGCTCTACATGGCCTACACCATCCAAGGACACCCATGCACGACCCTCATTTCACCCCATTGGACCCCCACACCCTCAAAAAGGCTTAAGAATGAGCAAAAGGGCTTAAAAACCCCAGAAAAGAGCCTAAATAGTTCTCCTAGGGGCTAAAGCCTCCAAAAAGGGGCTAAAACCCCTCAAAGGAGCTAAAAACCCCAAAAGGAGCTAAAGATAGGGCGAAAAGCACTAAAGCCCCAACTAGGGGCTTATAACTCTAAAAATACCCAAAAAAACTATAAATAGAGGGGTGGGAGTCACTCTCAAAACATTCCTCCCTTGCATACTGTTATGCTGCCCGTGGATGCCTTGAGACCCTTTGTCTCTCAAGCCACCCACACTCCCTCTATCCTCCATTTTCTATTGAGCCATAGCTCCCCCATCCAAGAGAGGTGCTTCTCCAAGCTAGGGCATGGTGGCCCATTCCATCCAAAGAGAAGGTATAGCTTGTTGTTTGGGTATTTGCTTTAGTAGTTTATTTGCTTTCTAATCCATGGTTTGTTTGCAGGTTTCTTGCCTAACTTGTTTTGTAGGTATTTTTGTTTCTAACATGTTGTTTGCAGGCAGTTGGAGCTAAACCCTAACAGTGTTTGCAGAGGGGTTTCCAGCCATTTCTCTTCTTTCTGTTTTACTTTGCTTTCTGTCCATTTTTCTTGTATTTCACCATCAAGAGCCTACGCTTCCATCCTACAGACGGAAGGTAGCCATTCCTGCCCTGTAGCAAGGAAGAAATCCCTGCTACAGAACTGACGACCATACTAGGTCGATCCCACAGGATCCCTGGGTTAGTTTTCAAAGTTTTAGTTTTTTGCTCAGTTTTTTGCCCTAGGTTAATTTTTCTATTAAATGTAGCTTAGATTGCTGTTTATTTACATTTTCAGTTATTGTTGAGCCTCCTCAAGGCCAATCCAAGCCCATTTGGCCACAGTACTAGTTACTGTTGGCCATTCTGTGATTTGCAAATCACTCAACTGTGCAAAAACGACCGAACTGAATTTCTGAAAATTCACCTATGTTTGGGCTCGTTTTCTGCCCAAACAGTTGATCCATTTGCGAATTTGCTCGCGATTAGGGGTAAAAGGGCCCGTTTCCGAAGTGGGTTTTCAACTGTTTGAGGTAATTCCTCACGGTTTGATCACAATCCACTTGGCAAAAACAAGACCTTTACAGGTGCACGACCCATTTTTGGGCTTCACTGTTTGCTTTTATTGGGACTGTCAGTGCGGCTCAGCCGCCTCTGTCCATCTTAACCATTTCATTTCTGTTTCTGTTTCATTTTATTGCAATTTCATTTACATAACAGAGTGTAAATTAAATACTCAATGGGTTAATGAATATAGTTTGACTAAAATTCACTTAAAATAAACAATCTTGCTTAACCCTTCCTCGTCTACCCAGTCATCACCCTTCGAGGTATTCTGGGATAAGACAAAGGGCATAGCTCGTATAGTAATAGGCACTTCACCCAATATTGTTCGAAACCACTAAAAATGAGTGACTTGGAAGGTAGATGGGGTAGAGAAGGAGGGCTTCTCATGGCGCTCAGCGTCCTCCCTGTTGACCAACCTTGCATCCGGGAGGTGACCTGTGGATCTATGGATGGACTTAGTCCCATTGTGTTGAGAGCCCAGCACCTTCTCCTGGTTGAAGAAGAATATAGATGTAAGGTAGTCACCTAGTCAGACTATCATAATTCAGGATAAACAATGGTATATGTCTACAAAATTTCTGTTTATTTACTGCTTCCATTCACAATGATATAAACTCTGCAGAATATTCATAAACCATTTACAGCCACCAGATAACAGAAAGAAAAAAAAGACATACACACCATACCATGTAAATCAACCCAACTCAGTTCATGACGTTGAGAGAGCCACCAAAATTTACAAATTTACACCAAGTTAAAAATCTGCAGTCTTTGAGGACATAAGTCCCTGACTGCCTTAACCGTGGGAAGTACTTGGGCTCAGCTCAAAAACTCATTGTGAGGAGTACCACGGGAACCCCAAAGTAGCTGGCCGCTAAGAGGAATTGCCAAACAAAATGGGCAACGACCCCCACCGATTGAGTAAAACCCCTATGAGGAAAAAACCAAGCGCTGTCTTCCGACAGTCTTGGTGGTCAAGTGACCACCTATAGCTAATAGGAAGCCATTGAAACCGGGGTCTAATAATCATTACCACCAGCTTGACATTCAAGTTTAACACAATTGATCCCTCACGCTCTTCCTCATGCCTGAGAGGCGAACCACGTCAATTCGGGTCATTAAATTGACATCGTCGAGACCATTCTCGACAACCTGCCACATCATCAGAAGGCCACACAGCCTCTGATTCAGATTTAGACCCATATCAGTTTGAACCAGACCTGCACAGTGCACCATCAAGCCCCATGGCTAGTGCAAACCCAGATCCATTTTTCGACATACCAATTGCTAGTGAACCCATGTCCACACCACAAACTATCACCAACAACCCTGCAGGTGGCCCCAACACAGTTATGCAAACCGTGATAAGTCAGCTGCCACCACCCATATTGACCAGTCAAGCTGTCCCATCTACAACACATGGGGACAGTGGCCCTTCTACCTACACTGCCCCTCCTGTCATACATGGGGGTAGTGGCTCGTCCACCCACACTGTCCCTCCCACCACGCTTGGGGGCACTGGCCCATCTGTAATGGTGCTACAAGCACCCCCAACAATGCAAGTGCATTATGCACTTGCAAACCCCACCACCATGGCTGCTCCATCTCACATCAACTTAGGGTCAAACGTCCCTTTCATGGCACGCCTGAACTTGCATGACTTGGCCCGGTTAACAAATGACCCTATCCGCCATCAAGTTATTTGGCCTCCCATGCCAACCAAACTTCCCTCAGACATTCCCAAGTTTGAAGGGAAGGCAGGGGAGTGCCCCCAAAACCACATCATGACGTTTCATCTATGGTGCTCATCAAACAACATCGTAGATTATTCCAACGCACCCTCACAGGTGTTGCAGCCAAGTGGTACATTGAGTTACCACAAACCAAGTACCTAGATTTCAACTCCTTGGCTTTCATGTTCCTGCAATACTTCCAACTCCTTGTCAGATATGACGAAGGGGTGGAGATCTTGTTATCTTGCAGCCAGAACATTGCAACCCACATAACCAACCACATCCATGACTGGCGGCGACGCTGTAGTTTGTGTAAGATCCAATTGGATGACAGGATATTCCTAGATTGGTTCCTCAAAACCTTGCTCCCACCTATAGCAAAGGACGTCGCATCCGAACGTCTGCAATCCGAAGAGGAGGCCATCCTGAAAACCCAGTAGTTCGATATGATCTATGCATAGTCTGGGTACCTTTACACTGTCATTCCAGACGTTCCCCGTGCGAGTACCTCCTATCGGGATGCACCGGGGGCATCCGATGCTGCAGACGACATCATAGGCTCTGTCTCTCACCAACCACAGCACCTTCCAACACCACCTACAACTCCACCACAACTAAGCAACACAGCTAATGTTGCCGACCAAAACCAAACTCCGGACTATGCAAGAATGATGTCCCAGTCCGGAGCCACAACTTCTTACGCACAACCTATGCCACCGCAGCAGGATCAGGCCATGGCTTGGCCAACACAGCAATACGTGGGGAAAATGCCCAGATTTGTGGCACCTCCACCAACCTAAATATACTATGCACCACCAGTGCAAGCAGTTCAAGCCCCCGCCCCTGCTCCACCCGCTCCGTTGGGACAAGTGTTTGCACAACAAAACCGTCCCAACCAGCCAGCCCCTAATAATCAATAAGGGCAAGCTAGGAATAACCAACTCTGGAACCAAGGCAACAATCAACTGCAAGGAGGCGATCAACAACCAAACCCTCCCAACAATGCCGCGGCAAACCGGCCAGCCCAAAATCCTCCACAACCAAATGCACCGAGACGCAACGCCCCGTTGCGTACAAACCAACCATGCACACTCTGTGAGGTCTACGGGCACTACACATTTGAGTGTCCCTTCATGGGTCGCGCTAAGAAGGCCATAAGGAACGAGGTCCAACATGCCACCAACACAACGGATCAAGCCCAACCCAACCCGACACCACAAGGACCTCCCCCTATGGTGCTCCAAAACCCATTACCAGTCCAAGGATTGGTGGTAATCGCACCCCCTCCCCAACCCAATCCCAACGCTCTGAGGGCACCTCCCACGGCAGAAACAGGTGTCCACCACCTGCTAGCTATGACAACTGAAGAAGTCAACCTACAAACTAGACAGAACCACCACCGAACCCGCTGACACATCAGCGGCATCTACGTCTAAAATAGTCAATGCACCTCTTCAGTTACGCCCTTTCCCCCGCCCCTCCATACGCGGGGTTTCCAATAACGCCACGGCTAGCGCTGCTGTCAGCTATAGCATCGTGGATGATTTGGCCCAAACACCAACCGCCATGTTCGCTCTTGAGGTACTCAAAACGTGCCCAACGCAGCGGAAATCCTTACTAGCTGCCCTTGTTGATGAAATTGTCATTGATGCCAACATGGACTTGCAGTGGCCCCACAGGATGTCATTGATGCCACCAAGTCCCACTTGCAGTGCCTTGGACCCCTTACAAAGTGGGTTTGTGCCTTGAAGCACCTTGTACCCAATTGACAAGGTCCCTGTACCCACAAGACTGGATCTTAATGCCACCACCTTGTTGAAGATGTTGAAGACCCTGCTGATGATGTTGAAGACCCTGGAGATGGTCTTGAAGCCCTTGCAGATGATGGAGAAGTCGTAGATGGGTTGGAGAAGCATTAATGACCCATTATGTGGTCATTCATGCTCTGGTTGTGTCATGGTACCCCAGGAGAAGACCTAGCTATCTCACAGGTAATATCATGTTGGATCTTGGCCCTTAGTGGTCTATTGGTGTGGTTAAGGTGGTTAAAGAGGCTCATGATGCCTCCTGTGTGATAAAGAAGGCCTTAAAGAAGCCTCTTGACCCACACACTAGATGGTTTAATTGTCTTGAAGAAATGAAGATGGTGTGGGAATTTGGGGTCTTGGAACCCTTGGGGATGGCCTTATGACATTGAAGATGTTGGTACCCACATAAATTATTGTAAGAAGGCACTTGAAAACATTTGTGGCTTGATATAACACTTGAAGACTCCTGGCTTGGTCCACTAAGCAACCTTGAAGCAGCTACCATGATGAAGCCCTTCTATGTGGCTTAAAGCCAAGAAACCTTAAATTCCTACATGGCAAGGAAGTGAAATTAAAAATTCAAATAAAAAAATTGCAAATACTTGTCAACAAGTTGGCCCCAAATAAATTAAAATTAAAATTAAAATTTTTTTTTTTTTGTAAATTCGGCTCCAAAAAATTGTGAAAAAAAAATGTGTATAAATAAGAATGAAGTCTTCCATTTTATTAAAGTGAAAATTGTATAGCTTCGAGGAATTTCGGATGTAACTGTTGAAGCAGTGAAGGAGTAGTCTGCATTGTCTGAGGAATTCGGAGGAGCAGAAAAGGAGCAGTAAACTTCAGAAGTGGCAGTAGTAGTATAATTTTTTTTAAACACCTGAATTCTTGAGGCAACAGCTAGGTGGTAGGAGCAGCGAAGTTTTTGTAGCAGAGAAATGTTTTTCCTTTTTGTTGAAACAACTTTCGGATGGAGCAGTCCACTGTGGAAAACGCAGTAGCAGACATTTTTTTTAAAGTCTGATATTTTTAAGTCCGAGTCTTTTAGCTCTGTAATTTTCGATCAGTTACAGCAGCAAGTTTCAAAATCTTTCTCTGAATTCGGGTATACAAAAGGTGGCAGTAGTAACGCAGCAGTAAAGAATCAGTTTGGGTTTTCTACAACACAACTCACACGGTACCATGCTTCATGTTTGGATAAACCTTGTTCTACATCACAGTAATCAACCATAAATGGATTGATATGAAGGTTGATTGAAGGCATACAAGACTGAGGTAACCAAGTTCTGATTTGAAGTATGACCTCCAAAATTCAGTTGAAAGTTCAGTATGTTTTGAAGTAATGATCTAACTACATGCTAAGTATACAAGATGAAGAGGCCTGATTTTTGACTAGCAGATCTGCAGAAGCAAAGGAGACTGGGCCAGCCACTGAGGAAGAATTTCGGGCTGTCTTTTTACACCAGAATTCCGGGCTGTCTTTTTACACCATAATTTCAGACTGTCTAAACTCAGAAAATTTCCACTGTTAGGACATTTGAGGGCACACTTTTGCAGAGATAAATTGCAGAATACAAGGAGAGTACAACTATGATCTTGGGCAGCCTTAATCTTTGCCTATTTGTTGACAAAAACTTAAACAAGCCCAAAGAAGGAGTTCTAATCCTGATAAGCAAGGACTCTTGAAAAAGTGGCTGGAGATTCTGGTATGTAAATCAAGTTTTCAAAGGTATGTAGATTATGCTCTTGATTAGGAAGCAATTCCTTTTGTAATGCACAAAGGAGTTACTCTTTGGTATGCAGACAGTCCATGTACAGTTCAAAGGGTTCTAAGTATGTAGGTGAGCTTCCAGACCTCTAAACAGTGCATACACAGTGAGATAGATATACCTAGTAATAACATTTATGACCAGTGGCACAAACAGTGAAATAAGTATTGTTTACACAGTAAGTGCATGATGTAACAAGCATTACATAGTACAGTGACATGCTCAGTTTTCTTCACACGGTTACATCTACTCAGAAATACATACTCAGTGATACTTACATAGTTGAATGTCCAAGTGATTAGTGACTAAATGATGATATGATGATGCATACACCTATGATGTGACATGACATGCTAGTGATGATTGATGTACCATGTCCAAGTTGAGTTGATACACAGTCTGAGTTTGATTGAAGTCATCATACTCATCCAAGAATACAGAGACAAAGTGACATAGTTGTATGTATGAGATGCATATATAATGCATGCTGGAATGACACACTAAGATGAATATTGATGACTGAGAATGTTGTATGATGAGTTCTGGTCATCTACAGAAGAGACATAAGCAGTAAGCTGTTGATGATGATGTATGCCATGATATGATACTCTATGATATGTAATGCATGCACTCCCATACTCCTTGATGATCTCAGGCAAGACATGACCAGTCACAAAGTGAAGAAAAAGATATGACAAGTTGATGGTAGTAGCAACATATTTAGCAGACCTTGATGACTTGGCAGTATTGAAGAGCAGGTGTTGATGAACAGAAAAGATTGAAAAGTGTGTTGCAGCAGTGTTGATGAGAGTGATGAGCAGATGATCAGCAGTACTGACCAATAGCAGAACAGATTGAAGAGACAGGTGATGTTGATGTGATTGATGAGATGATGTGACAATGAGCTTTAATTAAGCTTGTCTTGCTTTTGCGGTTAGGATACATCAAACCCCTCTTAGCATGGTCTAAGAAAACTAGGCAGGGTCCTGTATTCAGAGTAGGTGCTCTTCATATCAGTAGGTGCTGATTTTACCTCACGGTTGTAGCCGGTCCAAAACTAATACAAAAATATTACAAATTTATATGCTGTTGTGTTCTTTTGTGTTATGGTTATTGATGATTCAAATGCTTATGATATGAAAGATGTTTATGAAATGATTATGAACATCAAATTGGTAGAATAGTGGAGTGATGAATTGGTAGTTAATTGTGATAAGTTAAGAAAAGTTTTAAATTGGCTTTACACTGATTCACCCCCCTCTCAGTGTAAACATTGTGTCCAACAGCCCTTGGGGCCGCAGACCCCTCCGACTCCAAGTTGATCACATTCGACACGAAGAAAGGAGAACCGCGAATGCCATCAATCATTGCCTTTCAAATCCCGGTGTCTATCCGGAATTTGGTCGTGCACTGATGCATAGTGGACGAGGGGGCATCCACATGCATTATGTCTACCCTGGTTTGGCAGAAACTTGGATCTCCAATTTTGCAACCATCCTCCACAACTCTACGGACTTATGATGGCCATCCCACTAAAGCTCAAGGAATCCTCCCCCATGTCCCCATCACATTAGCCGAGAATACAGTTCTGATTGACATAGAGGTTGTCAACGCTCAATTGGACTATAACCTTCTCCTCGGAAGAAGTTATATGTATGCCATGAGAGTTGTCGCATCAACTGTCTTCCGTCTCATGATGTTCCCCCATGAAGGGAATATCGTGACGGTTGACCAACTAACTTATCACGATCCACAAGGGCTAACGGCACCCGCCAACGTTATCCGAACAATCAACACCATTGATCCGCAAGGGACAACCACATACGCCAATGTTGTCCCTACAATTAACACCATGGTTGACAACATACCAGCCTCCCCATTGTTGAATGTGGGCCCTGGGTTGTTTGTCGATACCACCATGACGGCTTCTTTCCCCTTGGTGTCACCACCACCGACACCAAACGAGACTGCGGACTTGTTCATGCTCTCATCCAGCACCGCTGCACCCAAACAACAATCGCAGCCGTAGCCCCAACTGCAACCACAACACCACTCGTAGTCGCAACATCATCCGTAGTCGCAGCATTACGCGCAACTGCAACCACAACCTCATCCCCACATACAACCATCAGGGATTTATCTGGTCTCCTCTCTAGTCCATACAATTCCCTTCCTCTTTCCCCCACCCGGTGTCATGAACAAGCCAGTAATGGCCACCCTAAACCTACCCAACTTTACATTGGGAATTCCCATGTGGTATCTTGATCCACCAGCTCAACCACCAATGCCCCAGGTAGTCTTAACCCATGTGCAACCCATTGCGGTCAAGTCTCATCCTCCACCCGGCCCACAAAAACCAACCACCACACCCGCACCCGCACCGCCCCACCCAAAAAGGGCTAAGGGCAAGAACACGAAAGCTGCCATAGAGCCTCAACAGACCCCGCCTTGCACTGTCTGCGAAGAACAGGGCCATCCGACTCAGAATTGCCCTGAGATTCCCATAATCCGTGCACATTTGGATGTCATGGATACAACGGAAAACCTCCCCGTGGTTGAACTTCCAAGCGGGCCAATAGTAAGAAACAAGTCATTACGAACAAACCATGCTTGCGCCCTTTGCGGTTTGTATGGACACTATTCTCACCACTGTCAAGACTTGCCCAAGTTCTGAATGGCTTTAGCCGACCTTCGTCAACATTCCCTTGAATCTGAGATCACCCTCATCGAAGAAGTTCACCCCCCACCGCCTTCTTCGGACACCATGTCCATTTACATGATGTTCAGTTCAACCGACCCTATTGTCTCCACCTCCAACGACGGTCCATCAGACCTGTCTCTTCGTTGCTTCCGCAATGATGAGATACTTGAAGCCTTAACCGCCCCGGAATACCCATGGGACGACATGCACCATCGCTCGTTCTTCCTCCCTGAAGAGCTTGTGTCGCAGTCTAACCAGTTTTCCGTGGAAACCAAAGATTTCATTCATGGAAAAATCGACTAGTTCAAAAACCCCGTCCCAACACCAGATGCCTTCAAAGACGGGAACATGGCCAACATCTCGCCAACCATCAAAACCAACATCTCAACCAATCCCGAGGTTGTTGAAGAAATCATGCTGGGGGCATCCTGTTCCCCGGAAGAAGTCGCTGCCTACAAAGCTTTCTTCCAAGAATTCTGCGACATCTTTGCTTGGTCTTACACTAAAATGCCCGGCTTGGATCCATCCATCGTGGAACACCACATCGACACATGGCTCGATGTGGCCCCCGTACGTCAAAAGCAATGGCCCATTCATCCTTCCAAAGTGGCCGCAGTCAAAACCGAGATAGAGAAGCTACGCACAACCAGCTTCATTTACCCCATTGCCTACACCACTTGGGTTTCTAATCCTGTTCCCGTGAATGAAAAACAGGGTACCATTCGCGTTTCCACATACTTCCATGATCTAAATGGGGCGTGTCCCAAAGACAACTTCCTAACACCCTTCATCGATTAGATTATCGATGCATGCGTCGGACATGAGGTCTTTTCCTTCATGGACGGGTTTTCCGGATATAACCAAATCCAGATCCGGAAAAAAGATCGTTACAAGACTGCATTCACAACCCCGTGGGGCACATTCGCCTATCGAGTAATGCCCTTTGGTCTAAAGAAAGCCGGAGCCACCTTCCAGCGTGCCATGACACATTGTTTCCGTGACCTCATCCACATCATGTTGGTCTATCTTGACAACCTAATTACACGGTCACAGAAACAAGCACAACACATAGACGACTTGTGGCAATCCTTCCTACGATGTCGCAAGTACAAAATCCGCTTGAACCATTTCAAGTGTGTTTTCTGTGTCCCAACGAGCCGTCTCCTAGGCTTCATCGTGTCACACAAAGAAATGACCGCTGATCCCCTGAAAGTCCAAACCACTTTCCCTCTAACGTCACCTCTTTAAGTGACGTGCAGTTCATCTTGTAATATAGTCTTGTCCCTTTTTGTTTTACAATGTTTTTACCATAAATCAGAAACCCCCCATTTAAGGGCAACACCATTAGTTGTTGGTTCAGAGTCACCCGGACCCTACTCGAGACACCCCTCACACCTCTGGGCTCAAATTTATATCTCCTTATGAGACCATTGTCTCATGTTTAACAAACAAATTTCAGGACCGCTTCCCGAAAGTTACCTTGATTTACGAGCCACACCATGGTGATACAAGTGTCTGCGGACCTGTACTTGCATCACACTTGCCTACCGCTACTCATGCGGATTCTCGGGCCACTGCCCGTAAAGAACATCATTTTTATTTTGTAACACATAGCTGTCTACTCCGTCCACCGCACCTCATGCGGATCTCCGGACCATCATTCGGAAGACGAATCGTTTCTTTTGCATGTATTTGGCATATAACTGCCTCCAGACTTGCACTCACATCACATGTAGTCAAGTCCGTCCACCACAATTCACACACGACTCTCTTGACCTCTGTCTGAGAGCCACCTCGGTTGCGTGCCTCTGCCGCACCAACTCGCGCCTCCTGACCTTTGGACCACTATCCACTGTCCCGACATGGGGCACCTCTTATGCCACCGCGATTGGTTGACCATACTAGAGTTTCTTTTAAGCTCTTTTCTGACTCCTAAAAGAATGAAAAGATTGCCGAGCGCAGTTGCTTCCTTTCCTGCTCGTTAAAGTATAGGAAAATGCGTCTACATCGTCTCGTTTACCTCCTTTTGCGGACTATGTAGACCATCAAATGAAAAGGACCACCTTGGCATATTCAAGCCAAGACCGTTCCCCTCTACATACTTTTATGCTTTCTCGGGCAGAGGGGTCACACTTTACGAAAAAACTCACTATGGGTTGTCGTTAAGCTCTTTTCCAGCCTTCTTATCAAGAAAAGATTGCCGAGCAAACTTGGTTTCGTTCATGCTCGTAAAAGTATCTGAATGGCCGTCCAGTCAATATAGGTTTAACCTTTTCTAGCCTGATTGGACTACCAATGGTAAAGAAGTCTCTCCTCCCCTACAAGATGGGCGAGCTCTCCTGTGCATACTTTTATCATTTTTCGGGTACAGGAGACTACCAACGAAAAAGAGCCCTCACTAGAGTCTTCTTCGTGCTTTCAGACTCTCTAAAATTGAAAGCACCATCGAGCATTTACTTTCTCGGGCTCGCCAAAAATCCACAAGATCATACCACAACGGTGTCTCTAGACACCACTCCACAGAAAACACTTTGGCAGCATTCCCACTTTGGGTCGCCTTTGTTCATAGTACTTTGCAATGTGTCTTCCTTAGATCCCATCAATATAAAAAATGTCCACCTCCCCCAAGTATTTCCCATCTGCAGTGACATTCCCGGTATTACATCTATGATCCCATTCCCATAAGACAGTTTCATTTGCTGCCTGGTCCGCCCTGCCGTCATACTCTGAACAAAGGAACTTTGAGTCTACTACACTCCCTCTGCCCCTATCCAACTCTTTCCCTCCCCCCCCTCCATTCAGTGGGTCAGTCCTCAGATTGTCTCACACCTTTCGATTATTTCCCTCGCGCTTCTCGTCAAGGAAACATCATTGCCTTGACTAGGGGCAGGTCTCCCTCTGTCGACGACAACACACATATTCCAGAGGATAGACCCAGAGGTCCTTGTATCTTGATTTCATTAACCTCATTGACGAGTTCCTTGGACCACTTGAGAGGAGTCCTTAGTGCCTCTCGGGATGGTTGTTTCTCACGTGCTCGACTCCAACTACATCATCGCACCGTTGAGATTCGTACAGGGTATTGGTCCATGCAATATTTGGTCGAAGACCCCAGATGTCACCTGACTCTAGCACATTGATGAGTCTATTCGAGGGACCTAAATAGGTTATGTCCCTTATGATTTTCGGGTTGCGTTGGAGACAGTGTTCAGAAGCCCCAGCAATGCTTCTATATAGATTTATGATTGATGCAACATACTTGTACCACAGAGACTCTGACTCTCCATCAGTGAGTCCATACAGCTATGTACCGTCCCAGATCCAACAAGGTATCAGTCATGAAGATATAGCATTCCAAGAGAATGCCATGGGTCCAATGTAGCAGTTCTTCAGATCAGTATTGTATTCAGCCTCTCATTGAGGCAACCACTATGTATCATCAGTTGTATATGATCGACTCTTGTATTATAGAGCATAGATCACATTGTTCTTTTGACATTGTTACGAGCATGGGAATGCTCGCCTCGTCCATATACATGCCACACATTATTTGTATCTCACCCATTCATGGGAACCATATTAATACAAAAACCAAAAGCCACCATGCCCCAGCCTAGGAAGCACCGCCTCTCTGTAGAAAATCATATGATGTCCGTCGGCCATACGATGAGCTCCTGCCCTCACACATCATGGGGGAATCTGTTAACCCAAAAAATCTCTCACTTAGCTCTACATGGCCTACACCACCCAAGGACACCCATGCACGACCCTCATTTCACCCCATTGGGCCCCCACACCCTCAAAAAGGCTTAAGAATGAGCAAAAGAGCTTAAAAACCCCAAAAAAGAGCCTAAATAGTTCTCTTAAGGGCTAAAGCCTCCAAAAAGGGGCTAAAACCCCTCAAAGGAGCTAAAAACCCCAAAAGGAGCTAAAGATAGAGCGAAAGGTGCTAAAAGCCCCAACCAGGGGCTTAAAACCCTAAAAATCCCCAAAAAAACTATAAATAGAGGGGTGGGGATCACTCTCAAAACATTCCTCCCTTGCATACTGTTATGTTGCTCGTGGATTCCTTGAGACCCTTTGTCTCTCAACCCACCCACACTCCCTCTCTCCTCCATTTTCCATTGAGCAATAGCTCCCCCATCCAAGAGAGGTGCTTCTCCAAGCTAGGGCATGGTGGCCCATTCCATCCAAAGAGAAGGTATAGCTTGTTGTTTGTGTATTTGCTTTAGTAGTTTATTTGCTTTCTAATCCATGGTTTGTTTGCAGGGTTCTTGCATAACTTGTTTTGCAGGTATTTTTGTTTCTAACATGTTGTTTGCAGGTAGCTAGAGCTAAACCCTAACAGTGTTTGCAGAGGGGTTTCCAGCCATTTCTCTTCTTTCTGTTTTACTTTGCTTTCTGTTCATTTTTCTTGTATTTCACCACCAGGAACCTACGCTTCCGTCCTATAGACGGAAGGTAGCCAGTTCTGCCCTGTAGCAAGGGAGAAAACCCTGCTACAGGACCAACTTTTCTAGGGAGACTCGAAACATTTATGTAATATTTCTTTTGGGTACTATTGACCCGACTTACAACAGAAGGGTTAGATTGGTTCTTTCAAGACTTTTACATGACCAAGTACATCAATAACATCTCCTGAAGAAGGTACACCAATAATACAATAAAAGTACAGTAAGAATATCTTCCGAAGTTACATTCTTCAACACAAACAACAAGTTTTGTGTTGATTTCATGCTTGAAACAATGATCTGCAAGTTACAAGCACCAAAAATCACGAGTGGGATCATTCCATGGGTTTCATCAATGGAATGGATAAAAAAACAATAGAATGACCAAAAGAAACCAGAATGGGCTGAAAAGGATCAGCAGTTCCACTAATCATGAACATAAATCCATGACTATGACAAAAATGCAACAATTTTGTAAAATAATGCAAAAAATTCTAAGAAGAAATGAGAGAATCCCAAATGAAACTGATAATGTGTTATCTGTGTATCAATGACTCGAGATTTAGGAAGATGGGCGTCATTACTCTCCCTACAAATCACTTCATCTACTTAAGAGTTGAGATCTCTTGAAGAATTCTATGTAGGAAAATTCTCAAGAAGGACAAATTAGAAATCCCTAAAGAGGCCTTAATCCTAAGGCTTTAATAACAATTTTTATGAAGATAATACTAACAATGAAGGAAAGATGCACTGTCAAATTACTCTGTTCTTGTTCACAGCACTGCTCTTGGTAGAGTGTCTTCTTATGTACTCAGCTGGATGATGCTTTACGCTTTGTAATTATAACTTTGATTCACCTGAATACCAAGTTATAGATTTTTTTCTTCTTGAAAAAGAAAGGAAAGATGCAAGAAAACACCAAATAGGAAAACACAAGGGTGTCAATATACCTTATTTGAATAAAAGATTGCTAGAATTGTACACATGCAATACACTCATTTGTATTAACTAATATAGAGTACAAAATTGGGGGGAGTGATACAAGTTAACCAAGTCTCCTATACAATACAATACAGCGGGTGAGAGATTAATTTGGGGTAAGTCACCCAAAATGATCTAAATAAAGCAAAAAGCTGTACTCAATACTAAATAGATTGCAACTATAATAGTGTTTACATATGTTCACCATAGTAAGTCTCATCAAGGCTCAAGAAACAGCATGAGTTAGAGAAATACAAAACAAAGATTGTTGTCAATATCCAAGTTGGAAGTATGAATAGAGTTCATTATGTATACCTCAAGATGAGATACACCGATGAATTTATTTTTGTAGGGAGCTCAATGCAGCATATGATAGACAAGCCTAACTATGTACATGATTCATCGTGCTCATTTTTATTGTGGTTAAAGTGGAAATGCATAAGAGTTTCATTTTACCAAAGCCAAATATCCAGTGTATATAAAAATCTGTTCTGGCACAAGTTTTACTCAAGGCAGAAAAAATTGCCAATAGCAACAACATGAACTAACAAAACAATATTATATGCGCCCAACCTGGAGACACCTGTAGTGGGGTAATATAGAGGTCATCTTCCTAAGGAAAATAGTAAAAGTAGGAATTTTCCATAATTATGCCTAATCACTCTAGGTCTTAGGATTTCCATAATTAATCACTCTAGGTCTCAAGATTTTCCATAATTATGCCCAATCACGCTAGGTCTTATTCTATATCAATATTAAACGGAAACAATTGGGCTATCACACAACATCCAGAGGTCTGCTATTAACATGCAACAAAAACAAGTCAAAATCCAACATTTCTTCCATAAATTGGAAGTACTTCCACTCAACCGCTAAATTATCTGGTACATTCCACCACAGTTAGAACCAACCAGCAGATATAAATATCTGACCTTAATTAGCAGAAACATACATCAGCCAAGAGGGAGGGGAGCCATTGTGGAGAAACTAATATATTCAACAATTTCACAAGAAGCCTTACATAAAATGCCATTGTTTTTATGTCAATTCCCTAAACGTAAAGAACATTCACAATTTAACAATAAGATATATCAACAAATGATATCCTTTCCCCCATGATTTACAAGTGAACTTCGTTTCATGATGCATATTTAGCAATAAGAGCAATAAAACCAATGACACATCCATGAGTGAGAACCCAATCTCTCTTCTGTCTATGTATTGCCCATTGATCCTCCTGGTAGAACTGAATAAGTAATTGGTTTTGCACCTTTTTCACAAATACATTTTTGTTATGGATGGTGCAGCTCTGTGACCATACCACCGTGTATAGTTACAAAATCTGCTCCACAGAATATTGTGTTGTATTTATTTTTTCATGATTCTGTAAAAATGATAAATGGGTTAGATTTCTAAATAGTTTATGGTTCCAAAAATCAAGCAGAATCTAAAGAAACAGATTCCCATATTGAATAGCAATATAAAGGATCAACCCAGTCATATTTGAGACATTTCCTGAAAGAGCATGAAGAAAGACATCTAAAAAACTGTTTGAAAATATGATGTTTTGTGCTTCTTTATTTTATAGTAATGGCATAATCACTATTAGGGGTTTATGTCTTCTTTTCAACTTCAAATACTATTAATAATTGTCGATTTTAAACGTCAGCTAGTTTTGGCACCCTCAAGTGAAGCATATTATATTAGGAAGTCGCATCTATTTTAGGACTTGTTTTGTGTTCATATTATATACCACTTAAAAAATTCTGAGGTTTGTTAAGAATAGCTCAAAAAGAGATTTCAACATTTGGCAACTCTCATGGATGACATTTAGGTACACAACGACAAGCATTTGCTCAATTGTTAAGAAGATGAGAGAAAATTTATGATCTACCTTAATATACTTGCCTCAACTAGGAATGTTATATGCAGTGGAATACAAGAAAGCCTGTGCAAGAGCAACATCCTTGCGGTCCACCTTGGTAGCATCCAGGGCCCAGGGTATCGTTGTAGAAAGAAGCCTGTGAAAAGAATAATCTTTTCTCAGCCCTTTTGAAGATGCAAAGGTATTGTGGTACACTCTTAGTTATAAATGAAGAAGCATATTCTTCTTGACATGTTATGCTTTTGTATCTCCCTTTTGTTTAAACTTTGTACTATCTGTTGGATCCTTATAGATCTCTGAATGTTCTTCCAGCAATCCCCATTAGTCCATGTTGGTGGTGGTAAATGGGAAAATAGATCTGCCTGCTGGCATCTGGTCACTTTAAAATAGTGTTTGCATTAGTGGAATGCTCTAAAAATGATTGAGAATCAATGACAATAAAAAATCGCCAAGTGTTTTAGAAACTTAAGAAGAATTTATGCTTATGCAATAGAGAGGAGAGACGAGGAAAGGAGATTTAAAGTCATAGAAACTAAAGGGAGGTTAAAATGAGCGATGGATAGAGAGCAAGTAAACATGTCTTTAGAGGCCATGGATAACACTATTTCAAGCTGTCATTGGACGTATTCAGAGACCTATTTATAAAATATCTTATACATTATCTAGTCGAGGAAGCCAGTATGCATTATGCCAAACCCTGAACACGATATAAAAGAAAGTGAAGTATGAATCGCTCTCGAGCTTAGGGAGTTGTATACTCTCCTTGATTGAAGATCATATCGAGCACACATCCCTAGATAGAGCTTGATGTTACCCACCAAGTTGCACTTGATGGATTTTCAGTGAGCTGCCAAAGTTTGAACAAGTCAATTGTTCAATATCTGAGTTCAGAAGTCCATACAATCCGTTGTGGAATTTTTTTCCTTTTTTCGCATGTTCATACCCCCTTGGGAGAATTGTAATAAAGTGTCATAGCATGATGAAGTTATATAAAAGACTTGGCTTTCCTAGGACTTAGTCATCAACCCGATTACTCTAGAGTGTTTTTTCCTTGTTATTTAAATGTTGGTCTTAAGCAACTTGTAATTTCAAGTTTTTCACTCAAACCTCCAAAGCTGGAGTGGTCGTTTTGGTGGTTAGTCCTTAGGAGGTTATGAAAATCTAGGTGTCAATGTATATTACCATGCTAGTCACTATTTTTGAGTCATATGAACATGTAATAAGTCTCCCTTGGTTTTTATTTTTATTATTCGTTAATACAAAATTTCTCGTAAAACAGACAATTTTTTAATGTTTTTGATGTAAAAATACAAAAAGCCATAAATTTTCCATGGGGGTGCTCGTTTTCATACCTAGGGCACCCACCATACCCCTAAACCTACTTGAAGAGTCAAATTAGTGATTATTTATCACATTATTTGATTTTCTCTTGAAAATGGTCAAAAAGACCAAATAAATGGCCAAAAAAGACATAATAAAGTCGAAATCAACATTCCTAAATCAAAGGGAACATGTTGGAGAAATGCCTTCAGTCGTGGTGGGGTCAATAAACATCCAAATCAAATGAATTAGAGGTCAATTGGAGTCAAATCAAGTGAAGGCGAGTTAGCTCCATAAGAAGGGGCGCATATCTACAAAGGGAGGGTGCACTACTTCAGTTCGAAACATTATATTGGATGGGAGATAATCCCAAGAGAGGGGGGCGCACCTCATGAGATTTGGTGTCCATCCTCTTGAGTTCAACTCACAATCAAATCCCTCATTTCTCTCATGAACTCGCTCTTGCTCTCCCACTTGGCAATGTGCCTTTCCTTGATGTGCGCCCCCCCCTGTGCTAATTTGGCTATATTAGTAGGGTTCTTCTCCATCGTTTTATTAGTGTTTGAGCAATAATGGAGATTCTTGAACTTCAAAACTTTAATCCACGATTACTGTGTAGATAGATCTCATCAACAATTCAATGAAATAAATAAATCAAATCATAGAACACAGGATATACCTTGGAAAAACCCTCCACTGATTCGGAGGATAAAAAACCCAGCAAACAATCTTACAGTATGATTGATAATCAACAGAGAATGATTACAACACAATAGCAGATTGCTTGATTAGAGAACACAAGAGAGGAGAGATCAAATGGAACACTGTATTGGTCTTGCCAAGTGCATAGCACTTTCATAACAAGCCAAATTCATTCATACAAAGAAGGTAGCGAATATTTGCATGCTTCAGTAAGTTGTTAACACTGAGAACATTGTTTCATCTTCAACCATGCGCCCCTACAAACTTGGTTCCAAGTTGGCACTTCATAATTATCTCCCACACTGAAGATATGCACCCTCCATTAATTCACTAAGTTTAAATCCCTTTAACTGAGTTGTTAACTGATTGAACTGAACTGAACATAACTCAATGTTACTGAATAGAACTAAAAGTAACAAGTGCTTCTCCAACAGTGCCATCAACAACAACCACTTTGCATGAATTAAGGAGTTGATTCCTTAATTAACTGAACTTTGTTTATCACAACTAAGACTCAACTGATGTCTTATTAATTCGAGTTCACTTGGAGGCATACATGGGAAATTCGAATTCTCTATCTATCTTTGTGCTCATATTAATTATCTCTGCATGGTCCATTTTATTAATTAATCATCTATATCATATCATACTCAAAAGAATTGTTCCGAACCTATGATCATATGTATTAACCCAGGTCATATAGTCATATGCTAAAGCAAAAGACTCTAGGGGTAGCTAATCCCTAAAGGAGACTTGTAGCACATGGTGACCATGACTAGCCATACATCACATAGTATATCATCGAGACTTAATACAACATAAGTCATGTGGTCTTGATACAACACAAGACCATCTCCAGTTAAGAAGAACCACTCATAGGGTACCGTCTATGAGAATCATTTGACTTGATACGACATAAGTCCAGACTTGATACAACACAAGTCTACGACCTTAATACAACATAAGTTCATGATTTAATACGACATAAGATCCCAGTACAAGCATCTCTCCCGAATAGGACAAGGTACTAGCTTAATACAACATAAGCTCTTTAACTCAATACAGCATAAGTTAGTGAACTTAACACAACATAAGTTCCATGGAGAATATCTGAACCTAATACAACATAGATTCCAGACTTTATACAACACAAGTCTCATGGGAATGACTACCGAAGTTGTACTCTCAACACTCCCTCTCAGCAAGGGAGAAATTCTCTGCCATACCAGGAATTTCTTGCCACACCAAGCTTATATTAGAAGTGTTAGAACTTCGTCACAGATAGAGGCTTGTCACAAATTTGCAATCTGCTCATCAGTAGCTATGTATTGGAACTCATTTTACATGACCATGAGTTCAATGAAGTAAAACTTCATCTCAATGTGTTTTATCATAACACACATATAGGGTTTTCCAGAAATCTTGACTATTTAACACCTAATGACAATAGGCTCAAGTCTTTCACCCTAGTAGGTAGCTTCCTAAGCTACACTATTCCTCAGCATGTGGTACTATCCGCAAAAAACACTTTGTTTCTGTAGTGCTCTCTGTCATACATCTTGCTTCTATAGTACTAGCCGCAATACACTTAGGTTTTGTAGTACTAGCCTCAAATTACATCACTTATCTCAAGTTAAAACAATAGCTGGATAGCATAATCGAATAGGTCTACCATGTATCAAATACAATAAAGAGCCTATTCTAATGTAGCTCAAAGCTACTCAAACATATGCTTAGAAGTTAGTAGTAAGCATGAACTACAATAGGTCTGGTCAAAGACCAACCAACTACCTACACATAGTAGCATCATCTGGATCCAATCCAGGATAAAGTTTCTCTAAACTAGAAACCATGGATTTTAAATCCATCACATACAACATTATACAACAAATGTGTAATAACATGCAGAACGAAAGTCTTATCTTTTCTTTCACTCTTCAACATTTGTTGATTTGTTGAATCTTCTTCTATCTGGAGAAGTTCTTTGTGAGCTTGCCATTCTCTGTGATGTTCTTCAAGGCTTGATCACTTTCTCAGTGATCCTTCTCTTTATACTGCAACACCCCAACTACCTCTCTAAGAGGTTTAATTGTTCTCTGACAGTCCAGACTATAACTCTTCTTGAGTATCAATAGTCTCTGAGACTTTCACCATGTCTGCGCTCATGTGGATTCTCTCCACAAGGTATCACAACCCCTAGCTTCCTGGGTCATGTACCATGACTAACTGATGGGGTCTTTATTTGCTACTGGCTGTGAAGACACATCACTACTCCCTCTTCAACTAGACGAGTATTTATGTACCATACGAAGTTTGTCCCGGACAAAGACTTAGTAAGAATGTTGGCAATGCTCCTCATTTGTGGATATGTATCATGTCTCGAATATAACTAACTAGAAATCTCATAAAGCATTACTTCTTTTCAACATGCTCTATCTAGAGTACCACATGTGATCTTTCCTCGATCACTATAGTAGTCAGATTTCATACATCTTTGAAACTCTATTTCACTGACCAAGACATATCTAAGTCCACATACACGTGTACCAAGTAGGTACTACAACACATGCTATGTATAGACTATAAAGCACATAACTGATCCTGGGACCTATAACTAACTAGGTTCATCTCAAACTAACTTTTGAGATCTTCCAAATCTGAGCTAAACTTCATATTTCTATTCATAAAGATGGTCATGGACTTTTAATCCATCATCCTAAAACACTTCAGGATCTTTGCTGCACATTTTCCTTAACTAAGGAAAACCTTATCTGGTGACTGCCACACCTCTAATCATAATAATCATAACAAGATTCTTGAATACTATTATGAGCTTCATTCTGAATTATAATTATCATGCAGGTCTCTCTTTTACATGAGGTACATCAACCAGTTACACTGGTTCTTTAGAAGCTAGTGAGACTAGCAACTCCCTCTCACCATGTAAATGTGAGAATCATAATCTGGGTCCTCCATCACGGAGACTTATGCCCATCTATATCTGAAGCTCTTCTTTGTCACATGAATGTAAATAAGATAGAATATCTTCAGGAGTCTTCACATCTATCATAATAGAATTAAGCCATATATTATGTCTGCTTCCCAAGAGGTATAGGAACCTCCTAAACTGTTCTCTTTCAGGCTCATCCAACAAAATGACTCCACATTCATGTCCTTCTTTACTTGTAGGTAAGGGTATATTAATTTTCCCTACAAGACAAATTATTCGAATGGTTAAAACCATTTCATACTCATGAATTTTATTCACATGAAATACTCTTAATATACTAATAATGAGTTATGTACAGATATTGACCAAAGGACTTATCATAACCCATTCTAATCTTACGTACTGATATGCATCCCTATTTCAGTCCTATATCAGTTCAAAATTTTCATTTTATGAAATGAATATACATCCTCATGTTCATCTCTCATGAGGTACACATGTAGCATGAGGTACACATGTAGCCCTCTATCTGGTCAATCATGTAGTCCTATGTTCACAGCTTATGAAGCAATCATGCAACCCTAAATATCATGTCTTATGAAGGATGTTTTCAGCTTTATATCAGTCCTATATGAGTATATATCAATCCTACATAACTCGTATATCAGACCTATATCATCTCGCAAAATATGGACTCATGAGATTGACAACATGCCAATAAAGACAAAAAAAAACAATGTATATGCTAAACACAATTCCAAGTCCAGAAATACAGATTGTAATAAAACAAAATCTGATTTTATCAAAAGCATATGATAAGCAAATAATCATGCAACCCAACATTCATAAATAATCATCCAACTCTATATTCATATCTTTATGAGCAATCATAACATTCATATCTCATGAATCAATCATGCAGCTCTATATTCATATCGTATGAAAATATTTTGCAGCTCTATGTTCATATCTTATGACACAATCATGCATGCTATATATTCATATCTTTGCGCCGAGAGGCGCTCTACAGCCTAGTATGAGGGAGATCTTGTACCGTTATGTTGTAACGTTTGTCGATATTAAGTTCGCCAAAAATAATATTGCCAAGTATGAGGGAGATGTTGTAACATCTCTTCATGAGGGAGATCTTGTAACGTTTGTCGATATTAAGTCGGCCAAAAATAATATTACCGAGTATGAGGGAGATGTTGTAACGTTTGTTCATGAGAGAGATCTTCTAACGTTTGTCGATATTAATCAACCAAAAATAATATTATTGTAACGTTTGTTATAATAAAAAATAATAAATATTATGTCAGCCATTAATATTAATTTATATAATTTAATATAAATTAAATTTATATTAAATTTAAATTTAGCTCCCATTCTCCAGCTCCAGCTCCTCGCCATTCTCCTCCCCTCCTCCGTGACCTGCTCCTTCACTCCACTCTCCTGCGACCTCCACGTGCGTCTTCCCTCCACTCTCCTGCGCAGCTCTCCAACTCCACTCTGCCTGCGTAGCCCTCCCCTCCTCTGCGACCTCCGTTCTCCCCTCCCTCCGCAGCCCTGCAGCTCCCTATCTCCCTTGACCTCCCTCCTCTGCGACCTCCCCTCCTCAATCGAATGGTTACGCCATAGATATCAGCGCCTTCCTTGGCTTTCTCCTACACCCACAACGAACACTTTGCCACCCAATCTCTACATTTCCCTCCATGATCATCTAGAGCCACTTTCACTTGGGATCTCCGCCCCAGAGATGTAACATGGGCAACAGTGATAGGGGAGCCATCGACATTGACACACTCGATTTCGTTGAATGTATTGATCAGAAGGATAATATCCCTTACGTGAGAAGATTGAGTACTAGTACAACTTTTTCCATACTCCATTGCATACTAATTCAAAGCTTACAAACTGATTTGATTAGCTTATTCACTCAAACACACCTACTGATAAATGCAATGTAGTAAATCAGACTGCAACTCTGAAAACTCTAGGGATTCGATCGCCAGACCTCAGAAAATCACAAAACAAAACAAGGCAATATAGAAGCCTTGTTTCTGAAATTGGTGAATAGATATAATATATATAATGTGTTAATATGTGAAATGTGGTCAATAATATGTGTGTTGCCCTGCTTTCTCCGAAGGTTGCTGAACCGAAGACTTCAAGCTCAAACGATCCGCGAATCGCAACAAACCATGGTTGGCCCGATGGAGCTTATACTTTTTTAGAAAACATTATTCTATTCAAGTCGTGGCTAACCTTTACGTGAAGACTTATCTATTTAGTCATTATTCAAAGAGATTATTTCTGACTTTGCTGTTTACTTAAATTTTGGCAAAACTTTGTTGACTTCATTTCTAGCTGTTCATATTTTGTTGACAGGGTTCAGGTTGAGCGTTTTGGTAACTTCGTCGAGTATCTTTTTTCCTCGCCTCGATTCTCGTATAATTTGTATTATGCAGTTTGGCGAGTGATGCTGAATATTATTTGTATACACTGTATGTTGTTTATAAGCTTTGTTCATTATTTATATACTCTGTTTATATTAAATATCAGTCTTACATTGACAGATTATATATACCTTAGTCGAGATGGCTTTTGAGCTTTAATGGTATAGTAAAGTTCTGAACTTCAGTGGTATAGTAAAGTTCACGTGTGAAAATGCACCCTTCATTTACACTAAAGAGCGCCAATAGGAATAGGAACATTCACTGAAAGGAAGGAATATTTTAATAGAAAAAATAAGCTTATTTTATACATAAAGATGCTTTCACAAATATTTAACAAACTGGAAAATAAATCATATCCCACGCAGACTAGCTATTCTTCCTTTGTTTATTTTTAGACATAAAAGTTTTGAGTTCTGCTTTTATATATACAAGTTTTGATTTTTGCTTTTAAGTGTGCAACTTTACTTGATATTGACTTGAAAAAACATAAAAAATGTTCTATATTATTCTCAATGAAGAATCTAATGCCTTGATATATGTAGTTGAATGTTCAAAGATTTTGATTTTTAAATTTATTTTTATTATATTTAAATCTTAAATTTATAAAAATTAAAATAAGTTTTGGTTGTGAAGTAAAATTTTTTTTTTGGTTAATAGTTTGTCAAATAAAGAAACTAGGTTAAGGTTCAAAACTCAAATATATTTGGTAGAAGTAGAAATGTATCCATTTAATAAACATTAGCCATTTAGGAACCATTAGCCAAATATTTGAGATGACATGTCAATTACCATTTATTAATAATAATCAACAATAACTATTTCACTACCAATTTAAAAAGTAAATTATGAAAGATTTTATTATTTAAAAAACAAAAAAAATTATTAATTTCCTCTAGAAACTCCAATTCCACAACATTCATTTTCCGATTTGTATCCAAGTTTCACAATATTCATAAAATTAATGTCTAACCATAGACAATTTTATTATTGAAATTTAATATCAAAATTCAAGCTAAAAATACATTTCTTCTTTTGATGTTTAGGTCGACAATCCCATTTCAATAATGAAAAAATATTCTGATATCAACTAAATTCAGCAACCGACCGAGTAAATAATTTCATTCAGTGGCCATTTTGGCTTTCTGTGCTTGGAAGTTTCCTCATTTGGAAGGGGTTGTGAATTAATGGTAATGGAGATTAAGCAATTTCAGAGAATTGGAGAGAGGGTTTTGTAAAGTTGTGAATCACCAGAAACCTAAATTAATCTCATTGTTTGACTCTCTATTTCGGGATTTGGTATGGAATAATCCAGGAATTCGTAGAGGTGAAAACGGGCTATTTTTAAGCTCGGTTTGGGTCTTACCAGAAATGGTAAACTTAGAAACATGGGACTGGGGCAATTTGGCTGCTTCAATAGGCAGATTGTGTGATCTGAGGATATGGAGTAGTATGCATGGATTGTGGAAAATAGGAATTAAATTATTAATGCAAGAGATGGGACAACTTTTGCAAAAATGTGAAATTTATATTCAAAGGTTGCAGCATTTTTACCTCCAAAATTTCCTGTTTTTTGAATCCAGAAGAAAACAGAGAAAACTGCACAGTCCAAAGTGGCGGGGATTAAGTGACATTTGAGATGTTCTGGAAGATATGTGAATGGCAACAATTATAGTGGCTTCTCCATAAAATAGAGTAGAAAATGCTGGACAACTGCACGAGGAGCTAGAGCTATTGAGTCAAGCTTTGTATCGAGGACAGATGAGAAATGGAAGAAATTGCTTGGGAGAGGGGACTTGCCACCTGGTAGAGATGATGGAAGAAAATTACCTGGTAGCCGCGTTACTTTAAATAGCGACCTATGCCAATTTCCTCTACCAAATATTGGCTTTAGGCATTCTACAACCTGTGCAACCTCCCACTTTTTGGAGCAACTTGAAACGTGTGATAGTCAACTGGGATTATCATGGACAAGAGGTCAGCATGCTAGCAAATCAGTTAATGTCGATCGAAAATTCAATCCGAATGCGACAGATTTGTGGGATTCTTCCTTTCAATGTTGATCAAACTCCAGTTTTGTGTCACCGCCCACGACTGGAACCAGCCTAGATCCAAATCCTAGGCTCTATCAAGTGCCGAGAGGGGTCAAATCTCTCGAGGTGCAAACCTCTTCTCAGGCATTGCACGCAAGGAGCTATTCGAGGAGAGGTTTGCACCTCGGGAGATTTGATCCCTCTCAGCGCTTGATAGAGCCCTATGATTTGAATCTAGGCTGGTATGAAACAATCATGGAGCTCTATGTTCATATCTTATGAAACAATCATACATGCTTTATATTCATATCTTATGAATTTTGTTTATTTGCAAATAAAGGAAAGACAATCAACACACATGCTTACAATTCCTAATCTCAGGAATACGAATCTCTATATGTTTGTAATGAAAACATTAAAAAACATATAGATCTAAATAGCATATAATAATAATGCAAGTACTTATCTTTTATTGTTTTGCATGCTCCATCTTGATCTCTGCTTCCTTTCGGAGATTACTGGAGTCCCTCGATCTCGATCTCTTTGCAAATTTGAGTGCATGCAGGAGGTAGTGAATCTCTGCATGGAGAAACTGGATCCCATGCAACCTGGAGTGAATGCTCTTCTTCAGAAAACTTCTTCCAACAATCATCATCCTCTTCTTCGAATGAGTTAGGAACTCATTACACAAAAGATCTATTGTAGAAGGATAATATCCAATCCATAAATCCCTCGGTCATTCAACCAATTCATCCAGTTTTGGAAAAATGGCCATAACATGAATTCTGAAAATTTCATCTTCGAAGACCTGATCGTATCTCTCAAACAGTTGCAAATTTCTTAAATATGCTGACGACTAAACTAAATCAGCCCATTTGGGAAGTAGGTTTTAACCAGTTTTGTATGATTCCTCATGGATTGATCAAAATGTCTCCATGAAATTTGTCTCCTGAAAAGTGACGAAAATGGTGCCTATTAACTTGCTCTTTAATTCGCCCTTTCATGTGTTGAAGTTGGATGTTCCTTCGAGTCGATCTTCTAGTCAGACGGATATTGATGCCATTGCTTCAAGCTCTTTGCTCAATACTTCAAGATCACGTAGGAAAAACTAAGCTCCTTCACGCCCTTGCTCTGATACCATATTAGTGTTTAAGCAATAATGGAGATTCTTGAACTTTAAGACTTTAATCCACAATTACAGTGCAGATAGATCTCATCAATAATTCAGTGACATAAATAATTTAATAAATCAAACCATAGAACATAGGATATACCTTGGGAAAACCCTCCACTGATTCGAAGGATACAAAACCCAACAAACAATCTTAGAGTATGATTGATAATCGGCAGAGAATGATTACAACACAATAACGGATTGCTTAATCAAAGAGCACAAGAGAGGAGAGATAAAATGGAACACTGTAGTGGTCTTGCCAAGTGCATAACACTCAAGCCAAATTCAGTCATACAAAGAAGGTAGCGAATATTTGCATGCTTCAGTAAGTTGTTAACACTGAGAACACTGTTTCATCTTCAACCATGCACCCCTATAGACTTAGTGCCAAGTTGGCACTTCATAATTATCTCCCACGCTGAAGATATGCACCCTCCATTAATTCACTGAATTTAAGTTCCTCTAACTAAGTTGTTAACTGATTGAACTTAACTGAACTGAATGGAACTTAACAGAACTGAATGTAACTGAAAAGAACTGAATGTAACAAGTGCTTCTCCATCAATGTCATCTTCAACAACCACTTTGCATAAATTAAGGAATTGATTCCTTAATTAACTGAAATTTGTTTATCACAACTAAGACTCAATTGATGTCTTATTAATTCGAGTTCACTTGGAGGCATACATCGGCAATTCAAATTCTCTCTCTATCTCTGTGCTCATATTAATTATCTTTGCATGGTCCATATGTGTTTTATTAATTAATCATCTATATCATATCATACTCATAAGAATTGTTCTGAACCTATGATCATATTGTTGAAATATTGTAACTTCAAAGGATATTCTAAATGTATTTTATTGATGTACCCCAAGGGAGATGTTATTATTCCTCCGTCGGGATGTTATTATCGTAATTGGTCATCATAGAGTCATGAGGTAAAGCCTCCATTGTAAGTCGGGTCAATAGTACCCCAATGAATATAATATAATACTGTTTTGAGTCTTCCGAAATGAAGTCGGCCCAGTTAATGTATAAATAGAGGAGTTGTGTTCCTCATTATAACACAGACTCACTCACTTGCATAGCATATAGGAGAGAGAGAGAGACAAATCACCAAGGAAGATAATACATGTTTTGGGGTTTTATCTTATACATCTTATATAGAGGAAGTTTTGTTGGGTTTTCTTCCCCTTGAGGTTTTTCCAGGATAAATACTATGTCTATCTTGTGATTGTGTTTCTTTCAGTGATTCTGCATATGCTACTGTTGTGAGTTTGGATTAAACACTAATGATATCTAGCTTAGCATATGAAATCTTAACATGGTATCAGAGCTAGCATGAATAGAACAACTTTCACAAGGTGAAACTCTCTCTTCTCTCCCTCTGGAAGAAATTAGGGTTTCTGCAAAGTTTGGAATTTGCAAGTTATGCTTGCATAGAAAGTTGTGCCTCCCTAAAGCGCATCTATTGAGCTCAAGATCGATTTTTTTGGGTGGTTGAATCTCTGGGAAAGCCAAACCTTAGTTTGGTCCTGAACCAGAAAACCACAAAAAACCAAAACCAAAAATTCTGCAGAAGTTGCAACCTTGCAAGCAAGTTTTGAAAGGTGAAGAATTGGGATCTCCAAAAATCAAGTGGACCAACCAACACGCCTCAATCAAGCGCATATCCTGGTAAGGTTAGCTTTTCATTTTGAGAAATTTCAATTTTTTAGTGACCTCCTGGATAGGATGACCCCAAGCACTAAGCTTGAGGACAAACTGGAAGGCATAGAAAACTTCCTAGCATGGAAGTATAGGATTGGAATCATTCTTAAAGAGAATGGTCTTGAGAAGTACATCAAGTACGAAGTTGCAAAACCAAAAGAAGATGAAGCTAAGGAGAAGCATCAGCAAGATCTAATCAAGGAAATGAGGATCATTGTTGATTCTATCAAAGATCACTTCATCCCTCAAGTGTCATCTAAGAAGACACTAAAGCAAATGCATGATGCACTTTCCAGAATGTATGAGGGAAGGAACATCAACAAAAAGATGAATTTGAGAGCTCAAAAGAAGGGCACCAAGATGAACAAAGGAGAATAGATTCAAGATTACTTCACAAGGCTCTCCCAGTTTAGGGAACAATTAAGTGTTATTGGAGACACCCTTGATGAGAATGAACTAGTTATGATTGCTCTCAATGGTCTCACTAGACCTTGGGAGTCATTCATATAGACTCTATGTGCCAGAAAAGAAAGTATGAAGTTTGATATTGTATGGGAAGATTGCATTCAAGAAGAAGCTAGAGTAGCTAACAGAGAAGCTCTACTTAGAGAAGATGATCAAGCTCTAGCGATCCATACTAAAGGAATAGTACCCCAATGAATATAATATAATATTGTTTTGAGTCTTCCTAGGTGATGTCGGCCCAGTCCGTTTAATGGGGCCGACTTGTTAGGGTAAAAGTCAAGTGACTTAAAGTGTCTAAATAGAGAAGTTGTGTTCCTCATTATAACACAGACTCACTCACTTGTGTAGCGCATAGGAGAGAGAGAGAGAGACAAATCAGAAAGGAAGATAATACATGTTTTGGGTTTTTATCTTATACATCTTCTATAGAGGAAGGTTTGTTTGGTTTTCTTCCCCTTGAGGGTTTCCCAGGATAAATACTATGTCTATCTTGTGATTGTGTTTCTTTCATTGATTCTGCATATGCTACTATTGTGAATTTGGATTAAAGACTAATGATATCTACCTTAGCATATGAAATCTTAACATGGTATCAGAGCTAGCCTAAATAGAACAACTTTCACAAGGTGAAACTCTCTCTCCTCTCCCTCCGAAAGAAATTAGGGTTTCTGCAAAGTTTGGAATTTGGAAGTTATGCTTGCATAGAAAGTTGTGCCTCCCTAAAGAGCATCTATTGAGCCCAGAATCGAAGTTTTTGGGTGGTTGAATCTCTGGGAAAGCCAAACCCTAGTTTGTCCCTAAACCAAAAAACCGCAAAAACCCAGAACCAGAAATTCTGCAAAAGCTGCAACCTCGCAAGCAAGTTTTGAAAGGTGAAAATTTGGGATCTCCAAAAATCAAGTGGACCAACCAACACACCTCAATCAAGTGCATATCTAGGTAAGGTTAGCTTTTCATTTTGAGAAATTTCAATTTTTTAGTGACCTCCTGGATAGGATGGCCCCAAGCACTAAGCTTGAGGACAAACTGGAAGGGCCTAGAAAACTTCCTAGCATGGAAGTATAGGATTGGACTCATTCTTAAAGAGAATGGTCTGGAGAAGTACATCAAGAATGAAGTTGCAAAACCAAAAGAAGATGAAGCTAAGGAGAAGCATGAGCAACACCTAATCAAGGGAATGAGGATCATTGTTGATTCTATCAAAGATCACTTGATCCCTCGAGTGTCATCTAAGAAAACACCAAAACAAATGTATGATGCACTTTCCAGAATGTATGAGGGAAGGAACATCAACAAAAAGATGAATTTGAGAGCTCAACTGAAGGGCACCAAGATGAACAAAGGAGAATCGATTCAAGATTACTTCACAAGGCTCTCTCAGTTTAGGGAACAATTAAGTGCTATTGGAGACACCCTTGATGAGGATGAACTAGTTATGATTGCTCTCAATGGTCTCACGAGACCTTGGGACTCATTCATATAGACTCTGTGTGCCAAAAAAGAAAGTATGAAGTTTGATATTGTATGGGAAGATTGCATTCAAGAAGAAGCTAGAGTAGCTAACGGGGAAGCTCTACTTAGAGAAGATGATCAAGCTCTAGCCATCCATACTAAAGGAAGAAAACAATCAAATTTCAAGAAAGGTAGTCATAAACCTTCAAAGAAGAAATTTCAAAAGAAAAGAGTAAACAATCAGAAGAAAGATTACTGAAAGTATCATTACTATAATTGTCATAAGATAGGACACCTTGCCAGAGAGTGTCTATCAAAGAATAACAATAACAAAAGACATCATGCTCATCTAGCTGAAGATGAGGGTGAGGAAGAAAGACCTCGAAAGAGACTGCCAAAAGAAGAAGATGTAGAAGAATATGTACTATTCTCTGGACTCTCTGGGTCAATAACATCTGGAGAAGATACATGGCTTATTGATAGTGGTGCTTTAAAGCACATGACATGGAAGAAGCAAACACTGTCAAGACTTGAAGAAAAGAGTTCTCCTCAGAAAGTATCATTAGGAGATGACTATCAATATCTCATCAAAGGTATTGGTGAATCAAGCTACAAGCTTGACTCTGGGACTTCCATGAAGATGAAGGGAGTACTATATGTACCAGGTTTGAAAAAGAACCTACTTTCCATCTCAGCATTAGATAAGAAAGGATATAGAGTTGCTTTCATAGATGGACAAGTACTTATGTGGTCCAAAGGAAAGACACTTGAAGATGACGTGGTCATCGGTGAAGAAGGAGGACTGTACAAACTCAAAGGACATCCAGAGACAGCCCTTGTCCATGATACTACTAGCTCAAGGGAACTATGGCATAGGAGGCTTGCTCACATCAACTACAAAGCACTACCCTATGTGAGCAAGGTGGTAACAAGGTTACCAAATCCGAAAATTGATCATGAGGGAACTTGCAAAGGATGTGCACGAGGAAAGAACATCAAGAATCCCTTTCTGAAAAGTGAAACAAAGACTAAAGGTACATTAAAGTAATTCATTCTGATGTATGTGGTTTGATGCCCTCCATATCGTAAGTGAATATGAATATTATGTCATATTTATTTATGACTAATCAAGAAAAACATGGATATATTTCTTGAAGACGAAGAGTTAAGTGTTCAGGAAATTCAAGGAATTCAAAGCCTTGATAGAGAACCATTCAGAAAGAAGAATCAAGACACTGAGATCAGATAATGGTGGAGAATATACTTCAAAAGAATTCGAAGCATTCTACAAGGAGGCTGCAATCAAGAGGGAACTAACCACTCCCTACAATCCTCAACAGAATGGTGTTGCGGAAAGAAAGAATAGAACCATTATGGAAGCAGTGAAAACAATGATTCATGACCAAGACCTCCCCATGCACCTGTGGGCTGAAGCAGCAAGGATATCTGTGTATGTGCAGAATAGATTATCTCACATTGCTCTTGGAGTCAAGAGTCCTAAAGAGATGTATACAGAAAAGAAACCTGAAGTGAGCCATCTCAAGATATTTGGCTGTGTAGTATATGTACATATTCCGAAAGAGAAGAGAACCAAGTCGGATCCTTCTAGAAAGAAGGGAATATTTGTTGGATATTGTGAAGTCTCTAAAGCCTTCAGGATATACATTTCAGGATTCCATCATATAGAGATTAGTAGGGATGTAACATTTGATGAAGAGACAGCTCTCAAGAAATCCAGAAGGTATCATCTTGAAGAAATACACGAAGAGCATGTACCTCCCAGAATGGTAGATGTTGAACCATCTCCTGAAATAGTAGCATTTGAAGATCATGATATGCTAGAACCTCAGGAACCCCCTACTATGGATATATCTCGAAAGAAAAAACCTGCTTGGGTAAGAGAAATCATACAGGAAGCAGAGAAATATGGAGCTCCAGAAGGCTCCACAAGAACAAGCAAAAGATCAAAGCCATACTCCAGTTATGTAGCTTTGATGTGTGACCTTATAAATCAAGAACCCACCAGCTACGAGGAAGCTGCACAGAAGAAAGAGTGGGTGGAAGCAATGACGAAAGAATACCAGTCAATAATGAAGAATGATGTTTGGGATATAGTACTCAAACCAGAAAACAAGAGTGTGGTATCTTCGAAATGGGTCTACAAAATAAAACATGTTGCTGATGGAAGTATCGAAAAGTATAAAGAAAGATTTGTGGCTAGAGGATTCTCTTAGAAAGAGGGGATTGATTATGAAGAGACATTTGCTCCAGTAGCAAGGTACACTTCCATCAAAACCATCATGGCACTTGCTTCCATGATGAAGTGCGATCTACACCAGATGGATGTAAAGACAGCCTTCCAGAATGGTATGATTGAGGAAGAGGTTTACATCGAACAACCACAAGGATTTGAAGTCGAAGACATAGTGACTCATGTATGTAAGTTGAAAAAGGCTCTGTATGGACTGAAGCAAGCTCCTAGAGCATGGTATGGTAGAATAAATAGCTTCTTGACAAGCTTGGGCTTTACCAAATGTAAAGCTGACCCTAACCTTTACATGAAGATTATGGATGATGAACTTGTCATACTATTATTGTATCTAATGATATATTTTTGACTGGAAATGGGAAACAGATCACAGAGAGCAAGAAGAAGCTAGCCAAAGGATTCGAGATGAAAGATCTTAATAAATGCATTATTTCCTCAGGCTGGAAGTGTGGCAAAGCCCAGAATGAATCTTTCTAAACCAGGGAAAGTATGTAATAAAAATCTTGAAATTATTTGATCTGTTGGATTGTAAAGCCATGGACACCAACCTGAAGCTGTTATCTGACGAATCATCAGAGTTAGTGGATATGACTCAGAAGAGACAGATTATTGGGTCATTGATATATCTGACGAATACAAGGCCAGATATATGCTTTGCTGTGAACACCTTAAGTCAATATCTAGTTAAACCTAGACAAGTTCACTTGATAGCTACAAAGCATGTGATGAGGTACCTAATAGGTACGATAGACTGTAGACTATACTATGTTAGAGATCATGACTACAGATTGTATAGATATACGGATTGAGATTGGGCAGGAAGTGCTGCAGACAAGAAGAGCACCTCAGGTGGATGTTATTGTCTGGGATCCGCCATGATCTCATGGTTTAGTAAAAAACAGTCCAATGTTGCTCTCAGCAGAGCTGAAGAAGAGTACATAGTAGCTTGCTCCGCTAGTTGTTAAGCGAAATGGCAAGACTATTGTCAAGCTTGCTTCGAAAACTGATGTCAAGACTATTTGACATGGAGTTGGATACCATAGTGATTCTTTGTAAAAACTAGAGTTGCATAAAGATGACAGAGAATCATGTGTTCCATGATAAATCAAAGCACATAGAAATCTGATACTTCTATGTAAGGGATATGGTACAAAAGGGAGCTATAAAGCTCCAGTATGTGAGTACCGATGAGCAAGTTGTTGATGTGCTGACCAAGCCTCTATCTCGAGCAAAGTTTGAATATTTCCGTGACAAGGTTGGTGTAGTCAGAAAAGACTTTCCTCGCAAGGAGGAACAGTGCTGATACTACAAACTTTCCTTGTAAGAAGGAATGATGAAGAAATGGACTCTCCTCAGAAAAGAGGAATAAGTCAAAGATATGGACTCTCCTCGGAAAAGAAGAACATGCCAAAGATATGAACCCTCCACGGACAAAGGGGGAGCATGTTGATGATATGGATCCTCCCTGGAAAGGGGGAGTAATGATAAGATTGTCATTGATGATGGGATAACAATGAAGCTCCAGTATGAAAGAGGTCATGTACGCCTGAAGATGCTAACAAGGTCTGACATTCACTTGTGGACGATAGTATCCTCTCTTGACGATGGTCTTGCAAGAAATAACACTCTGTTCCTGAGAGTGGTCCTTACTAGCTAAGGATGGCCCTACAGACGTTACTATCGCATGGAGAGTACCCACATTCATTTGTGGATACTGTAGAATAACACTCGCTTAGGAGTGGTCCTAGCTTTGAAGATGAGGATGCTCTACGATGAGTCCTTACGGACGACAGTGACTACATTTAGGTGCCGTTGAGATCTTCCTTGCAGACGTTACTCTCACATGGAGAGTGTACCTACATTTATATGTGGATGTCGTAGTATAAATTCGCTTGCGAATGGTCCTATCTTTCATGCTGAGGATGTCCTACGATGACTCCTTACGGATGCCGTAGTATAACACTCACATGGAGTCGTCCTAGCTTTCACGCTGAGGATGTCCTACGATGAGTCCTTACGGGCAACAGGGTCTGCATCTAGGTGCGGTCGAGATCTGTAGTTGCGGACGAAACTCTTGCATGGAGAGTATGCCTACATGTACATGTAGATGCCGTAATATAACAAGCGAGTGGTCCTAGCTCTAACAGGCTAAGTATGGTCTACGATGAGTCTATACGGATGACAATTCCTGCATTCACATGCGGACGAGATCTACACTCAATTGTAGACGATTCAGCTGGTCGATACTATGGACCCTCCTCGTTAAGGGGAAGTAGGCTGATGGAGGATTTCAACATCCTTGGACCTATGTCCTAAAGTGATAGGGATTGATCATCCCGCAAAGAGATAATGTGTACTGCAGGTAGTGTGGTGGCAAAGGATCAAAAGTGTCGAAGTGCATCTGCAAAAGATCAAGAAGATCGAAGTGCTGCTGTAAAGGATCAAGAAGATCAAAGTGCTGCTGCAAACGATCGAGAATATCGAAATGTCGTTGCAAAGGATCGAGAAGATCGAAGTGTTGTTGCAAAGGATCACGAAGATCAAAATGTTGTTGCAAAGGATCAAGAAGATCGAAATGATGTTGCAAAGGATTAAGAAGATCGAAGTACTGCTGCAAAGGATCGAAAAGATCGAAGCGCTGCTATGAAGGATCGAAATATCAAAGTGTTGCTGCAAAAGATCAAGTGATCGTGTGCTACGGAAGATGATGACATTGAAGAGTAACTGTTCCAGTTACTGATGATTGTTGAAAACTTCCTATGACGTATAGATGTATTACCTTGATACTGTTGAAGATGCTCTCTCTCGTTACTCCTATAGTTGTTGATGATGTTGTCAGTACAATACCCTTCTTGTTAAGGGGGAGTGTTGAAATATTGTAACTTTAAAGGATATTCTAAATGTATTTTACTAATGTACCCCAAGGGAGATGTTATTATTCCTCCATCGAGATGTTATTATTGTAATTGGTCATCATAGAGTCATGAGGTAAAGCCTCCATTGTAGGTCGGGTCAATAGTACCCCAATGAATATAATATAATAATGTTTTGAGTCTTCCTAGGTGAAGTCGGCCCAGTCAGTTTAGTGGAACCTACTTGTTAGGGTAAAAGTCAAGTGACTTAAAGTGTATAAATAGAGGAGTTGTGTTCCTCATTATAACACAGACTCACTTACTTGTGTAAGGCATAGGAGAGAGAGAGAGAGAGAGAGAGAGAGAGATCAGCAAGGAGGAGAATACCTGTTTTGGGGTTTTATCTTATACATCTGATACAAACGAATTTTTCCTGGGTTTTCTTCCCCTTGAGGGTTTCCGAGGATAAATACTGTGTCTATCTTGTGATTATATTTCTTTTAGTGATTTTTCGTATGCTAATGTTGTGAATTTGGATTAAACACTAATGATATCTAGCTTAGCATATGAAATCTTAACACATATGTACTACCCCAGGTCATATAGTCATATGCTAAAGTAAATCACTCTAGGGGTAGCTAACCCCCAAAGCAGACTTGTAGCACATGGTGACCATGAATAGCCATACATCACATAGTATATCCTCGAGACTTAATACAACATAAGTCATGTGGTCTTGATACAACACAAGACCATCTCCATTTAAGGATAACCATCTCATAGGGTACCGTCTATGAGAATCATTTGACCTAATACAACACAAGTCTCCGACCTTAATACAACATAAGGTCATGATCTTAATACGATATAAGATCCCAATACAAGCATCTCTCCCGAATAGGACAAGGTCCTAGCTTAATATAACATAATCTCTTTAACTTAATACAACATAAGTTAGTGAACTTAATACGACATAAGTTCCATGGAGAAGATCTGAACCTAATATGACATAGATTTCGGACTTGATACAACACAAGTCTCATGGGAATGACTCCCGAAGTTGTAATCTCAACACATTTGGCATGGGAAGGTGGAACCTCTGCTTCTACTTTTGTAATCATTCTGATATTATTTTATGAATAAGAAGACTTTGAAGGTCTATGGTGTGCAACACTTGGTGTGTGGATGTGTTGGCTTGATTTGAGGTAACTTTGTATCAGCTAATTCTGTCTTGTATGGTAAATCGTGTTGGAAATTGGGTTTAACATTCCCCATGAGTTTTGAGACGTGGATTAATCACCTCCTGAGATCCTAACTCTGACGATTGTGGCAAAGATNGGGGGGGGGGGGGGGGGGAGTGATTGTTGGACATTGGGTTCAGCGATCCCCGTGAGTTTAGTGACATGGACTAACTGCCTCCCAAGATCCTAACTATAGCGTTTGTGGAGGAAAAATTAACACCTACGGGTTTTGGTCTAATGACAATCATGAGTCCAACAAATCGAAATCAATCTGGCTTCTTCTTGAATGTTGTTATCAACACATAAAGCAAGTATTTTAAGTATAGTTATATTTCTTTACTTCTTTGCAATTGGAAATTTGGGAATGGCATGATTTATTTGTTTATATTCCATTCTTTTCTAACCTTTGAATGTTGAGAGTACCAGATCTAATCCTGTTTGGCAAGATCCATTAGTTGTCATGTTGCTAATCTAAAGAGTTGGTTGAGCTCGGTTGCATCCTCTTCTTCTTCAAATTGTTTTAGTAGACATAGTCCCTTCGTTTCCCACCAATAGATTCCTTGCTCTTTGATATTCAAGCTTGGGCTTGCATTTCTATCCTTCTGTCTTCTTTCAAAATTAAATATTTTGGGTCACTTGTTTAATCATGCTTAAGCAAGAGTATATCTGAATAAAGTAGATCAAATATCTCTTTTGGTTTAGCATGGTTTTTTAAAAACTAGTTCTAGAATGTAGAAGAAAACATCTGAAGTAGAGATCTAGTATCCATTAAGTACTTGCACTTACAAATTTCATATATTTTCAAGTACTTAAGTAGAGGCTTAAACTTTTTGTATCTTATTTCACTAATCCATTGTATTTGATTTACATATGCTTGTTGTTTTTTATTTTTTCTCGCCAGGTAAGCGGAAGTGCTACCTGATTTTTTGAATTAAACCATCCAAAGCACCTGGAGCACTCTGCTTTCATTTTAAATCTTTTTTTTTAAACTTGTAATCATTTTTTATCTTGAATTATAAAGGACCAAAGGCATCCCAATATTTTTTACAAAGAACATAATAAGAGAAATGCATGTTGGCTACCCAACGCCCACACCCCATCCCCCCAAGGGGGATCTGTGTCATCTCATTTGGTGTTTGCTTTTCTTGGTTTTGTTTTCTTGCGTTTTGCTTTAGATACTAACCCATAGAGTAGCTTGTTTTTGTTACATTAGATTAATTAGTTTCTCTTTCGGTCTTTCATTATTTGCAAAAGTAATGAACCTCGCTACACTTTCCAAAAATATGCTCTTGTTTCAACTAAAAAAGTTTGCTTGAGTAGATGGTTTACAATAAAAAAAGAGATTCATAGCTTTAGTTTAATTACATAACATTTTATGCAAAGTGGTTCATTTCACTTTAGTTCTTATTACGAACTTTGGCTTGGTCCCTCATATGCTCTTGTCCACCGCAATATTTGTTGGATTTGTCGAACTGTCAGAAAGGGGATTTGAGTGGCTAGATTAATAGGGAAATCCACTTAATCTTTATTCCCAAAAGAAAGGGGTTTTCTTTGAACATACCATAAAGTCAGGCGGTTACTTTAAGCAGATTTTGTCTCACCCTGTTAGACACTTGGTAGTATTGCTCTGCACTTTCTAGTAAGAATAAGGGCTGAGGATGCCAAACCAAGAACTCACCCACTCCTAACCATCATTTAATAATAATAAAATTTTCCAAGAACACTGCAACACATTTACTTTCAATATTTACTTTTGGCATTGATCTTATATTTTTTATCTCATTTTTGCTTTGAAGTTTTTGCTTATATGCACATGATGATGATGTGTTGTATATGTTGTTAAGTGAAACAATTTCAATATTTCTCTTATGTTAACTAATAAACTTCTAGAATATTCTTTTAATTAGCTTAAAAGCTTTAGTTTCTTTTCTTAGGGATCACACCCCTTGGATTCGTAGGGAGTTGACCTAGACGGAGGAGTCAGATCAAGCGACAGTACTTGACTCATGACTTGACCCCAAGGACACACCTAGTGGCTTGAGGATTCCTGCCACATGACCCAAGGTGCGTACTAGGCGACAAAAATACTATTAAGATGAGGGACCCTATTAATAGACGGACAGGTGCACTGTACAGGAGAGAGACGAAAAAAAGAAAAAAAATTACCAATCATAGCATGGCCCACCACATTTTTCGCAATCACTCTAAATTGGATCTACTTAAGATTGCAAGAATAGATTTGCTAGCTACTAACTCACCTCCAAGCGCCTTTTGAAGGTAAGAGACGCATTGGCTATTACTATTGAAATAATGTAACTTCGAAGAATATTCTACATGTACTTTACGTTTTTATTATTCCTCCTTCGGGAGATGTCATTGATGTAAAAGGTCATGTAAAAGTCATGAGGTAAACCCTCCGTTCTAAGTCGAGTCAATAGTACCCCGAAAAGAATAATATAATTATTATTGCGAGTTCTCCTATGTAGGTCGACCTTGTCAGTTAGATAGGTCGGTCCGGTTAGGGAAAATGTCAGTTGGGAAACTAGTATAAATATGGAGGCGCCCTCCCTAATTTATACACACTCACTCACACTTGTGTTGTGCAAGAGAGAGAAAGAAGGAAGCCTAGTTTCTTTGGTGTTTTGGTTCTTCTTATCACGAATCTTGTAGTTTCCCCGTAGAATAATCCTATACAGGATGGCAGAGGGGATAGACAAACAAAGTCGTGACCTACGAATACCCCAACCCCAAGATAATCGATGGTTGTCACGTTGATTGAGATATCCTTCACTTTATGCCACTGAAGCCCAAGTGACAAAGGGGGAGACCCAAACCTATCCTAAAGGGAGAGACCTAAAGCAAATCACCAAATCAGAGTATTTGCATAAAATACGTAAGGTGAGAGATGGAAACCCTAGATTTAAGGAGTAAGCCACAATTTAAGGAACAGTTGAGTAGAGATGGTTACGGTTGTTATAAATGTTACTCAAGTTAAATGGACTAGTGACTCAAGGAATTAGGTATCAGATCTAGGGTTACTGTGTTTATTCAATTGATCAATCCTAGAACCCTAGGGGGATTTAGATAAAAACATAGAAATGTCCAAGGTAGGGTTTGTCAAAGAATTGTGGATTGCAACACACTTGCTCGGATGGTAGATTTGACAGTGTGCAAAAATCCAAGCAAAAACTGAAAACACAAAAACACTCAAGAAAAAGACTAACAAGGCAGGATGGGCAGTTCTCCCAGAGATCAGTCCTACTTTAAGACGCACAAATGGAGTCCAATGACGACGCCTAGGAGGGAGAGTAGGCTTTTGCTGAGGGCCAACAAAACCTAGATCAATGAAATTGCAGATTCCAAGTGCAATATGCCTCAATGATTTTTCCTACTTACTACAGGTGGTTTTTTTAGTAATGTGTGTGAGATGTGCAATGCATGAAAATTAAAACATAGAGAAATAAGCCGAGAAACTTACTTGGAACCTGGAGGTATCTTCCTAGATGACGAAGAATGCTTCCTCATAGATCAAGTGAGAGACCCGGACAAGATCTTGGTGAAAATATGTTTTGCTCAGTGACCCTAGCACCCCCTTCTACCTACCACACCAAGGAAATCCATTAGATATGACAAATAAACCGGGATTTGCAAATAAAGAAGATACAGGAATGAAAAATCATGAAGAAGTAACCACTCCCTGATAAACCAAACAGAAGTACGACAACAAGGTGAGTCTCCCCACCAATGTGCCTCCTTCAATTCGCCTCCTACACCTGTAAATCAAAACTAGGTACAAAAGAATACAAGAACTATGCTGGAATGACTCAGTGCAAGAGATAAGCAATTTCGATCATCATCACATTCATCTATCTACAGAGACATAAGTGTTGAATCCCATAATAATCTATTTACTAGAAGTTCCAATGCTAGAGCTCATGCTTTACAATGGGGGAGGTCTCGTCTTTATATAGAATGGGGAGGTCTCGTCTTTATATAGATTTTGAGAGACGCAAACCCTAACTCACTTTTACATCCGACGGTTGAGATTATAACATCATCAACGGTGAAATTTACATAGATCAATACATGGATCAAGTTGACTAAATCAAAGGGGGCGCACTTTTTTCCCAATGATGGCTTGTCTAAGTCAAAACATAGGATAACATAAGATATAGCATGATAATACATCAAAGGGGATCACTAGGGGCTTAATTCTCCATAGGGCCCATTACAAAATCAAATCAAAATAGATAACAATGTAATACATCATATAACCAAAGTGAGGGGCGCCCCTTGGGGGACGTCCTCACCAACTAAGCCAAATAAATAATGTCGGACGAACTCATGACTAAAACTAGTGAAGAAGTGTCCGGAGAGCCATAATACATCATCTAGATAGATTTCCCTTGCATTTCCTTGACCACACAAGCCAAATCAATTTCCCAGTGATTTCCTAGTTCATTTTATGATGGTACAATCTATGAAAATCATAAAAATCATATCTTCCTTCAAACTGAAAACTGGGGAAAATTGATTGTACAAGAGCATTTGGAGACATAGTAGAATGGTATAAGTGACTATTCATACCCCTTGGAACACTGTGGTACTCTAGGAGAACCATAATCACTGAAATAATAATATAATCTGACCAATAATAAAGTGATAATAATCATTGATCATGTAATCTGAGGACAAACTATGAAAACTGAAACTGCAGTATTGGTCCTGGGCATGTCTGGAGTAAATATAAGCACTGTCAAAATTTTAGCTACTGCCTTGGGAACCGTGTTGACTTGGTCAATTGGGTTGACCAAGTCAAAGTACCCAAACTGAAAGTGATATGCTGAGCTGAATTGAACCTGCAGGAATCCAAGGTAAGAACTGCTCCAAGATGTATATTAAAACCCAACTTAAATCATGTCATTTAGAATCATGGTGACAATAATAATAATAGTAAGAAATACTCGTGTTTTAAAAAAATCATTGAATCCTCTGGAAGTCTCATGTATATGACAAACTTACAAAGTTTAAACAATTTGCTACTGTTGGGTGTAGGTGGAAAACAAGGCTAAGGTAACAGGGAAATGACTTACAGTTGATTTCAACCATATGATCTCTCCGAATGATGACAAGTACACACAACCACAATGACATATGCATGACGGATAAACAATAGGCAATGGTGGTGTCTCACAAGTGGATGAGTTGATTTGAAAAGAGTCCATTCAACTTAACAACATGTCTACAACTCACATCCAAGCTAGCAATCAAGCTCCGTGAGGATCTTTTCTAGGACCTTGCGTTGAGTACACAAGAAACTGTAGTGAAGAGATCCTAGGTGACACTTAGAATTAGTTGTCCCTTAATCCATCTCACATCAAAACCCGTAGGCTCCGTGAGGAATTAATCATTACATTTCAACAAGATGGCCAACAGTGTTTAGAATTAGCATTTATTTATCCACTGATTTATTTGGGCCTTTCACAATTATATTTCAGAGCCCTTTTTGAGTTGTGTCTAAAGACATGAATATGTAACTTTATTTGAGGGCTTGCATTTCTTAGTATATAGCATATAACACATAATGCATGTAATGATGGTAGGCATATTGCTTCAAGTTTTAGTTGACACTCCTCGAGCAACAAGGGGGGAATACCCACCGTCAGGACCAAACATCGGGGGCCTAGAGAGGTCAAGGCTTCAAAACCCAACTCACCTAAGCTCAGGAACCAACACCAACCGGTTCTCCGAGCCCAAAAAGATCAAGGCTTCGACAAATTTTGTTGCACAACTCAGAGCCAAGACACAAAACAACATGGGATCCATCATGCACAGTGGTCAAAGTAGGGAAGATGATCTTCAATCTCATAGGTCTCAGTCAATCATAAGTCATGGGAAGACAACCAATTATGTATGAACTGTATGGATGGGGACAAGTGATACACGGAACCAACAGAGAACTAAAGTTTAAAAGTTGTGTAAAGTATGGCATACGCAACAATCTTCAACATTAGACTCTTTAATCATTCGCTACACAGATTTAAGCATTAGTACAAATGTAATATAAGCACTGGTCACCATGATCATCCTAACATAACAAGCTTAGGTGTTTAACATACATCAAAGAGCAAAATCCAAACAAGGAGCCATATACCCGATCTCACCATATACCTGTCTTTATCTGATATTCCCATCTTAAACTGTGTGTACCATATCTGCTACTCTACTCAAATGAACTAGGTCACCACTGGAATCATCTCAATGGACAAGGAGATCTTGGTCCTGGCAAGGAAACAATCTGAAACTGTTGCTGAACAAAGGCTCTGGATGGCTCAAAAACCCATTGATCCATGCTGCAACACAACTGAATGAATAGTTCGAAAAAATAAAGAGATAAATCTGCATGTTGCATCATGGTAGCCCAACTGTAATATATATGTGATAACAACTCTTATGCTTGGGGTTTGGTCTCTCTCTCTATGAGACCTTGTTCTTTGGTCATTGCATTCTGGTAATCTATATTGAGGAAGTTTTGTTGGGTTTTTCCCTTTAGGGTTTCCCAGAGTAAATTGTTGTGTTCTTTGTGATTGTGTTTCTTTCAATGATCCTCTTTATGTTGGTATTGTGAAAATGTATTAAATGCTTATCAAGTTAGGATTTAAGCTATGGCAACATAGAAAACTTAACATGATATCAAAGCTAGCTTGAAAGGAGCAGCTTTCATGAGGTAAATCTCTCTCCTTCTCTTGACAAGAAAATTAGGGTTTTTTAATAAAGTGGATTTTTTTAGTGCAAGTGACATAGGGAAGTGTGCCCCTCCTAGGCGCATCTTTTGGCACCAAGATCGAAGTTTTTCAATGGGCAGATCTTCCAGAAAGTCAAGACCTAGTTTGGCTTAGAACCAGAAAACCAGAAACAAAACTAGAAACTGCAGTCCAGAATCTTGCAAGTCCAGTTTCAAGGGTTAGAATTTGGATTCTTCATAAGCTAACTGTACCAGCATACTCGCCTCAATCAAGTGCATCTTTTGCTGAGTACAATTTTCATTTCTGAGAAATTTCAATTTTTTGTCAATTTTTGTTCTCTACGACAAGATGTCTCCATGCACTAAGCTTGATGACAAGTTGGAAAGCATAGAAAACTTTTGTGCTTGGAAATACGGAATAGGACTCAGTCTAGAAGAGAATGATCTTGCAAAGTTTATCAAGGAAGTTGTGTCGAAGCCCGAAGAAGATGAAGCAAAGGAAAAGTACAAGAAAGACATGATTAGAGCCAAGAGGATCATAACAGATTCTATCAAGGATCACTTGATTCCTCAAGTATCCTCCAAAGGATACACCTAAGGAGATGTTTGATGCCCTATCAGGTATGTATGAAGGAAGAAACATCAACCAAAAGATGAACTTGAGAGACCAACTCAAAAGTACAAAGATGAGCAAGGGTGAATCTATCCACGAATACTTCACAAGGGTCTCTCAATTCAAACGACAACTAGAAGCAATTGAAGACAAGATTGATGAAATTGAACTAGTAATGACCGCTCTCAATGGTCTTACTAGACCATGGGAATCCTTCATCCAGACAATCTGTGCAAGGAAGGAAAGCCTAAAATTTGATGTCCTATGGGAAGAATGTGTTCAAGAGGAAGCTAGAGTAGCTAACCCAGAAGCACTACTTAGAGATGATGACCATGCTCTAGCTACTCATACCAGAAGAAGAAAAGGAAAACATCATTTCAAGAAGGAAACTCATAATGGGTCTTATCCTCCTAAGAAGTTTCAAAAGAATAAAAAGGGAGATTACAAGCAGAAAGATTTCTCCTCTTATCAGTGTTACCATTGTGATAAGATAGGACACATTTCCAGAAATTGTCCAACAAAGAAAGAAGAATATAAGAGGAAGAATAACAAAAGACATCATGCTCACTTAGCCGAACAAGAAGAAGAACCTCCCAGGAAGTTAGCAAAATAAGAAGTTGAAGAATATGTTCTCTAGAAGATGTATCTGTCATTGGTACAAAAGAAGGTGGCCTATATAAACTAAAAGGTCACTCAGAAGCAACCTTGATTCATGGTACTACAAGTCCATGTGAACTATGGAATAGACGGCTTGCTCACATAAACTACAAATCCCTACAACATGTGAGAAAGGTAGTCATAGGTCTACCAAACCTAAAGATTGATCATGAAGGAATATGTAAAGGATGTAACCTTTGATGAAGATACAACTCTCAAAAGTCGAGAAAGTGCCAACCTGAAGAAACATATAAAGAAGTAGTAGCTCCCAGAGTTGCAGAACCGATGAAAGAAGTTGCACCTTCTCCTGATGATGAGATTATGAAAGAAGATGATATGTTGGAGCCCCATGAACCTCCCCACATGAATATCTCCCACAAGAGAAAGCCATCTTGGGCTCGTGAGATTATTCAAGAAGCAGAAAGGTATGGTGCCCCAGAAGGCTCCACAAGGCAGTGCAAGAAGCCAAAGCCATTTCCTAGTTATGTGGCTTTGATGTGTGATCTTGTAGCCAAAGAACCTACTTGTTTTGAATCAGCTATTCAAAACAAAGAATGAGTAGAAGCCATGACAGAAGAATACCAGTCCATAATGAAGAATGATGTGTGGGAAGTAGTTCCCAAACTAAAAGGTTAAAGTGTTGTATCTTCTAAATGGATCTAAAAGATAAAACATACAACCAATGGAAGTATCAAGAAATACAAAGCCAGATTTGTAGCTCGTGGATTCTCTCAAAAGGAAGGAATCGATTATGAAGAGACATTTGCTCCTATAGCAAGGTAAGCTTCTATCAGAACTATCATGACACTTGCATCCAAGACAAGATGAAAGTTACACCAAATGGATGTGAAAACAACCTTCCTAATGGTGTTAATGAAGAATAAGTGTACACAAAACAACCACAAGGTTTTGAAGTTGAAGACAGAAGGACACATGTTTGTAAACTGAAGAAGGCTCTGTATGGATTGAAACAAGCTCCAAGAGCTTGGTATGGAAGAATCATTAGTTTTTTGACGAGCTTGGATTTTACCAAAAGTAAGGCAGATGCCAACCTTTACTTCAAGGTTATGGATGATGAACCTGTCATATTGTTGTTGTAAGTGGATGATTTATTCCTAACAGGTAATGAGAAGTAAATCTCAGAGCGTAAGAAGAAGCTCGCTTCAGAATTTGAGATGAAGGACCTTTGCTTAATGCATTATTTTCTAAGTCTTGAAGTATGGCAAAGCACAGAAGGAATCTTACTTAACCAAGGGAAGTATGCAATAAAAATATTGAAAAGGTTTGACATGTTGGAATGTAAATCCATGGCCACACCCATGTATACACACTTGAAATTGCTGGTGGATGCTTCGTCAGAATTAGTGGATGTGACACTATACAGATAGATCATTAGTTCATTGATGTATTTGACAAATACCCGACCAGATATATCCTTTGTTGTAAACACTTTGAGTCAGTATCTAGTTGAGCCCAGACATGTTCACCTAGTAGCTGCAAAGCAAGTGATTAGATACCTGAAAGGTACAATAGACTATGGTCTCAGTTATACTAGAGATCATGACTTCAGACTATATGGTTATACAGATTCAAATTCGACAGGAAGTGTCTCAGATAGAAAGAGCACTTCGAAAGGATGTTTTAGTCTAGGGTCAGCCATGATCTAATGGCTAAGTAGGAAGCAGTCCAGTGTTGCTCTTAGCACTGCAGAAGCAGAATACAATGCAGCTTGTTCCGCCAATTGTGAAACCATATGGCTTCGGAAGATTTTGTCAGATCTATTTAATCTAGATATGGATGCTACCATGATTCTATGTGATAACCAAAGCTGCATAGAGATGACAAAGAACCCCGTGTTCCATGATAAGACGAAGCACATAGAAATTTGGTACTTCTTCATTGGTGACATGGTGCAGAAGGGAGTTGTAAAGCTCCAATATCTAGGCACAAATGAGCAGGTTGCAGATGTGTTGACTAAGCCTCTGTGTCGTGTGAAGTTTGAACACTTCCGAGACAAGCTTTCGTCCATAAGGACTTCCCTCGAAAGGGGGAGTAGTATTGATACTATGGTATCCTGATCACAGTAGGTAGCTCAGTTGGGATTGATCATCCTTAGACTTGATCCTGTAATTCTGAAAGGAAGAATCATCTTAAATGTTGATCTCGATGGACTTGATTTCGTAATTCCGAAAGGAAGGATCATCTAAGATGTTGATGGACTTGATCCTGTAATTCCAAAAGGAAGGATTGTCCAAGATGTTGGGACTAATCATCCTTAGACTTGATCTCATAATTCTGAAAGGAAGGATCATCTTAAATGTTGATCTTGATGGACTTGATCCCGTAATTTCGAAAGGAAGGATCGTCAAAGATGTTGATGGACTTGATCCCATCATTTCGAAAGGAAGGATCGTCCAAGATGTTGGAACTAATCATCCTTAGACTTGATCCCGTAATTTTGAAAGGAAGGATCGTCTTAAATGTTGATGTGATTGGACTTGATCTCATAATTCCCAAAGGAAGGATCATCCAAGATGTTGGGACTAATCATCCTTAGACTTGATCTCGTAATTCCGAAAGGAAGGATCATCTTAAATGTTGATCTTGATGGACTTGATCCCGTAATTTCGAAAGGAAGGATCGTCAAAGATGTTGATGGACTTGATCCCGTCATTCCGAAAGGAAGGATCGTCCAAGATGTTGGGACTAATCATCCTTAGACTTGATCCCGTAATTTTGAAAGGAAGGATCGTCTTAAATGTTGATGTGACTGGACTTGATCTCGTAATTCCCAAAGGAAGGATAATCCAAGATGTTGGGACTAATCATCCTTAGACTTGATCCCATAATTCCAAAAGGAAGGATCGTCTTAAATGTTGATGTGAGTGGACTTGATCCCATAATTCAAAAAGGAAGGATCGTCTAGGATGTTGTTGGTGGACTTGATCCCATAATTCAAAAAGGAAGGATCATCTAGGATGTTAGTGGACTTGATCCCGTAATTCCAAAAGGAAAGATCATCCAAGATGTTAGTGGTGGAATTTATCCCGTAATTCCGAAAGGAAGGATCATCCAGGATGTTAGTGGTGTACTTGATCCCGTAATTCTGAAAGGAGGATCGTCCAGGATGTTAGTCGTTGACTTGATCTCGTAACTTCGAAAGGAAGAATCATCTTGTGTATGTATTTGCTAATGCCCCAACTCCATGCTGCAGATGATGATGCTCTAGCTCCATGCTGCTGATTATGTTCCAACTCCATGTTGCATATGGTGTTGTTCTAGCAGATGATGATGATGCTCCAATTACATGCCGCAAGTGATGCCCCAGTTCCAAGCTGCAGATGATGATGCTCCAGCTCCATGCTGCTAATGATGTTATCGCTCCATGCTGCATATGATGATGTTCCAGTTCCATGCTACAGATGACGATCCTCCAGTTCCATGCTGCAGATTGTTATATAAAAATATATATAACATAATAAGACATATACGATATATATTAATAATCATATTTATTATTTTTAAAGTTCTAAGTGCTCCCCATTAGAAATAAAAAATTATTATTTTAAACAATAATAATTATTATAATTAATAATTGTCATTACAATTACTATTAATACAAAAAAAAAGACCAAGTCAAAGAAAGAAGACCAAGAAGATATTAAAAAGAGTAGAAATCAAGTCTCGAAAGACATTGAAGAAGTCACTGAAGCACATTGTGGATTTGTTGAAGAAATTATGGATTCCATATATACATCCAAATTTTGGACTAAGTGTCCTTATTGCAAAATGGAATTCCAATATCCGACATATTTTAAGAATCACAATCGCTTTTGTCCACTATGTGGTAAATATTTTATTATGAAAGACGATCAAGGTAACTCACAGATGCAATCACAGAAACTGGAGAGCGAATTAGCATACTACAAGGAGAGCAATAAAAATCGACAATTTGAGATGAGTAAGCAAATCATTCTTCAGAAGTTGATAGAACAAGAGAATCATCCCTCAAAAGATCATAATAAAAAACTGGAAAAAGCTAATGAAGATATCAAGAAACTATTATCAGCTAAGAATGAAGAAATATCTCAGTTAAAAAATCACAACCAAGACCTTAAAAGACAAAATCAAAAAGTTCGAAGATAACGAAGAATCATCGTATAGAAGTGATAACGATTTAGAAGAAGACATAAAGTGTTTAAACAAGCTCATCATGGACAAAGATGATGAATTGACGCAAATCCAGAGAAAGCTAAAAAGTCAAGAATCAGAGATATGTCGACATCAGCAACAGAAGGAAGAACTCCAACAAAAGTATGACGACACTAAAAAAGAAACACAAGCTAGAAATTGCGAAACTCAATGGCAAATTAGCAAGCAATACCGAAGAACTATTTCGACTAAGAATTCATAACAAGACATTACTTACGAAAATCAAGAAACTAGAAAATAGTCAGAAGATGGAACTTTCCAATGAAGACCTCGAAGGAAGAATACTAAAACAACAAGAAGAAAACCATCATCTGAGAAATCTTAATCAAGAACTAGAGGAACAAATAGTCACAAGACAAAAGGTTCAAGAAGATTCAGAATAATAATAATCTATTAGGGAACAAATTCATTTAAATCTCGAAGGAAGCATCCAGACTCTCCGAAAAACAAATTCAAGTTGAGAAAAAAGAAAGAAATACAAATTTGGTCCCTGTCACAGTTCAAAAGGAAGTCAATCCAACAGAAAAACAAACAACAAGAACTCTTCATTGACACCCAAATTACAAAAAGAATTTTAACCAACAAGAGGGTCAAAATGAGAATAAACAGAGGAGTTATGATTTCAAAAGAGAAAGAACACAAAATTAACAAGCTAAGCAGAAAACGAGAAGTTGCATCCAACAAAGCAATCAACAAACAATTCCAATGAACATAGATCTCGGATGGCCCACTTCACGAACAATGCAAAGCTTTTTCTTGGGTATTCATAACTCGTATAGTCATGTTTCGTCAAATGTCGCAATTATTAACACAAAAGATCGAGAGATGACATTACAAGCAAGAAATTAGATGTAAGCTATGTCTTCAATAAGCTTTGAGGACAAAGCTTCCCTTAAGAGGAAGGCAATGTTATATAAAAATATATATAACATAATAAGACATATAACAATTACGGTCTTGAGTGATTCATCGCAATGTTTGAAAGATAAGGCTGCAACCACATCTCATAGACATTATTTTCAGAAGGTAGAGGACACCGTTCTTGATGGTTAATTTTGAGCATAGGTTAGGTATTTTTTGTTATTCACCAAGCATGTTTATAATATGATTTGGTTTACGAATGAGGAAGGCAATGTTATATAAAAATATATATAACATAATAAGACATATAACAATTACGGTCTCGAGTGATTCATCGCAATGTTTGAAAGATAAGGCTGCAACCACATCTCATAGACATTATTTTCAGAAGGTAGAGGACACCGTTCTTGATGGTTAATTTTGAGCATAGGTTAGGTATTTTTTGTTATTCACCAAGCATGTTTATAATATGATTTGGTTTACAAATGCAGATCAGACGGTGATTGGGAGGTGTATGAGCAGATCGATAACATGTTATGCCAAATCAAAGACATTGTTGAGTAGATAGATGCAATCTTGCATGATCATATTCATAAACATGTGTTCAAAAGGTGGGATAATCTGAATGTTCCACTCCATGCCCTAGCATATGTCCTTACACCAAAAAAATCATTCTCCATCTTGGTTGACTCAACCAACACTTGCGGAAAGACTTAGGAGAAAACCACACACATATCCATAGGTGAAGAATGGGAATATGCTTGCATTAAACAAGTTGGCTCCTAATGAAGAGGAGTGTGCTAGAAGTACGAAGAGAATTGTGCAAATAATTCAGTGAACATAGAATATTTGCTAACCTACATGCAACCAAAGATCGAGATACATTGAATCCTATAGAATGGTGGAACATGTATGACTCCTTTACCACATATCTGCATAAATTTGTGGTGAGGGTGCTTTCATAGGTTGTTAATACTTCTTTTGTATAGAGGTGTTGGAGCACCTACAACTTCATCCACAACACGAAGAGAGACAACTTGAATGTAAATTAGGCACAAAGCATTATTGTACTATTTTCTAAGGTTGTTGCACTGTCTCCATTGGAAGAAATCATGTATCTAGGAAAACAAATACCAAATTATTGTCGAGGAGATAGAGCTCAAACCTATATGAGGGTTTTCTCTCTCCATTTGATGTGTGGGGGATTTGTGTAATGTTTCCATTTTTGTGTTCTCTTGTTGGGAAGGCGGAGATGACTTTTGGGGTCGTGTCTGTGTCAACCTGATCAGAGGGGGACTAAATAATTATTTAATGTCCACTAGGTAGAAAAGCACATAAAAAGCGGACCAAAGTGACATTGGCTTTATAAAGTTACTTTAAATAAAATTTGCGCGGGAAAAAGGTAAATGTTGCAAGAAAAAGGTAAAAGCGGCCAAAAAGGGAAAAATGAGTTTAAAAGAGGAAATTGACCTCATTCCCATTCATGCATGTTATCTTCACTTTCAAAAAGAATTAGAGAGTTCTTATGGATTCTTTCTCTTGGGAAGAAAACCTTAAGGGAAAAAAATAGTTTCAATGGTGAAACCATCCACCCTATCTATTCAAAGGGAGAAATCACTCAGACTTCTCATTGGAATTCATTGTGAGAGGAGATATTTGCAAGACAATGAAGAGGGCACAACCATATGCAGAGATTTGAAGAGGGGAAAATTATTTGTTGACTTGGAGGGCGTGAGGGCTTTCTTCACCCATATCACTGTCAATCTACTGCTGAAAGAGAGGACAAGTTCCCTGTAATATCCCAACTGATATTCTCAACTGAAATATTCCCAACCAATTTGACTGACTAGGGAATTGGTTTTGTGATGGTTTGCAAAATTTGTTTCATTCCTCATATAATTTATACTGAGAAATATGCAAACCCAGAACAGGGTCTACTTGTATTCAATGCTCAGAAAAGAAGAACAATCCATAATATACATTAGACAAGAGAGCACTAAGCCTGTAATACCAGTACTATGATTGCTAATGATACATATTTAACCCAACTGTCAACGTACAGTAGCAAACTAAAATACTTCACAATCTGACCTGTCAACGAAGAAATGCTTTCAGCTCTTTGTTTGACAACGAATCTTCCCTTTCAAATACTGTAACAGCGATGGTTTATGCCAAGATAAGCATGAAAACACCATTGTAATGTTACCTCACAATGGACTACCGAAAAGTGTTTAAGTTTGCTTATCTTTTTGGTTCAAGACTTCCGTCAAACAGTTGTACAATGACGATGACCCCTTTTACTGCTGGTATGTTTCTTTGTGAGGAATGATATTGTGTTTTTGGAGTTTCCTTGTTTAGAGATTTTATCAAACAGTTTGGGTCTCATACAACATAATGATTGTCATAATATATGCATACTGCAAATGGAGTTTTGCTTGCATTAAATACTAAAGGCAGTCCCAAGTTATAAGAAATTGCCATGGCCAACTATAATTGTAGCAGCAGTAAACTGAGTATAGTGTACCTCCTAACCTGCTAATAACAGCAGTGAAAAGCAAGATCCTTATGGCTGTATCAGCTTATTTTAATGCCCAGAATTGGTACTTAAGGCTGTACGTAGTTGATAGTCATTGGTGGAGTACCCAGAATTGATGTTTAAGGCATCTGCTAGATTAAAGTCCAGAGTAGAAGTGCCCGGCTGTTTGTAACAGTCCCAAACTGATACCACACTGATAATAATGTCGATAGTATGTCAAAAGATAGGATGCATGCAGGTTCTCCCCGAAAGATAAGAAGATACTGCTATGAATGTGCCCTAAATGGAGTAATAATCACCCAAGACGGTGATGTGCCCCTGTGGATAAGAAAGATAGTGGCATGCAGAAGCTATACTGGATTTATAATAGCCAACAAATGAATCTGGGGATTTCCAGCTGTTTCCCAGCAGCAGTCGTCTCCAACCCCAACTTGCTGCCGCGGCACCTACTGCTGCTGCTCTAGAAACCAAACTCAATAATAATGATCCTACCCTTTTGGTTCAACTAACCTTCTTATATAGTTTTTATGGTTTGCATGCATGTCACTTTTAGGGTTTGCATGCATGTCATTTTTAGGAACATTACAGTCCTCCCTCGCCAAAGATTGCTTTTCCTCAAGCAATCGACAACTGTCAACAAAAAATGCACCCGGACACCAATACCAAGATCCCATATGAACGACTAGATCACCTCATGCCTCCTTGCCACCCAATCATGAATTGACCCCTTGATACCGGGATCCCAAACAACCCTTTAACTGATACCAAAATCCATCTGAATGCCCTCAATGAGCCAAGCAATCATAAGTTGCACAAACTCCTCAGAAGACTGCTCCGTCATGCCTCCAAACCTAAGCATCCCTCGACAAAACTCCTGGAAGCGGAGGTTGGCCCTCTCCTCCATAGCCACTCCACTGATGTCGACTGAGCCTCTAAACCTGGGTGTCTCCATCTTCGTCATATACCTGTCCACCCAATCTCTGTATGCATAAAATGCCTTGTGCTTCTGCAGTAAGGCCTCTATATTTGCTGGATGTTGTGTGGCCTTCTCTGGTGGTTTCTTGAAAGTAGCCCAACACTCTGATGCCCACTCAATATATCCCTGTCGAAGTACTGCCTCCATCCTATGTGATGTCCCTGCTGTCGGAGGGTAGGTATTCATCCCTCTCAATACTACCTTATGTCCCTCTGCTCCTGTGAACTCCATCTCCATGGTTTGGTAGTTCGTGGAATACTTCCCTAGGGAATACATCCATTGAACTCCTAATACCACCTTCATGTCAAGTACATCTACCACATAGAATGTCTCTATCACTGCATAATTCCCAAGTGTTACTTTTAATTTAGAAATCCTCTGACTACACTCCATGGTGTGACTTGTTGCAGCTACTGAAAACCCATCAAAACTCTTAGTTTGAATGTCTATCCTTTTAACCCATGCAGCATCAATAAAGTTGTGGGATGCCCCACCATCTATCAGCACTCCCACTCTGTGGCCCTGTACGGTACCTTTGATCCGAAGAGTGTGGAATCTAGGAACCCCTGTCATGGTAGCAATGGTACCTCCTGAGGGCGGCCACTCCTTAACTGTCTCTGGTGTCTCTCCCTGCTCCTGATCCCGATAATCCTCATCCTCCCCATTGTCGGAATAGGCCTCTATGTAGTAAGCCTTTCCCTTCCTTGAACATCTATGACCTGGTACCCATGGTTCCTGGCAAGTGAAACATAACTTTTTTCTTCTAAGGTCCTATCGGGTATCATTGTCCATCCACTCTTTCTTGGGCCATTCTTTCTGAACGGGTTTCCTCTGTTCATCTTCAATAGGGAAATTGGTTTTGGGAGGAAGCCTAATTTTGGGCACTGCATCCTGCAAATCTCTAGTCCGTCTGATGGCATCTGCTAGGATGGTTGGCCTGTAGGACTTGACCCATCCCCGTAAGGGCCTCTTTAAACAACATAACCAACCTGCTTTCTGAAATATCTGTCAGACTGTCACCATGATTGCTACCCTCTGAAACTCTGAAATAAATATATCTGCGCTACCTGTCTGCTTGAGCTGTACCAGCTCTCTAAAGTGTACCTCAGGGTCTTTTCGATCAAACCGCTCAATGAGCCTCTGTGTAAAGTCTAGGTACGATGTGATTGTATTGTGACCCAGTGTCACTAACCCGTGGTACCACCACTCATGGGCTTCTCCAACTAAATGCAAGGTAGCCAGTTTAATGGCATCTGTCTCAATCATGGGGTTGAGCTGGAAGTATGTATCCAACTTTTGCACCCAATTCCGGGCTGGGCCACCCCAGGTACCCTCAAAGGTGGGGATAGTCAGTTTCCCTACGATGCGCTGTAACTCATAATTCTGGGTGAAAGGCCTATTGTAAGCTCTGGGTTTGTTCTTACATTTAAAGTGGCAGAAGTTAGTGAAGGTCATGGCTGAATGGAAGTCCTCTCCTAAAGCTCTATACTCTCTCAGATAGGAACTCATGGATTCTTCTAGTTCTGCTTGTGCTAGAGGCACTGCAGCTGGACTATCTAAGAATTGAGGCATGGTGGGTCGGAAAGGCTTGTATATATGGGGATGGCTCTGCATGTTGGTATGTAAGTGCTCCCTACTACTGCTGGTGGATACCCTATCACTATTGGGAAACAAGGGACTATGTGGGGTGGGCCCATTTTTCTTTGTCATTTGCCTGAAGGTACTCATCATTTCTTTTTGCCCGGTAGTGAGTTCTTTTATGGCTGATATGAGACTATTAAAAGTTGTTCTATCATCATCGGCCATTGTTTCTTTTCCCTTTCCAGACTGATAATCTCTGTCCCCCAAATCTATGTCCTCTAACTCCTCTTCTCCTCTATTACTGTCTCTACCCCTCTATCTCCAGTAAGTAATGTTGTATGGGTCTCCTGAATTCATTTATAATTTTTGCATGCCCACAGCTGGCAAGGAAAATAGCTCTGATACCACTGTAATATCCCAACTGATATTCTCAACTGAAATATTCCCAACCAATTTGACTGACTAGGGAATTGGTTTTGTGATGGTTTGCGAAATTTGTTTCATTCCTCATATAATTTATACTGAGAAATATGCAAACCCAGAACAGGGTCTACTTGTATTCAATGCCCAGAAAAGAAGAACAATCCATAATATACATTAGACAAGAGAGCACTAAGCCTGTAATAGCAGTACTATGATTGCTAATGATACATATTTAACCCAACTGTCAACATACGGTAGCAAACTAAAATACTTCACAATCTGACCTGTCAACGAAGAAATGCTTTCAACTCTTTGTTTGACAAAAAATCTGCCCTTTCAAATACTGTAACAGCGATGGTTTATGCCAAGATAAGCATGAAAACACCACTGTAATGTTCCCTCACAATGGACTACCGAAAAGTGTTTAAGTTTGCTTATCTTTTTGGTTCAAGACTTTCGTCAAACAGTTGTACAATGACCATGACTCCTTTTACTGCTGGTATGTTTCTTTGTGAAGAATGATATTGTGTTTTTGGAGTTTCCTTGTTTAGAGATTTTATCAAACAGTTTGGGTCTCATACAACATAATGATTGTCATAATATATGCATACTGGAAATGGAGTTTTGCTTGCATTAAATACTAAAGGCAGTCCCAAGTTATAAGAAATTGCGATGGCCAACTATAATTGTAGCAGCAGTAATACACTAGCAGTAAACTGAGTATAGTGTACCTCCTAACCTGCTAATAACAGCAGTGAAAAGCAAGATTCTTATGGCTGTATCAGCTTATTTTAATGCCCAGAATTGGTACTTAAGGCTGTAAATAGTTGATAGTCATAGGTGGAGTACCCAGAATTGATGTTTAAGGCATCTGCTAGATGAAAGTCCAGAGTAGAGGCGCCCTGTTGTTTGTAACAGTCCCAAACTGATACCACACTGATAATAATGTTGATAGTATGCCCAAAGATAGGATGCATGCAGGTTCTGCCCGAAAGATAAGAAGATAGTGCTATGAATGTGCCCTAAATGGAGTAATAATCACCCAAGACGGTGATGTGCCCCTGTGAATAAGAAAGATAGAGGCATGCAGAAGCTATACTGGATTTATAATAGCCAACAAATGGATCTGGGGATTTCCAGTTGTTTCCCAGCAGCACATGTGCGCCTGCAATAAACTCTTTCTCTAATAGTTGAATGACTGAACCAATAAGTAAGAAGATGATGAATACCTGATGGTAGATCTGGATGATCTACCCCAAAGTGATTAGGGAAGATAGATTTCACTGCCGAAACCCCTTGCTAGCTAAAGACCTTCGTATCCAACCCCAACTTGTTGCCGAGGCACCTGCTGCTGCTGCTCTAGAAACCAAACTCAATAATAATGATCCTACCCTTTTGGTTCAACTAACCTTCGTATATAGTTTTTAGGGTTTGCATGCATGTCACTTTTAGGGTTTGCATGCATGTCATTTTTAGGAACATTACATTCCCGCTGTGGCTGAGTTATTCATTGTCGAAAAGGGTGCTGGCAGTTGAATAATCTGTGGGGTTGAAAGAGGGCCCACTTGTTTTTACTGATAGTTACTGCTGTTAGGAAGTGTGTTGAAGGGGGGCGCAACCAGAATTCAGTGAAGAGGAGGGCACAGCTACAGAAGGAAATAGTGGGCCTGTTTGTGAGGAAGGGTGCAGCACCAATCTTGTCATCTGAATCAAGAACTGAGTCAGAGGAAGTCTGTATCCTTTCTGAGCCACTAGTGAAATACGAGGGTGCACTCACTGTGTTAAAGGAGGGCGTAGTCACTCTGTTAAAGGATTGTCATTAAATTGTTGAGAGACTACAGCTGTTCATGCTTGTAACAAGAGACCAAAGGGGTGAGCTGGGAACACCATTTGTAGGCAAGGTCATGACCAACAAAGCGGCATTTCATCACACCAAAGAGGGCTGCAATTCCACCATCTACAAGGCTGAGAATAGGGCATATTGAACTGCTATGCACTCATCAAAGAGTTGAATGTTTGACTGTACTCTTCCTGAGAAAATCGTGACAGCAAGGAAGGGGCATTTCACCCATGAAGATAGCTGTACCTTCACTGTAATCTACAGGTCAGAGGTAATGTAATATCTGATTTCATTTACCTAGTGTAATTACTGTAACACCTGAACAATATTCATAGATCTGAACTGGTGGTCATTTACTGTCATGTTCCTGAGATTCCTGTAGCTTACTGCGTGATTTTGGAAGCAAATAATTACCTTGTGAGTGTATTTGTTATTAGAAGAATATATATGGAATGAGATCTGAAATGTAAACACTGGAACAGCAGTAACCAAGCCAAAAACTCAGTTGTCAGAAACCAGGGTCATCTCAGTGATACTAGAGTTCAGTTGCCAAAGTGTTTGACAAAACTCCAAACCCAAAGTGCACTGACAGTCAAGCCAAAATTAGATCACATCACGACAGGGGACATTACAATTTGAAATTGGTGCTAAACTCCCTTGGAGCTTAGTTGAATATCTATTGGATGCTTTTGGACGATTGGGTAGAGCACCTTACAGATGGGAAAGTCTTCTAGATCTTAACGATATCTATCTTATTAGATATTTCTTGACATATGCTTATGAAGTACTTAGTTTGGTAACATATTTCCTTGATTAGTTTTGTTTATTATAGGCATGTTATTTATGGATGCATATTTCTCTAAGCTTGGTGATGTGCAAATACATTTCATTCCTGGTAGACCGAGTCTTCATAACTGTCAGAGTTCGTCTATTTTTGGAACCTCCCTAGTTATATTTTTTGCAATTTGGGACAGCAAGGAACTGGCTTTTGTAACTTGCACACTTCAACCTCAATTGCCATATTTTCCTTTAAAGGGCAACCTCCCATGAACCTTGATTTAACCTATATGCCCAATGGATAAGACACTAGTCTTTGGTCCACTCATCCATATCATTTCCTGAAACTTCATAGAATTGTTTCGCTAGAGCTAACTCTTCATTCCAGCTTGAACCTCATTAGCCAAGTTCTAGCAATCCTATTCTAGGAAAGCACCCATTGTGCTGGAGGAGAGTCGGCCTAAAGTGTGAAGGGGATTTGTGAGGTGACATTGCCAATCCCTCTTACTTCCTCCAAGGTCTCCATGCCATCATATTATATATGGGATGCAGATGGGTCTCCTCATGCATACAAGCCTTAAAGACGTATACTAAAGATAAAATTATGCCTTCCAGAAAGGTATGTGACCAATTCTCTTGCAGAAGAATTTCAGGTTTGGTTTGTTATGTGTCGCTGCTACAATTATGCATGGCTGGCTGTCTTTCTATTTTGTGGCTGACATTTTCCTGCAGAGCAATTTGCAGGATATTTGACATAAGGTCACAAGTATTATTGATACTGCATAGTCAAAGCATTGCCTTGTTTATAGAGTTGTTTTATCATGTCCCTGTGTTGGATGATGACACAGATGATGAAACAAAACAAGCTTTCTTTGAGGATTTTTTATCTGTTCTTTTCCATGTCCAAAAAGCATTTTTCTGGGTCAGAACATACCCTGTAGCATCCAAGTTATTTCAGTAAATCAGGATATGTTTCACTCTCACGTTGAAACTCCGGTTTGCAATATCAGTTTCCAAAAGTGCCACTTCCAAGCCATATCCCCTCCATCTCAGGGTTTGAAAAGGGGTACAGTATCTCCATTTTCCCAGATGTTTCCAGTAACTTAGGTTTAAAGAGAAGGATGAATTAATTTCTAGTATTCTCAAATGTACACATTTTCCAGGGGAAGGATGTCCTGTATGTATAACTAAAGGTCTGCAATGGAAAGACAGCTATACAACTTTTCAACACACAAATCTTATAAGGACCTTGCTGAAAACTTAAAAGGTTCAGGATAGGCAGCCAAGGTTGCAGGTTGAGTAGAAGTGGTTTTAGTGGAAGCATGCCAGAGCAAAAGAGAACCCTCCACACTAGAGGCTGGTCCATCGGGCTTTTCCCTGTCAGGAAACAACCCTAAAATGGAAAAAATTATAGCATCACAGGTGCCTTGTTTGTAAGGTTGAGAGAGATGACATGTCATATTTTTCTGGGACTGTAATTGGGCAAAACAGTTTTGGTCCAAGTGGGAAAAAATCTTTAACTTCAAGAATTAGGTGAAAGGAAGATCTTGATAGTGGTCTGAAGTTTGAACGTTGGAGACTTCTTATATAATTAGATGTTTTAACATCATATAAGGTGGCTAATTTAGATTACCTGTAAGAAAATCTTGTATTTGACATGGCAGACTTGTATTAAAGCCCACTTTGAAAGATTGCTAGAGCTCCCAAGTAAGGCCTAGAATGAGGTTGGTCATCAAAAGACACCGAATCTGCAGCTTGATGTTATTGCTCCTAGATTCAATTATGGGATATCAACAAGTTTCCCATCTAAATATTGGGCTGCAGTAATTTCCTTGCAGTTTGTCAAGTGTTATCCAATTGAATTATATACTAAAAGTGATAATAAAGTTTAACCTGTAGCTCTTATCTGGAAAAGGGCAATGGGTGATGCTTTTTACTCAAACGATAACAACGGAATTGATTGGCACACATGTGGGTATATGTTACTATCATTCAGCCAAGGCAGGATAACACAGTGTTCCACGGGGACGCGTCCCGAAGGGTCGGGGACGCGTTTCCACGTTTCCTGCGTCGCGGGGACTTGGGGACACTTGGCGAAACTTTTGCCCCCCACCATGCCACTAAGATTTTTTTTTTTAATATTTTCTCATTATTTTCACTTTTTGTGATCCCTACTTGGTACTACTTAGAAAATAAATCAATATATTTAGTATTTACATTGCACAATCATGAATATACATCAAATGAATTATTATTTTTTATATTTTATTTTATATTTATAATTTTAGAGACATCCCCACGTCCCCCCCGAATTTCCCTAAATTTGGGGGTGGTCTCCACGCGTCTCGAATGTGCGTTTCCCCGCTTCCGCGTCCCCCCGTCCCGGAAACTCGGGGGAACATTGGGACTCCAATAACATTCCCTTGCTTGAACCGTGGTGGCTAGAGCTGGAATAACAAAGAGATGCTAATGCTGATGATGGTCTCATATTTATAACCATCCAGTTAGACATATAGGCTCTTTGACATCCTGCAAGTTTTCTCAAGTTCTGTTATTATAGGCAGTTCTTTCAAGTTTTCTCAAGTTCTGTTATTATAGGCAGTTCTTTCAAGTTTTCTCGAGTTTTTTTGATCCTATGTAGGTCACTATTCACTGCTCACTAATAGCAACATGGCTATGATTAAAAAAAATTCTCTTTATGTTATCACTAATAAGGTTAAACAGAAATCAATAAAACAAATGCCTATTTCACAACAATTTGAAACAAGAGAGGCCATCAGAAATAATTATATGGTCTGTAGAAACTTTTACCTGATGGGACTTGTGAGGTTTTGTGACTTGTATGTCTGGAAGCTCCTTATGTTATGCAAAGTTTGGAAACAGGTCTTGTGTTCTTCCAAAGCCACTCACGAGAATCTCCATCCACAAGAGGTGAAACCTGAACAAAATTAATCCAATTATTGAGAAGTTATAAACAGCTATTGAGTGCTTACGATTTTCTCAACCAGAAGAGGTACTACAGACAAATTTGTGGTGAGAGGAACTTATAATTCCACTAATTAACCTAAGAGGACACACTTTTAGTCCCTTAAGCAAAATGGATAACATACCTAGAAACAATTCATTTGTGAAATATATTCTAGATGGGGGTCAACCACAGAATTATGGAGACAAATAAACATTTAAGGAAATAAATATCTGTCATAAATATTGGGTGTCCAAGACATACACGAGAATGATGGGTGTCATTTTAAAGCCTTTTTTCAAGGGTTTTCAGAATGTTGTATACCTAACAACAACATCTTTAAACTCTACGTAAACGATCTGTTTTTGTACATAAGCTTACAATTTGTAATTGTCATAGTTCTAGATCTTTCTAAAATCATATTCCAATATTTGTAGAATACCACTTCTATGTAACACGAGCCTTATCACATTCATTAGTAACTTCTTAAGTTTGGGTTACTACCTCCCTTTTGTATAAGTAGGGCCCAGGAGTTTACCCTCTCTCATTTGTATGTCTTATCATTTTATAAACACAATAAACAAGGTATTTACTATTTCTGGAGACGTTTCCCTCCATCAATCCAGATTCTCAGATGCAATACACCCTTGGGTTTGCAGGTTCCCCCACTACTTTTATCCTTAGCTTGTTATTTCTGTTATTTGTGCTCCATTCCTATCATATTTCTTGTTATTATTTCCAATTGCCTTTGTAATTGCAGTAATAGTGCCATTTCAGATAAAGGCACTCTGCAAGCTGGTATCAGAGCAGCAGGTCTCCAACAATGTTGATTCAAGGGTTTCTGCTGCAACCATTTTTGGACCACAATCCTGACATACAGTCAAGCAGGAATGTTGTACAACACCAGGAGTAACAAGGGAGTCAATGGAAATGATGACGTTGAAAACTAACTGAATGAACAAGTGAATAAGGATATTTGGATGGAAGGTTCATTGAAGAAAGTGGTGCACAAAAGTTGAAACCATGCTTTTATGGCCCCTACAGGGTGATTCGAAGAGTTGGAGAAGTAGCTTACGAGCTTGAGCTGCTAGACGAGAGCAAGATCCACAATGTTTTTCATGTGTCATGCCTCAAGAAGGCAGTTGGACAGCAGGTCACTACTTCGGCAGAATTAACCCCACTGGCTGAGGAGTGCTACTTGGTACTAAACTTTGAGGAGATTCTGGATGTCAAGGAGAGGAGATTGAGGAGTAGAGTGATCAAAGAGTATCTTGTCATATGGAAAGACTTGCTAGTAGACTATGCTACTTGGGAGGTAGTTATCACATACATTGTAGCTGGAGCTACCATGATGCAGCAGACTATATCTTTCTTCCAGTCAATGCCAGTCCCAGATATGTTAAGCATATTCTTCCAGAGATCATCGATGGTACAGTTAGTGAGAAGTCCAATGTTATCAGAACCAAACCGGTGATCGAACCGACAGAACCCAAAATGTGAACCGGACCAGAACCGGGAAAAAAAACCGTCGACTAAAAATTACATAAAATATTCATATTTTCTAAAAAAACATATATATTCATGTGCATACATATGAATCCAAACCATTTGTACTCAAAAATGCAAAGTTTCTCATATATATAGCATGTTTGGGTGCAAATAATCAAAATAGCACCGAGTGCAAGCAACAATACATCTCTGAAGTTTTGAACCAAAATACATCAACAAAGAGGCTCTAAATTTTCTTAAAGAGGACAACAATATGATGATCATATTGAACAACCCAATTAAGTGCGTCAAAATGAGTTTGTAAGATCCTTCAGTGATCTTACTACTATAGATATCAGAGTTAGACTTGTGTTTGATCTCAGAACAATAGTGAGACAAGAAATATAAACCCCATGGCATAATACTTATGTTTTATATTCAGATTATGCAAAGATAAACTCAGTTTTGTCAACAATACTTGCATCAATTTAAAATTTTCAAAGAACTCAATGTCAAGAATGAAGCCACAAATGGTTTGTAATTACAACCAATATTAGTGAACCATATGATACCTGCAGGCTGCAAATATCAATCTCAGACTGTATACATCCAAATGACAGTTGTGGGTAAAGAGTAACCGAAAGATAATCAATGAGTACATTCAAACTTCAAGTGTCTTAGCTGTTAAATTTTAGCATTAGCATAAATACTTAAAAAATTTGCAGATTAACTTAAACAAATGACAAGTGCAGTAAAATAACATTCATCGCATTAGCGCAATGGACACAAGAGTTTTTCACCGAGGAAACCTTCAAAGGACAAAAACCCCAAAAAACATTAGTATCTCATCTCGTAAATGAGATGACTAGAAAAATTTTCAAAAAGTTCCTCAAACCCCAATCTGGATAAAACCATAGTTACAGAGAATTTTTCACAGCAAAATTTAGGCTGAGGGTTTCAAACCCTAGCTGTACAAATTTCCAGATATGCCTTGTAATGATCAAGACTGTCAAATAAAAGTCTGCCCGAATAATTTTCAGATCTTCCCAGAAAAATTAGACAGGCTGCCCAAAATTTATAGTACGCTGCCCAGAATTAATTTTTGCATGCCCAAAAATTGACAAAGCCTGCCCGAAGTCTCTTCTTCCTTCACTGGATCTCTGCTGCACCTGCCCGGATATTTTCTGCCCTCGCCCGAAGGTATTTGGTCTGTCCAAATCTGCCCGTATGGCAGATCTAACTGCCCGGAAGGCTTATTAGCCTGCCCAGGTCTTGTTTGGGCAGCCCGAGACTGAGGCTGAGCCCTCTGTTGTTGCCGGTGAGGACAGACAAACCTCTGTTTGTGGGCTGAGAAGAATCCAGAACTGCCCGGAACCCTGCTAGGGTATGCTAGGGTGCCCGAAGACCCTAAGCAGGCTGCCCCGAGCCCTACTAGGGTAGCCTGAGGGCAGCCGTGGGCAGTAAAGATTAGCCTAGCTCTTCTAGGACCTGCCCGAATGTCTGAGAAGGGATCCGAGGCCTGCCCGAGAGAGATGGAAGACAGTCGTGGAGAATAGGGCTGCCACAGAGAAGAAAAAACACAACTGCCCCAAATCTGGAAATGTAATTGACTGCTGAAGATGAGGATTTGTCAAACCCTAAGACAAAAAGAAACCCTAGATGAGGGTTGTGCTGAGAGATCTTCAAAAGCAGCAGTACCTGTGAGAGCAATTGAATGTGTGTGATAATGAAATGACTTCATCTTCTTTTATAATCTTTAGTCACCTGTAAGTGGGCCAAAACTAGGAAAAACAAAATAATAATATTTTATTCTTTCCTAATTTCACTTTTACCCTTTTACCTTTAAGTAGTCTAAAAGGTCCTTTATGTGTTTTTGACTTTTATCAAAAGTCTTTAAGTGACTTTGACTTTCACTTGTGGTCCCTTTTCTCGTGGTCCAAAAATCCTTATGTATTTTTTACTTTTGACTTTAACCTTTTTCCAAGTGCCCCTGTGGTCATCACCTGTGGTCTTTTTATTCCATTCAAAGTACATCATCATAAACCAAGAGAGTTACTAATGCTTTTATCACACACTCTATTTGACACCAAGATCACGTACTAGGGTAACTTAACCAAGGGTAGCTAAGCCTTGGAGAAGTACACAAAGCCCATAGATCAAGGATTAGATTGTCACACATGCCTAGACCAAGTCTAGGGCTTATAGTGCCTTCTTGGTAACAAACCAGGTGCCTCAACCATGGGCTGCATAATTTGACCCTAGGTCAAATACTTGGTAACAGACCAAGCGCCTCCATTCTCCAAGAGAATGGCTACTCAAAACTAAGTTGAGTCTACCAGTACTAGACTGGTCCACATCGTGGTCCCAGACCAGATGTCTACCATTCAACAAAATGGTCACTCAACACTGGGTTGAGTCTACCCAGGGCAAAGTTGGGTCTATATCATGGTCAAGGACCAGATATCTACCATTCAACAGAATGGTCACTCAACACTGGGTTGAGTCTACACCGTGGTCCCGGACCAGGTGTCCCTATTCTCCTAAGAGAATGGCTCTCGATGCTGCTCAAGAAAATCAACATTAGCAATAGCAACCTGTTGAATCACAAATTTGGTAAGCAAATTTTCCTTGAGATGTGGTAGGTGAAGACTTGTTACAGAAACAAAAAAAGCATCAATGACTCAGACCAACCTTCAAACACAAGGTTCACGTTCCAATTTGCAAGAGGATTTTTGACAACGATAGGGCTTATGTTGAATTTGTTTTTATGTTATTTCAAATTCAAAACTATAATCCATCAAGATTTGAACCATTAAACAAATGAAACCTTGTCACATATGATTCTACCAAACGAATAGGAGGGCAGAGTATGGACCGGCCAGTTCCATACGAAACCGAACAAAATCAGTCAGTTCGACGGTTTTGGTCCATACGGAACTGGCCGGTTTGGAGCCGGTCTGAATCATTTTTCCATTTTTTCCAGTTCAGGCACCTATCCGGACTGGTTGGGCCTGTGAACCGGTCTAGCCGGCTGGTTTTACCGGTTCCGATAACACTGGTGAGAACCATGTTTTCTGACAAGCAGCAGCATCCTGTGACATAACTGAGCCTTGGGTGGCCCATTGAGACGGACTTGTTGTAGCCATGATTCATTTAGCAGAGCAAGTAGCTAATATATGTTCCTTGCCCATACAGTTGATGTTGGCTTTATCAGAGACAGGTATATGTCTGGACAGGTCTATATGTGCATTTGGGTGTTGTTTAACTGTCTTATTCATCTTGTTAGCTTTAACTTGATATAGTGACTGATGATTGGAGATGATGTATGTGATTTTGTTTTATAGAGATTTTCTATTGTGAGTTGATATATGATCTTGAAAGTTAAGACTTTTTTATATGCTCACTACCTTATGCAGACTTATCCTTACCTCACTATGTTGGCACTGCCTTTCACTTGTCTCCATTCATTTGTCTCTCCCATTTTGATCTTGACCCTTGACTTTAATTTTGACTAGTGAGAGTGAAGACCCTTTCGCCCTATTATCCACTAAGATGCACTTAAGGTATTTCAAGTGAGCCGTCGAAGTTGTGAACAAGCTCAGAAGTTCCATGGTTACATCAAGACCAATTGTGGTCCCTTTTTTTAAAAAACTACATACTCATACCCCTTGGGGATGTTGTAATAGAGTGTACTAGCATTGTCAATAATGTAACAGACTTGGCTTTCCTACATCTTAGACATTGAATTACCATTCCAGGGTGTTTTTTCCCTAGTTAATTATGAACTGTTGAATAAGTTGTGTATAATTTTCGAGTTTTTCGCCTGCTCTTCCAAAGTTGGAATGATTAATTGGGTGTCTAAGCCTTAGGAGGTTATTAAAACATATGGCTCAATGTATATAAACACGCTAGACACTATTTTAAATCATATGAACATTGCACTAGATCCCTCTTAGGTATTTTTTAATTTCCGAGAAAAATAATTTTTCCATTAAACTTAGGCTATTTTTAATAGTTTAATTGGAAAACTTCAAGTTGTAATAAAAGTCTGGTCTAGGGGAAGAAATTGCCATGGAGGTGATCATTTTTGAACTCAGAGCACTCCCTTTACCCCAGAACCTACCTTTCATACGTTTTGAGTGATTAAATTATCACTTAAAGCATTTATTCTCAAAAAAGCAAAAAAGGTCAAAAAAAGCCAAAAAAACATAAAATGAGAAAATCCAAAAGTTAAGGGAACATGACAAAACATGTTGGATTAGGTGGCAATCTTATCTCTAGTGGTGGGAGACCTCAACTAAGGCATAAAGCGTGAGAAGGGGACAAGACCTAAGTGATTACGAGTCACTTTAAGTTTGAGGTTGTACCCTCATCTTCATGGTTCGCATCTTGTGTTATGTGGCATCAAGTGAATAGATTGGTGGGGATTCAAGTGAGGCTGCACTCCTTATGGAGATGTGTAATGTCCTCTTCCGATTAGGCCTTAAGGCCCAAAACCGCTAACCTATGTGATTCCTGTGGGTTCGAGCGGTTACAGACAGTTAGGGAATCAACTAAGGACTGATGCCATCCATAGAAGATCTAGGGCATCATCATTAGGTCAAGAAGGGCCACCGGGACCAAAGGCCACCTTCGTGCATGCCATTAAAAGCATTATTTAATGATGCATGCACTCATTAAGTCTCCATCCGCATGCATGCAAGTCAACTGCAAATTAGAAGATAAAGTGACCTAATTAGGTCAAAGATTAGGGTTTTCGCAGTTGAAAGTTATAAAAGGAGGATAAAGCGAAAGGAGACTTCACTTTTGATAATTATTATTTTGGGAGCTTTTGGATAGCAGCACAGCGTGCCGCACAGCAGTTGGGGTTGGAGACGGAGTCTTCAGCTAACAGGGTTTCGGCAGTGAAACATCTGCCCTAGTCTCATTCAGGGTAAGCCATACAGGTTCACCATTTGCTCTTACATTCATTCATAGTTATCCAGTATACGGTATAGATTGTTGCAGGAACACGTGTGCAGCCGTAAGGGGGGTTTTTAGCCAGAAAGCCCTAATCAGTTGCTGGGTCTTCAAATCTCAGTTTTGCTTCGAAACTCAAGCACCATTCTCATCATCAGCATCTTACTCCGGCATCCAGTAATTATCAGATCCGACCGTGCTCATCCGGAGCAGTTATCAGCGATTTCGGGATCAAGGGGGGGTGAGCAGCTGCCTCTCTGGAACAATTCGCTAGCCTGCCTGGAGACCTCAGAAACTCCGCATGTACCAGGCATTCTCTCCGGCACGGGAAGGCTATCAGTCCTGCAAATCGGTAGCTTCATCGGACACCTCCTTCACTGAAAACGTCACCCATATCTAATCTGCTACTGGGGTTTCGCCGGATGTAGAAGATATCTGTCCATCTCCGATTCAGTTCTTGATGCTTGCATACTCTCTCAGGAGCAGTCCAGCCGACTTATCAGTGGTAAGTGTTCATTCTATCTCACAAACCCTAACCCTAATTTTTGCTATAAAATAGGGATTTTTGCATGGCAGTTTGCATGCCCAGTTGTATTAGCATATTTGCTTAGAAATAGAAAATATCGAGATTTGGGATATTACAGTGGTATCAGAGCTATCTTCTTGGCTAGTTGTGGGCTTAAGAAATGAAAATTAGATGAATACAGAAGGAGACCCTTTTGTAACCTATAGGAGGAGAAAGAGTAGATACACAGGGGAATTTGAGGATATCCAACTAGAAGATACCAATTCAGACATGGAACAAACAGGTATACACTCGAATAGGGGAAAAGGAACGGGAGACGAGGAGGATAGGATGGAGTTTCGCAACTTAGTCTCTGCATTGCAAGACTTAGCCAAAGGGCAAAAAGATGTACTCAATGCAATCAACAGATTATCGGCGAAACCGGAAATAGGTATCAACAGTACACCTCCATCATCGGTAGCTCGGGGATCTACAAGCAGCAGTGGAAAGATTGCGTACACTAATATTCAAAATACTCCGCACATATATAGCAGACCTTGCAACAGGCCTACCATGCCTCACTTCTTGACATATACAATAGGTGGTCCGGTCATGCAGGTAGAACCTAGTGAGCCTTTTGGGGCTTATTTACAAGAGTATAGAGACTTAGAGGATGAGTTTCATGCTGCGATGTCCTTTTCAAATTTCTGCAACATGAAGAGTAGGAACAGGCCCAGGAATTTTAACAAGTGTTTCAATCACAACTATGAGTTGCAGAAGACCTTGGGCAGGTTGACCATCCCGAACTTTGATGGGATTTGCGGGGGATCAGCGAGGATATGGGTTCAAAAGTTGGATACCTATTTCCAAGTCAATCCCATGACAGAGACAGATGCACTTAAATTGGCTACACTTCACCTGGACAGAGAAGCTCACGAGTGGTGGTACCACGGATTGGTGACATTGGGTCACAACACCATACACTCCTACGGTGAGTTCACTCAGAAGCTCATATAAAGGTTTGACAGGAAGGATCCAGAGATACATTTCAGGGAGTTGGCTCAACTCAAACAGATCGGTAGTGCAGAAGCCTTTATCTCAGAATTTCAGAGGATAGTAGTCATGGTAACAGATGTGTCAGAGAGCAGATTGACTATGTTATTCACTGAGGCCCTCACAGAGCCACTGCGGGGATGGGTGAAAGCCTACAAACCCCTCACTCTGCTAGCCATATATGACAAAGAGATGCTAGCCATCTTGCATGCTCTCACAAAATTCAGACAATACCTGGTGGGCAGTAAGTTCAAAATCAAAACCGATCATAACAGCCTCAAGTATTTCCTGGAGTAGAAGGAACTGAATGAGCGACAACAGAAATGGGTCAGCAAAGTACAAGCCTATGATTTCAAGATCGAGTATGTAAAAGGGAAGAATAATGTAGTAGCTGATGCATTATCCAGGCGTCCCACCTCATTTTCTCTTAGTGGTATATCCACAGATTGGAGGGCATTTCTCTTAGTACAATACTCCAAAAATAAATTCGCTTGCGAATTATTGGACGGGCAAATTCAGGATGACAGGTACAGGATTGTTGATGACATCATCTATTACAAAAACAGGTTATACCTCGTCCTAGAATCCACATTGAGGAAAAAGATCATTCAGGCAGCCCATGATTCTTCTTTATCAGGGCATCGAGGTTTCTTAAAGACCTACATGCAGATCCGAGAGAGGTTCTCATGGAAGGGCCTCAAGGGGGAAATTATGCAACATGTCCGGGAATGTAGCATCCGTCAGCAGAACAAGATTGAGAACACCCATCTAGCAGGGTTACTCTAGCCACTACCGATTCCAGAACAGAAGTGGGAAAGCATCTCCATGGACTTTATTTCAGGATTGCCCAAAGTCCAAGGGCAAGATTGTTTATATGTAGTAGTTGACAGACTCACCAAGTTTGCACATTTCTTTTCGATATCATCGGACTACTCGACAGCTCAAGTAGCTAAGTTATTCTTCAGGGAGGTCTTCAGGTTACACGGGTTACCTAAGACCATTGTCAGTGATCGGGATAGCAGATTCACGGGTGCCTTCTGGCAGGAACTGTTCAGATTGGTGGGGACCGAACTAGCTACTAGTACGAGTTATCATCCCCAGAGTGACGGGCAAACAAAAATAGTCAACAAGTGGATCGAAGGATATTTAAGGAACTATGTAGCAGGGCAGCAGCGAACCTGAATCAAATGGCTACACCTAGGGGAGTATTGCTACAATACTACCTATCACATGTCTATTAGGATGACTCCTTTTAAGGCATTATATGGTTACGAGGCCTTGGACTATGCAGATTTGGCATTTGGAGATAGTAGGGCTCTTAAGGCTAAGGATTGGATACAGGACAGTCAAGACATTCTGAAAATATTGAAGGAGAATTTACAAACAGCCCAGAATCAACAGAAGTTGTATGTCGACAAACACAGGATTGAGCGGAGCTTTGAGGTAGGGGATTTGGTATACTTAAGGCTCCAACCTTATAGACAGTCCTCACTTAAGAAGAAAGGAGCAGAGAAGTTAAAACCCCGCTTCTATGGACCATACAGAATAATTAGGAAGGTGGGAGAGGTGGCATATGAACTAGAACTTCCACAGGAAAGCAAAATTCACAATATGTTCCATGTATCTAATCTGAAGAAGACCCTTGGGCAACACATTGCTCCATCTACAGAATTGCCTCCTTTAGATGATGAAGGACTGTTGATACTGATTCCCGAACGGATCATACCGACTAGAGAAAGGAAGCTCAGGAACAGGGTAATCAGAGAGTACTTGGTTCAATGGAAAGAACTACCGCCAGAGGATGCCACCTGGGAAGGTGAATAGGTATTGCAGCATCCCAGTTTGAAGTTGCTTGAGGACAAGCAATCTCAAGCGGGGAGGACTGTAATGTCCTCTTCCGATTAGGCCTTGAGGCCCAAAACCGCTAACCTATGTGATTCCTATGGGTTCGAGCGGTTACTGACAGTTAGGGAATCAACTGAGGACTGATGCCATCCATAGAAGATCTAGGGCATCATCATTAGGTCAAGAAGGGCCACCGAGGCCAAAGGCCACCTTCGTGCATGCCATCCAAGCATTATTTAATGATGCATGCACTCATTAAGTCTCCATCCGCATGCATGCAAGTCAACTGCAAATTAGAAGATAAAGTGACCTAATTAGGTCAAAGATTAGGGTTTTCGCAGTTGAAAGTTATAAAAGGAGGATAAAGCGAAAGGAGACTTCACTTTTGATAATTATTATTTTGGGAGCTCTTGGATAGCAGCACAGCGTGCCACACAACAATTGGGGTTGGAGACGGAGTCTTCAGCTAACGGGGTTTCGACAGTGAAACATCTGCCCTAGTCTCATTTAGGGTAAGCCATACAGGTTCACCATTTGCTCTTACATTCATTCATAGTTATCCAGTATACGGTATAGATTGTTGCAGGAACACGTGTGCAGCCGTAAGGGGGGTTTTTGGCCAGAAAGCCCTAATCAGTTGTTGGGTCTTCAGATCTCAATTTTGCTTCGAAACTCAGGCACCATTCTCATCATCAACATCTTACTCCGGCATCCAGTAATTATCAAATCCGACCATGCTCATCCGGAGCAGTTATCAGCGATTTCGGGATCAAGGGGGGGTGAGCAGCTGCCTCTCTGGAACAATTCGCTAGCCTGCCTGGAGACCTCAGAAACTCCGCATGTACCAGGCATTCTCTCCGGCACAGGAAGGCTATCAGTCCTACAAATCGGTAGCTTCATCGGACACCTCCTTCACTGAAAACATCACCCATATCTGATCTGCTGCTGGGGTTTCGCCAGATGTAGAAGATATCTGTCCATCTCCGATTCAGTTCTTGATGCTTGCATACTCTCTCAAGAGCAGTCCAGCCGGCTTATCAGTGGTAAGTGTTCATTCTATCTCACAAACCCTAACCCTAATTTTTGCTATAAAATAAGGATTTTTGCATGGCAGTTTGCATGCCCAGTTGTATTAGCATATTTGCTTAGAAATAGAAAATATCGGGATTTGGGATATTACAAGATGTGGCACCTCCACATTGAGATCACAACAAACAAACTCCCACAATTATCTCATGAACTCAAGCTAACTCACCTTCTATCTCAAGATGATTGCACCCCCCCTAAGGCTTGTAATTGTTTATTATTTTCGTTAATAGAGTTGAGTCTTTCGAGGAAAATTTGTTGGTGCAATACTTTCTATGGTGAATGCTTGTTCCATAATCGAGGTGAGATATGTTTAGCATTATTTTTTGTTCATGCAAGCTCAAATATCTAGCTTACGATATTGTATTCCAAACCGTAGAATAGGCATTTGAGTATCAAATTGTTTATTTATGTGTAGTTACATAAGATTCAAGAGTTATACTTTGTAGTCGGTTATACTTGTATGCTATTGGTTTTATGTGATTTACCATACTAGATCTGATATTTTGTATGAAGGTTTTTGGGTAGCTTTGCAAATCACCAACAGTGAAGTAAGAATGGAGCTCAGTTGCATCTTGTCTTCTTCACCGCTTTTCTTTTTGGATCTAACGTGTTTGCTCGACAGGCACCCTCCTCCACGACTTTATTCAAGCTTGGGCTTGACACTTTCTTCTCCTTTCTTAAAACAAAAACTTACTCTCTTTCCTCTTATTTTTTTTGCAAGTTAAATTGGATCTTTAAAAGTTTATCATTCATGCTCGCTTGCTTCAATTTAGATCTAAAAGGGGCTGAAATTTTGCATTTAAAATATTAGATCTAGATTGCATTTCTTTAGCACTTCAAGTATAATTTTTTCCAATATTTTTCCAAGTGTTAAAGGTTGTAATTTTTCGTGCTTTAGCTAACATTTCTAGCAATTTTACAAGTTTATTGCTTCCTGGTTTTTGTTTTTTACTGACAAGACAAGCGGAAGTGTTGGCGGAATTTGGGCGTTTTTAGCCTTTCAAAAGCACCTCTTCAACCCCTTCTATTTCTTTCCCACTTCTTCTTTCCAATTTCTTCCAAAAAAAACATTGTAATCCTTTAGATCCGGTTTAAGGATCAAAGGCATTCCTCTTCTTTTCTTAAAAGCATTGTAAATAATCTTAATAAACAACAAGTGGGATTACGGCTCCCACACCCTTCTTCCCCCATTTGGGAAAATCCTGTATTTGTACCATTTACGTATTTGCTTTATACCTGCACAGTATTAGAATAGTTTTTCTTTCTTGCAAAGAATAAATTAGATCAATCTTTATTTTGCCTTACGTTTATTTTACACATTTTTTGCAACACCAGATACTAACCCAGTAGTTCTCTACCGAATTACCCGAAAGGGAAAAAGATATTCTTTGTTGTAGTAATTAGAAAATCCTTCCTTTTAGTTTTATTTGGCTTTTGGAATTAACCCCCTTACATTCTCGAGTAGAGCCTTCATGCCTGAAAGATTTTCTTGGTTCTTAATCAACAAAAACATTGCTCCAACAATTTGTAAAATTGACCAAGGCTCCATTGAGTATGCAATGTGTTGTTGACTAAGTCATACTTAGTTGGACTTCAAGTGAGACGGTAAAGTTTGAACAAGGTTACTTGTTCAAACTCAGAGTTCAGCAGTTCATCAGGTGTTCTAGGCCCTTTTATTTTTTTGTACCACATGATCATACCCCCTTGGGGGAATTGTAATAAATGTGCTAACATGAGAGTTGTACGTAAAAGACTTGGCTTCCTAGGACATGGACATCAATCCGACTAGACCAGAGTGTTTTTCTCTTGCTAATTATTGGTTGTTGAACAAACAACTAATAATTTTCGAGTTTTTCACTCAAACCTCCAAAGTTGGGGTAGTCATCTTGGTGGTTAGGCCTTAGAAGGTTATTAGAGCCTAAGTGTCAATGTATATGAGCATGCTAAGCAGGGTTGTATGGACATGTGCTAGGTCCAACTAGTTTTTTTTTACTTCCAAAAAAAATAATTTTTCCCACAAACTTAGGCCATTTTTTAATGGTTTAAATCAATGTGGAAGACATCGTGTCGGCGAAAATATCGTCAAGGGTCTAGAACACACCTATCGGCAAAATCGAGGAGAATATCAAAAAATATCGGCAATATATCGACAAACTTCAAAAAAATACAAAAAGATTCTCTTTTTTCAATTTTTTAAGCAACAACAACATCAAATAAACACATTGCCACATAAATATGAAAAGAAAACATATATAAATGATGTATAAGATGTCTAATGATATATCATACATCAATACTAAATCATGGCCTGAGTAGTAATGAGTGTACTGACTCTAGAGCCTCAAAATATCATCAAAAAATATAATAAATGTATCTCATCATCATGAATCAAGTGTCAACCAAGATCTACATACTGCAAAGTACAATGAAATCAAATAAAACAAACTAGTGATTCCCTCTGCCCCTTTTTCGGGAAAAGGTGATGGCTTTGGTAATGGCTCTTCCTCTAAATGAAGAAGGCCCTACAGGTGACAACGGACTTTGACGTGCTCTAACAGAAGGAGAAGCTACACTCTGATGTCCTCTAGAAGAGGAAGAAGCTAGAGTCTGGTGTCCACTACTAGTAGTAGTGCCACTGCTATGTCCAAGTATAGCTCACTCTGTCGTCACCGTCTCTGTCTGTGTCTGTGAAAGTGGTGGTGCACTCTCACGACCAATATCCACCTCTAGTAAAGGTGTCTTCTCTAGACCATCCTCCACCTCCTCTATCGCTTCCCCTACCATTTGGCCCACCCCCCCCCTCCAAATCCTCATGTAACCAATCAAGTTCCATGACAGGTGCCTCGTTCTCCACCCTTCATGCAGCAGTGGTGTCAATCCCATCCAATGAAATGGCATCCACATCTGGTGTTTTCTGAAGTTGCCTCGCCCATAACCGAAGGTTGTAGTAGACGTAGACCATGTTATTGAGGCGGGAAGTTTCCAACCTGTATGAGGGGCAAAAATTATAAATTATAATTCAAATTTTATAATTATAATTTAAGCTTTAAAGGTTGACATGGCAATGTGCATAAAATTATAAATTTAAAATTTAAAATAACTTCAAAATTTTATTTGAAATTTTTTAACCTGTTGCGCTTCTTGGTGCGTATTTTCTCAAACACACTCCAATTGTGCTTGCATCATGATGAGCTACATGTTTGGCTTAGCACCCGAATGGCAAGCTTTTGTAAATGGGGTACTCTTCGGCCATAACTTGTCCACAAAGCATCTAGAACAAATAAGAGAAAGAAGAAAGTTAGAAACATAATTAAAGAAAAATAACATTGAAATTTTAAAGTTTGAACTTTGAAACAAATGGAGAAGAGACATTGAAATTTGCAATAAAATGAACTTGAAGCTTACCTGGCATTTTGGTCTTCCTATCGTGAACAGCCATGTCAAAGCGAAATGTCCCATCAGCCATCCTATATATCTCCATTTCTTTAGAAATCTCCGCATGTTCTTGCGGATCTAGCACCATCCTCTAAACACATGTGAGGAATCCATCCATAACCTCAGCATCAAATCTAAAACCACAAGAGTAGGAGAATGTGGGGTTGAGGTAGATCCCTGCAGCATGAATGGGGCGATGGAGTGTATTGTTCCATCGCTCATCAATTACCTTCCATATCAATAATCTTCTCTCATACCCCTCATCCCCCTTTTCCTCATTATATGCACGGATGGATTCTTTGGCCCTATCCATGGCCTCATACAAGTAGCCCACTGCAAGCTTGTCTCCATCAACCAACTAAAGAACCTTTCCCAAAGGTTCACTAACGGCACACAGATCTTCCACTCCTGCCCAAAAGCTCTCCTAGAGTGACACTAGCCTATATATGGCTTGCCCCTCCGGTTTTGTGCTAAATGACAATGCATGCCACTCATCGGAAAGGAACATTATCTTAATCTCCCACATACAAGCCAAGAGAGATCGAAGTGAAATGAAGCTTGTGGCAAAAAGTGTGATGTCGAGCGCACCAACTCCCTATTATTTGTGAATTGTCTCATCAAGCTGAGAACGGATGTAAGATTATATATAAATTTTGTGATGCTCCTAGATGAATCAGCAATATCTCTGATGAAAGGAATTTTGCCCATATCCTCTAGCATCAAATCGATGCAATGTGCAACAAAAGGATTCCAAAACAAGGTCGGATGACTCATCATAAGCAACCTGCCAACAGCCACATAATTAGCAACGTTATCCGTTATGACTTGGACAAGGTTCTGTGGACCTATCTCTTGGATGAACCCATCCAACAACTCACATAACAGCGTTGCATCTTTGATATGTGCAGATGCATCAACGGATCTAATAAACATGATCCCCCTGGGGCAACTGACCAAGAAATTAGGAAGGCTCCTACCCTTCTGATTGGTACAACCATCTGACATAACCGTGCATCCTGTGAGTCCCCATGACTCCTTAAACTCCTCCAATATCTGAGAGTAGACAACCTTTTCAGCTTGAAGGATACGCCCTCTCAAGTCATCAAAGACGGGGGCCTTATACACCGGGCCAACAACAACAACAGCATCAAACATAGGTTGGTAGAAGGGGTTGGTTTTTGCAATGCTGAAAGGAATGTCACTCCATAAAAAACACCTACCCCAAGCTTGTCTGCTTTTTCCTTCTCCTTTACTTTAACCATTAACCTGATAGGAAGGTTGTGCACCAGGAGTGGTTCTTGGTTCATAGTAAGTTGAGGCGGATGAGGGCATTGTGCAACTTGAAGGTGCAGCTCAGGTAAAGCTCTCACTTCCAGTTCTACTTCTTCCAATCTCAGTCCTCATTGATGCCCTCACATCTCTCTATTGATTTTTTCCTGAGCAACATCGAGAGCCATTCTCTTAGGAGAATGGGGACATCTGGTCCAGGACCAAGATGTGGAACTAGTCTAGCACTAGGGGACTCAACCTTGAGTTGAGTAGCCATTATGTTGAATGAAGACATCTGGTCAGGGACCAAGATGTGGAACCAGTTCAACACTAGGGGACTCAGCCTAGAGCTGAGTGACCATTCTGTTGAATGGAGACATCTGGTCAGGGACAAGGATGTGGAACCAGTCCAGCACTGGGGGTCTCAACCTAGAGCTGAGTGGCCATTTTTTGAATGGAGGCACGTGGTCAATTAACAGGAATTTAACCTAGTCCGGGACTAGGGACTCAGCCTAGGGATGAGGGCCGTTCTCCGGGAGAATGGAGGTGCTTGGTCTGTTACCAAGTATTTCACCTTGGGTCAAATTATGCAGCCTATGGCTGAGGCACTTGGTCTGTTACTAGGATATCACTATAAGCCCCAAACCGAGTCTGGGCATGTGAGACACTTTGACCCTCGATCTGTGGGTTTTGTGATCTTCTCCAAGGCTTAGCTACCCTTGGTTAAGACACCTAGTACCTTATCTTGATGTCACATAGTGTGTGAGATAAAAGCATTAGTAATTCTCTGTGTTTATCATGATGTACTTTGAGTGGGGATGAAGGACCACCTTGACACTTGTTTTGACCACAAGGCACTTGAAAAAGACTAAAGTAAAAGTCAAAAATACATAAGGACCCGTAGTACCACTAAGGAGTCAAAGTGAAAGTGCCAAAAGACCTTTAGTACCACTAAAGGTAAAAGTCAAAAAGATAAAACAATCAAATATATTATTATTTTGTTCTTTTAAGTTTTGGTCCACTTACAGGTGATTCAAAGGATATAAAAGAAGATCAATCCATTTCATTTTGACACACACTTGCACATGATCTCACAACTACTCAAGGAAGTTTTTCGCTGGTTTTAAAGAGAAGGCTATTTTGTGGTTACACACTAGCATGAAGGATTCTAGCTAGGGCACCTACACTTATTACAGTCAAACCCTTAACTAGGGTTTCACCAACAAAGAAGCAGCAACAGCATTTACTCTTTCTTCTTGATCTAGGGTTTCACCTTAGCCCTCTTTACCTTCACAGCTACCCTCAGATTCTTCATGGGTTGCTTCCTACATTCCCAGGCAGCTTGAATTTCTTCACAGGCAGGTTGTTAAGAACTCCGGGCAGTTCCTTTTCTTCCTCGGCAGCCCTCTCCTCACCCTCGGTCACCCTGCTAGCATTCCCGGTCATATACAGCAGGCCCTAACAAGGCTTGGGCAGCCTGTTAGGCTCACCGACAGCCTGTTGGAGCATCCCGGGTAGCCGTTTTGGGTCCAGGCAAGTACCTGGGACTTACGGGCAAGAAGACAAGGGTTGTTTCTGAATGTCCCTTGAGTTTTTATAAGCCTCCTTCTTCTTCAACGATGACAACTGCATCTTCAATTGCTTTTCCTTTGGGACAAATAAGTACTTATCCATCTATGAATGCAACCCTATATCCTTTCTTATCTAATGCTGAGATAGAAAGTAAGTTCTTCTTCAAACCTGGTACATATAAGACTTCCTTTATCTTCATGGGGGTTCCAAAATCAAGCTTGTAGCTTGCTTCACCAATTCCTTTGATAGGATATTGATAGGCATCTCCTAATGATACCTTCTGAGGAGAGTTCTTCTCTTCAAGTTTTAACAAAGTTTTCTTTTGTCTCGTCATGTGCCTTGAAGCACCACTAGCAATAAGCCATGTATCTTCTCCAGGTGTCACACACCCAGAGAGTGCAAAGAATAATATATACTCGTATGCATCTTCTTCTTTTGCTTATTTTCTTCAAGATCCATCTTCCTCTTCTTCTTCATCTTCATCTTTAGCTAGGTGTGCATGATGTCTTTTGTTGTTGTTCCTCTTCTTGTATTTGTCTTTCTTTAATGGACAATTTCTGGCAATGTGTCCTAGCTTGTCACAATTGAAACATTGAAAGTTGGAGTAGTTTCTTCTTGGATTGTTTCCTCTTGTCCTTTGGAACTTCTTGGGAGGCTGAGACTCCTTGTGGCTTTCCTTCTTGAAGTTAGATTGACTTCTTCCTCTCTTGGTATGGGTGGCTAGGGCTTGATCATCTTCTTTAAGTAGAGCTTCTATATTGGCTACTCTAGCCACCTCTTGGATGCAATCTTCCCATACAATGCCAAATTTCATGCTTTCCTTTCTGGCACACATAGTCTGGATGAATGAATCCCAAGGTCTAGTGAGACCATTAAAAGCAGTCATAACTAGTTCATCTTCGTCAAGGGAGTCTCTAACGGCTTCTAGTTGCTCCTTGAATTGGGAGACCCTTGTGAAGTAGTCTTGTATGGATTCTCCTTGGCACACCTTGGTACTCTTCAATTGAGTTCTCAAATTCATCTTTCTATTGATGTTCCATCCTTCATACATTCTGGCTAGGGCATCATACATCTCCTTCGGGGTCTTCTTGATTACCACTTGAGGAATCAAGTGATCTTTGATAGAATTAACAACGATCCTCATTGCCCTAATAAGGTCCTTCTTATGCTTCTCCTTAGCTTCATCCTCTTCACGTTCTGCAACTTCCTCCTTGATGTGCTTCAAGATCATTCTCTTCAAGAATGAGGCCAATCCTATATTTCCATCCTCGGAAATTCTCTATGACTTCTAGCTTATCCTCAACCTTAGTGCTTGGGGCCATCTTATCCAAGAGGTCACCAAAAAATGAAATTTCTCAAAATGCAAAACTGAATGAAATTTCTCTCCCCTATGCAAATTACACAAGTGAGTGTGTGTTCAAATGAGGAGCACGTCACTTCTATTTATACTTTATCTTCCACATGACTTTTTCACTAACTAGGTCAGCCCCAACAAATTTAACTGGGTCGACTTACCTAGGAAGACTCAAAACAATATAATATTACTTTTTGGAGGGTTCTATCGACTTGACTTACAAGAGAGGTTTTACCTCATGACTCTATGATGACCAAATACAATAATAACATCCAGACGGAGGAATAAAACATCTCCAAATAAATTACAATAATAAAATACAATAGAATATTCTTCGAAGTTACAATATTTCAACAAATGGTCTTGAGGTTATTGAGTTCTTGTGGGGTCCTTAACCCACAAGCTTAGATCTTGATCCTCTTGCATGTCGAGACTCAGGTCTTGGAACCCACACTTATGGTAGTATGTTGAAACCCCTTCTTATGGGGTCCATGGTGTCCTTGGTGTTTGGGTCTTAAACCCACACATATGGTGGTTTTATGGCCCTTGGACGCTATATGGTCATTGGCATGTTGTAGCCTTGTGATCATGGATATCAATCCCATAAGGTGTTGCAAACTAGTGGTGAGTTCTTTGTACTCCTCTTGAGGTTCACTTGAACTGAAAGAGATTCTTGGAGGTCACTTTTTGCCTTTTTAACAAACACAACGCTATTCATCAAACCTTTAAAATCCTTTAGACTTCGTTGTGTATGCTCTGCAACGCTGCGGTTCGTCCGAACAGTTGGATGCATCAAAAGCAACGTGGGTGACTAAATTAATTAGTTTTCACGCCCCAATTAACTTCCCAGGAGAAAATCCAATGCCTCGAATTAATCCGTTGCGGTGACAAAATTCACAAAGGAAGCAGGAACAACTGAGTAGTGACCACAAGACACCGTTAGGCTACACCCTTGTTGGTGTAGTGTTGAACACGTCTCAAAGACTCCGACCAACCCACATATCCTTGCGGGGAGCCGCATCAGATAACGTTTTTGGACATACTCCTCGTGCCTTCGGGTATATTTGGAGTTCCCTCTTCCCCATAAGTTGATCAACTCATCTCCACATTAACTTAAGAATCACTACTATGTTCTTCCATCCTCTCTAGACCTGATAGCACATGCTTCACTGCATGACAGAGGTTGATAGGGAAGCCCCTGATCTATTGTATCTATGTTGGATTGCATGCCTCTATACTGATATATCAAATGAATTATTTTCTGCATTTTGCACTTGGGATTTTTAAGGTTGCTTTCTGTTCATAAATCATATCAACAATGCTAGTTTGCTACTTTAATGCATTTGTTCCAAATCCCTTTCACTGAAGGAGTCTATTCTATTTCATTCAATTCTGTCTTTGCTGCTGAAAATAATTAAGGAACTACTCCCAATTTCTGCATTTTATTTAAAAGTTTTACTGTGTTCTCAGGTGTCTCAAGGTGCTTCGAAACCAGCCTTATGTGCTAGTTATTTCTGAAGTTTGTACATAGATTACACAGAAATTAATAAGAAAAACAAACATCAGAGTCACAAGGTTCAGGTTCGAGTTCGAGTTCGGCGACCTTTAGGTTCGATTCGGGTTCGAATTTTCCAATGAGGTTCGGATGAGGTTCGGCATAGGTTCGACTATATACATTTTTAAAATTTCAAAAAAATAAAAATTATATTAAAAATAAACATATACTAATATTTTATTTGTTTTAAACTTCTATATATATATAACAATATATAAAAGTTTAAGACATAAATATATATCTATAAGCATTAAAAATAAACATAAATTCAAAACAATTAAAAATATACCTTTCCACATTGCCCACACGCGAAGTGCTTCCTTTCGAATCAATTCTTCGTTGCAGTTGCTTCGATCCACCCCCTCGGTGAAAAACCGTAGCTTACCTCGTTGCGCCAGTGGTCGCATTTGATCGAGCAAAAGCAAATGAATAAGTTCGAAAGCTCCATCCCGAAGTCCTGAATCCATACCTATCGTGTAAATTTTATACTTGGGCCAGTCCCTATGTGTTACTATTTGGCTGCAGTGCAAACTCGTGAAGTGACTGCACGATATGTCGTGGCTTTGAACTCGCCGAATTCTGCGGTCCAGAATCATGACAGGTCGAAGGTTCAGTGTCGCGAGGTATGGCGAGGGTTTGAGCTTCGCACTGTGCAGCATTCCTGTCGAAGACTCGCCAGACGCGGGTGGAGATAGATCATGGTAAAAGACTTAGAGGGTGAGGGTGGACTCGTGGAAGAAACCACCACGAAAAAAAAAACCCTGAAAACTCTGAAATGGCAGTTATGAGGTTCGACGAACCTAAACGAACCTGATTTTTTTTTCGAGGTTCGACGAACTTCGAACCTCATGGTTGAAGTTCGCCGAACCCTGTGACATAGCATCAGACAACCAGCTTAGGCACAGCCCCCGTGGCTGGAAAAGTATCAACCTGAACAGGCAAGCATTTGGCAAGTGACAAGGCCAAATTGCATATAGTTGTCGCTTCAATTTGTTTTGCCCTTCAAGTGCAGATTTATGTGATAACAGCGCTTTAGCTTTTATTTAGACACAAGCATGCAAGGTTTGAATATTTTCACATTAAAACTCATTTGGTATTTGTTAGCTATTTGCAATTCCCATGCCTTCCAACTTAGTTAACCCAATACATTTAAATGAGATATAATCATCAATATGCCCATGCTTACAACATGGTGAATGAGTTTTTTGTAAGGAACAATATAAACTCCTATGGAGCCACTAAAATGGTCATTCTAGAATATCTATTTACAATTTCAAGGCAAATAGCTAAATACTTAAACTGATATTCGAGATATTGAACCAGAACAAAGATCCCAAATAAGCACATATATTGGATATGGCATCAGCATTTTTCTCTCTTTTAAGTGATAAGATTAGAAATTTAGCTCAACTTACTTGTTACCTCTCTAACTAGCATGTGTCATTAAAGTCCAACAGAAGCAATACTAGCTAAACGGGAACTCAATAGAGGAGGCCAATTTCACCACACCAACTCTCTTCGCACTTTTGGTTGGCTCTTCTCAAACTCAAGGGAGACTTCCCTAGTAAGATAGGATTAATAGGGCTATAAACAATGAAGAGCAAGGAGATGTGAAGAGTAGCTCTAACAAAGAGTTTGTCTTTTTTGTAGTATAGCAAATACAATACGTGAAAAGATGATGAAAGAGGTCACTCCAAGGACTAGAGCCAATCCAATCAAGCATAAATGGAGTAAAAGAATCCCCAACTAAGAGGGCCTTGCTTAATATTTCATGGAGAGAATAGAATTGCATGAGCTAACCCAAACCCTACTTGGTGAAATTGAAGATGAACTGGGGTTTACAAGGAAAGACTCAAATGAGGAATCCCCTAGGGTTTACAAGGAAAGGGTCAAATGAGGAATCCCCTTATTTTCAAGCTCTTGGGATTGCACTCTATAAATAAAGGCTTAAGGTTCCACAATCCAAATCAAGGTAAGGATATAACACATAACTCCTGTATAAAGAAGTATGCAAAGAAAAGATGAAATTAAGATTAACTTAAAACCCCTTTCTCAACTAGGTAGTGATAACCTTTTAGTGGCCCAAGCAAAAACATAGATGACAATGTAAACACCCAATAAAACTCGCAACCATGAAGCTCCAAGCAAGATCAAAGTGCCACACATGAACAAGAAGGGAACCTTTACAACAAGATTTTCTCCAAGAAAATATGTATCAATTAATCTCAAGAGAGATATAAGATAAGATAAATGTATTAATGCCCACTGAATGACCACAAAAGTAGGTCAATGGGACTAGAGGATACATCCAATAAGAGTACAATGTGGGTGTGTGAAAGAAACCCCTAGAGAATGTTGAAAACAAGATAAAGAAAATTACATGAAGTAACAGTATTGGCTAGATAAGTATTTAACTAAGTTAATCACTAGATCTAGCCAACAAAAGAGAAATGTATAACAATATCATAGGTGTTGTAGTACAAAGTGAGTGTTCTAGACTATACTAGACGACTCAATACCAGTCAATAAGGAGAGAGAGAGAGAGAGAGATCTGGAGATGGAGATGAGGCCAATGATGTCAAAGTCTCTTGGGTCTAATGATTGAGGGTGATGGGGGGTGACTAAGGCACTGGCTCATTGTTTGAGTCCTCTTGTGCTATAGTGGGATCTGTCTATAGGACCCTGGGGAGGGAATGTAGAAGCAAGGAAATGTTTTCCTATTATGCGAGGTCGAAAGGAGAAAGCTCCAAATAGATTTGTGGCTACTCAATTGGGTTGGGAGGCAATTTGATGGGCAAGGGGTGAACTGTTCTGAATCCGTCTAGAGCTAATCCCTCTGCCAATATGAGGATGTGCGATTAGATGTATGGTCTGGCACCTCTGAATCGATCTCAATAATATTTTTTGATCTCCCAAGAGGAGAGGCTAAGGGCCCAAAGTCTCACCACTCTACAAAAATCCAACCATACAAATGAATGAGAGGATAAACCCTTGTATAGGTTTCAATCATTCTCCTCACAACAATAAACAATTAACAAAATCCTAGGTCTAGCCTAGGATGAAGTAAACAAATGAAAATACTCCAACAACTGACAAACTCTAACAACATCCATGAAATATGGTGGTCAGAACCACAAGTACAATATCCAAGAGAAGAAGGGCCCAAGAACGAGGTGTATCCATATAATGATGGCGAATGATGACAATAAGAAGTCAAACCTGGCCTCCAAAGGCTCTCCAAGAAAAAGGCTTCAATAGGTGGAGCACTTCCTCAAATAAGGTGAACGCTCTCCATGAAAAGGCTCCAAAAGGAATGTGTGGCAAAAAATACAATGCAACTCTTTAAACCAAAGTTGCAAACATCGTGTCGAGGAATATATCGTCGAGAGTATGGAAAGAAATTTATCGGAAACATAGAGGGAAATATCGGAAAATATTGGCAAAAATAAACTTAGAACTAAAGAATTATGAAAATATCGAACAAATCGACAACACGAAAAACTCAGGAGAAATCGGAAATATCGGGGGAAATCGGAGATATTTGCAACACTACGTTAAACAGTAGTTTTACAATTTCTAACTTCCTTAATATTTATCGAATTTCTATTATAAGTACTTGTCAAAAATCTCATAGCAACTATGCAACTAATGGCGTTAAAATGGCACAATTATGGGTACTCTATCAAAAGATAACTACTCCCAAAGCTAGGATGCCCCTCCATAAATATCTCATAAAAAATGGCCCAGATCAATGTGTAAACAACCCTCCAAAGGGTGGGTACTCATCAAAGAAGACCAACAAATGTGTGTACAACAATCCATCCATCAAAATAAGGATGGATTGTTGTAAAACCCTCCATATGTAGTATCTGATCAAAATAAGGAAAGAAAATCCACATATCAAGTAGCCCAACCTCCATGCCAACTCATCAAGCCATGAACCAAGGAGACCATCAATCCATGATAGAAGCATCACAACCAAGGAGAAAGTGTCCACAATAGCTAACCACCATCATGAAGGATGGAATGACCCCCTCTACAAACCCAAAGGACAGCATCACACATACCAAATGTGAAACAAGGAGAGCATGTAGCCACAAATTATACCAAATGGAAACATGATGCCACCTAAGTGAGGGAAGATAAGAGCACTCTATGGAGCATCCACAATATATCATCAATAAGCATGTAAACACCTAAACAGGTGAAGAGCTCTCATAGAAAAGCTTCCACGTCTCACTGTCTAACCATCCACATTTGTTTAGAACCAAGAATAAGAAACCCAAGCAAAACACCACAAGCATGTCAATTGTGCATAATCAACCAACGCATCAGCATCATGAAGTGCAACTCTACCATCAAGTATCCAAGACCATCCGAGAGAATCATCAACCTACTTTGTGATGAAAATCACAAATGAAATCATAAGTGGACACCCATGCAGAATGGGGGGTAACATGATTCATAAAGGTAACTTGCCTGAAAGAAATTTAAAGTTTATTGCTTCGTGGAGATGGCCCATACTCTGTAACAAGTCTTATAGATTGATGGATCTAAGTGAAAGTTAAACAATCATTCTTATATCTTAATAATGTCTTTGAAAGTTGATTACAAAATAAATTGATAGTGACAAAACAATCTGCAAATTGCCAATTTGCCACTACTACTGGTGGTTCACACTTAAGATAAGCAATCACTATTTACAAAATTACAGACAATCCAGACTGTTAAAGGAAACCAAGAGGCTTATATTGTGGCACATGACAGTGGCAATCATCTGGACACAACTTCCAGATTATGGAGAGAAACTAATAGGACTATGAAAGAAAAAACCCCATGACCTTATCCTTATAGTTTTAGTAAAGATATTAAGCAAGGTCGTATGATTGCACAGAGAGAAGTGAGGTGCTTTTACAGTCCTAGTCGAAGAGATGTGTCACATGCATAAACTAAAATGGAAAAGAAAATGACAGCCAATATAAAATAAAATAAACAGACCTAAAGAATAATTTAAAAAGTAAACTAAAATAGATCCATCTTAACCCCTGATCTTTTAAGTCCGGAGAGGTTTGCTGCTTTTCTTGGTCCCTCTCAGTGCTTAATAAATGTAGGGTTAAGAATGAACAGATCTATGCTAGTGCAAATAATTCAATCCAGGGTAAGAGTATGAAACTTCAGAGTTGAATGGAGGACTACTGCTGGATTCTAAATGCTGCATGTGACAGCAAATGTGATTTTGCTTGCGTCAAAAAGTGAATATATCAAACAGTGAAGCTTTTGACATTGTGTGAATTAAAGTTAGAATTGTACAAATACTAACCTTTTCCCAAACTTCTGAATGATAATTGTTTAGCCATTCAATTTCTGCGGCCGACATCAAAGACAGATCCAGTAGCTTATTCTGCAAAATAACATGGAAAATACAAGAGAAATCACAATACAGAAGCAGATATACCAAAACAAATTATTGCGCTATGCTAGAATTATGTTTGTGTTTGCAAACATTTTTGTAATGGTGAGAATATTAGAAAATAACCTATGTTGCACAAGTTTCCAGAACGTGAGAACATTGGAACATGAGTATGGTTGTCAAGAATAGAAGCTTTGTCCAAATTTGCAAGAAATGGCAGGATAGAAGTAGCAATATATATATATATATATATATGTACATAAAAATAAAAGGGGAGATTAGGGGTTAAGAAAATATATTTTTGATTTATACGTTTTTGACATATAGCAATGTTGTTCGCAAACATTTTGGTAATGGTGTGAATATTAGAAAATAAGTTATAACCTATGTTGCACAAGTTTCCAGAACGTGAGAACATTGGAACACGAGTATAAGTATCAAGAATAGAAGCTTCGTCCAAATTTGCAAGAAATGGCAGGTTAGAAGTAGCAATATACACATATATATATACACACACACAAAATAAAAAAGGGGGAAATTACGGGTTAAGAAAATATATTTTTAATTATATAAGTTTTTGACATATAACAATGTTGCAAATATCATTCCAAGAGTCCAGAAATAAAACTTTGGAAATATCAGGGAAAATATCCGATAATATTGGCAAGCATAAACTTGGACCTGAAAAGCTCAGAAGAATATTGGAAACATTGACAACCTCAAAAACTCATAAAAAATCAGAACTATCAAGAGAAGTCGGAGATATCTGCGACATTGATCTATAGCATAACATATCTAAACAAATAGAAATATTAAATGTTTAAGATTTCATAAATATATAAATTTATATTTATATTAGTTTTCCTCGGAAAAATCTTGTAGACTTTTTTATTTCAAGAACAAATAGGAAATGTACATTTCATAATAGTCTAACGGAACTTGACCATATCACTAAAAGGATTCATATTCCTAAGAAGGGCTATAATAGAAGTTTTGAATTCCCATGCATTAACCCATCAACATCCTAACAAACTGTAAAAAAGAGACATACAATGTGGAAACTTTCAACGAGAATAACAAAACCCAACCTAGGAGAAAAGCAGAATTAGATCTGGATCTATCTAAGAGAGAAAGGGGTGTGGTCTTTGTTATCACACAAAGTGTAGCTACCCACTAAAGGTATCCCATCGAAGACAGTAGAAGTGAGGTAGCTAACCGGTGACACCGCAAGGGCCTCATCCACTACTAATGGAAGGTAGTTGCCACACCGGACGGGCTCTTGTCACTTTAGACTAAACCGTAGAATGATCAAGGGTGAGACCCTATTAGCCTATGAGGGCTACCAAACCTACTCAAGACACTCTAAAGAGTAAAATAGTGATGTGTAAGGTGAACAATAAGTAGATCTAGATCTATGAAAATGCATGTGGTAAGCAAGGTTAGGACCAAGTTGGGGAGGCTTAATGATAAGGAAAATTACCCAACTTATAATGAAAGATACCACAAGGAATTTAATAACGTAGATCTAGATAGATCTAGTCTAAATGAGAAAAACACTAATTGGATCCACCTAGGGTTTATGCAATTATGGATGAAGTGGACCAAAAAGAGTAGATCGGAACAAGAAATGACTAGATTTTGATGCTTGAAGAGTAGATTTGTTGAATTAAGGCGGGTTCAAGCATACCCAACTGATAGATCTGAAAAGTTGACCAACAACTCAAAGAGGCCGCCCCACCTAGAGGAGACTAGTGCTAGATCCAAAGGTACATGGAGTAGGATTTAAGTGAAACTTTAGATCTATGGTTTAAATCATTATTCCTAAGTGGGTTTTGATGGTTGTCATCAAATAAGTACCTAATCAATCAGTGCTACAAAGCCAGGGTTTGAAAGAAGAGGGTTTTATGGTGACTATTGGATTAAGCCCCAGAAAAATAAAAGAGATGCAAACGTACCTAAAAATACTTGCTACTAACCTTGTATGGTGATGATCTTTCCTTTCCGATCAATTACGAGTTTTCGATGCAATGCTAAGTGGAATCGATTTGCTCTCCAAGAGACCAAGTGTGTCTTCCTCCTGCAAAAGAGATCTACCTATGTGGGTTAACTTCGCCACCCTTGCAATACCATGTTGGCTTATATTGTTCATAGTTGTTAATTATTTGTTTTGTTTAGAGTAAAATAAACCTTGCCTCGTTTTGGCCCCATATTCACTCCCCTTGCAAGTTCGTCCGATCCTAAGTGACAAGAAAGGGCGAGAGATTGAATTGGCTAGATTAATAGGCACTTTAACCATTTATTGCAATATTGAGAAAATAAGGACTCGTTGTGGAGCTAGAGGGGTAGAGGTTGTTGGGTGCCTCGTGGCACTTAGTGTCCCCCTAATGAACACCGCGCTTGTCCTTGGGACAGATTTGTGGAGCTAGGAAGGAGCCTTGTGCTCTCTTGTTGAGCACCCAACAGTTTCTCTCAATTGAGGTATAAAGGTTTGAGGTAGACACACCAGTTAGCTTTACTTTTCTTGTATAAACATTAATCCCCTAAGTTGAAGAGAGGCCATAAAATAAACTAAAATCTACAGGACCACTTACAAAACATCGCATCCTTTTATTCCATTTACTTTCATAGTCCTCTTTATTATTTGGTTCAATCTCTCACAAGCATATTTCGTACATATTGGTCCATTTACTTAAAGTATTTTACATGCGTTAAATGTGGTTATTTGACTATCATGGTGAATGAATAGTTTAGTGTAATTTGTATACTTTGGCAAATTTTGGTGTATCTTCTATTAAGTTTGTGACTCCATAACCCAAACTATGTAGGCACTGGTTATCTTTCTCTTGCAATTGTATTTGGTTCATGTACAAAGAAGGATTTGCTTGTCATTATATTATTGCACACTTGCACAGTTGCTTGCCATTTAACTAGTGGAACATTAACAATTTACAGCTCCTAATTAAACTCTACAAAGAAACTTAGTAAGTAGGGATTGCCCCCCTTGACCTTTTGGGAGTTGGGGTCTAAACGAAGGAGTTGGGAATCGAGGTGACAGTGGGTTCTAAACTCATAGTTGCACTTAAGATCACACCTATCAAGAGGGAGAACAGAATAAGGCACAAATCAAGAGGGAGAACAAAATAATCACTATCAGGAGTCATCCATAGTTAATACTCTCATCTGTGAATCCATCAAAGATCCACATGGCCTGGTTGACAATTATTTTGATTCAGATCATATCTCGGAAGAAGATCAATCACATGATAATTATGATATGATTGTAAGTAAACATCCTTGTCCTAATAAAATTCCTCATCCACTCCTTGATCAGGATATGTCGGTTCAATGTGTGGATACTGACCTTGATTCAAATCTTGCAATCATTCCTGGAATTCAATTGAAAACTTTTTTCTCTCATCAAATTCCGAAATCAATTATTCAAAGTCATCTGGGAGAAAATTTTCAGTCCACCCTCACGTGCCAATTTTTTTAGTCTTCTTGTATGGGTTTATGTTCTGATCAATCTTTTATCTTCAAAATCTTCAGTCAAGATTCTAAATATGGTCACACAATTAGAGAAAATGCGCTTCATTTCCCTTCTCAGTCATCTTTAATGAATAATATTTTTCAATTTATAAATCTTTCTTATGGGTGGTTGGAGGTGTATAAAAATCAATTTCATCTTTTCTTCATTTTTGAACAAATGGGCTGGATCTCATTCTCAGTTTCATTACATCACAACTTGTCCTCATTTGATTCTCCCACTTTTTATGGAGTGAAAGAATTGAATATCCTAGTAGGGTAGAGAAGAAAACAAAGAATTATTTGGAGCGGCTGAATCATGAGTCATATTGTTTTCTTCCATCAAGGACCAACTCACATCATTTCTATGATCCTATCGGTATCTTGATGGATGAACTTATCAAAAGTCAATTTCATCCTTGGCATGATTTCATTCCACATTGTCTTGACCTTTCTTTGAATTTCAAACAGCAAGTTAGAATGGTTTCAATTTTCATTTACATTACTTCTAAACCATCTCAGGCTTGTTGGGTCATTAACTACAAAGAAAGCTCAATTGATCTGTTCAGCAAGTGGTTGCATTGGATTTATGATTTTACTTAACACTTCTCTGATTGGTTAGAATAGGGTAGGTAGGATTGAATAACCTCTATGAGCAGTAGTAGAGTCTGTTTTTCTGTCTGACTGATGCAGGAGTCTTCTAGTTACTGAGTCTTTTCTGTTTTTAGTTCTTTACTGCATTTGAAGTGATTCGATTAGAATTTACTTTTGAGCACTTTACTTTCCAGCATTTATTTCCCGTCAGTTTATTTCTGCATATATTTTTCCCATACATGTTGCTCTGGTATTTCTTGCTTCCAAGTGCGTAGGTAATAGGTAATGCATGGAAGGGAAACATAATGCTGGATGTGTTGGATTGCTTATTGCTAGTGGTGCTGCAGACCAAATATTTATGAGGTTCTCAAGCACTCTCTTCATTAGAGCACTTGTCCCAGTTGGAGGCAGATGTTATCACATATACATTCTGCAGCTGGGCTACAATGATGCAGCATGCAGACTGGTCTCCTACTATATTCTGGGCTATTTTTCACATGGGGTATTAGCATGGATCTTTACAACTTCAAATGTTCCAAAGCCTTATTCATCATATTTTCCTTGCCAGGACTGAGATCTAGGAGTCCATTGAGATGCTTTTGGTGATGATCTAGTTCATTGTAGCAAAGCAGCAAATCAGAGTTGGTACACACAATTATGGAGGGGCTTATCAGTTGGAGACAGGTATATGGGGTGAGATCAAGTATACACTTCCTTGGTTTGATTTTGCTCAATGATGTATGTCAATCACCTATGCTTATCAGGTTAGAATGATTATGGTGATTTATGCTTATATCTATTGTTGCTTTAACATGTGTTATGACTAATCAAGGGGCTTGATGTGAAGGTTGTCGTTCATGCCATGCTTGTACAAATAGTAAACCTTAGTGCTAGGTTGGTTCCATTTATCACTTGCCCCTGTCCATCCAGTTTCATCCATTGTAAACTTATCCTATGACTTAGACTGATTAAGACTTGTGAGATTGAAATCCTTTTCCCCATTATGACCCCTATGTATGATAGACTCCATGTTACTTTGTGTCTTTGGCTATGAAGTATGTGGCTTGACCAGTGTGGTTGGGTTCATAGGGTAGTTCTCCTTTAGTCCTCAAAGCAAGTACTCCACCATAATAGTGTTGCTAAACACTAAAGCATCAGAATGCATAAATGTCTAAAAGGTAGTCAGTGGCCAAGAGTTTGAGCACTCATTCCTTATATAATGTAAGGCTCAATCTGCCCTCCACAGGGACGACAAGGAGAGGCAAACCCGTCGAGGCTATGGACTGCTCGCTGGCAACAAGGCTAAGCCTTAGCCATTAACTGGAGCCCAAAAGGCTTTCCAAGGTAACTGCTCTTGTAGGGTGGCTACTATCTTGTGAAATGTAAAGTGATTTCAAAAGGTTAATGGTCAAAGGATGAGCACTCACTCCTTCTATAGTGTTCGGCTCATGTGCCCCCAAAGGGCATCAGGGTGAAACTAGTTTGCAAGAGCTAGGTCTTTGTCAGTACTGGAGCCCAAAAGGCTTCCATGGCACCTGCCTTTGAAGGTTGACCTACCTTGCAAATAAAGTGCAAAGGAAAACTTGTTAGAGTCTAAGGGAAGCATATCCAAGTACTTTATCCATTTGTGAGACACTCCCATCCCCTATTGCTATCTATCATACATATGTCACCTTGGTAGAGTGTATTGTTTATCAGTCGGATAGATCACTGAGTCAAAGTCGATTAAAAGTCATTCCCTTTTTCCTTAACCTTGTTCCTCCATCCTCACGCATCTGTAGCATATTGTCTACCCTTTGTAAGTATGGCATGAACAAGCAGACTTCCAGAAATTTCTAAGATTCTTTAGAAGCACAGGTACATTTTACTATTATTATTATATGTCACCACGATTATGAATAACTTATTTAAATTGGGTTTTGATATACACCATTAGAGCATTTCTTACCTTGGATGGTTGCAATATCATACTGATACAATATCTCACTTTGATTTTAGGTACTTTGACCTAGTCAACTCAATTGACCAAGTCAATCACGGTTCCCATTGCAGTGACTCAAAAAAGCAACATGATCTATATTTCTTCCAGACATGCCCAGCACCAATACTTCGATTTCAGTTTTGAGAGTTTGGGCCCGATTCTCCAAATAAGTGATTATTATCACTTAATTATTGTCTACATGATCAAATTTTATTTCAGATGGTAGTATGACTGGTTCTCTTATTAGAGCAAAGCAGTGTTCCAGGGGGTATGAGTAGTCACTTGTACCCTTCTTCTGTGTCTCCAGATCATCCAGAGTAGTTAGTTTACCCCAGTTTGCACTCTTAACAAAGTTATGGTGGATTTATCTGTTTCCAAAGATTGTACCAACAAAAATGAACTAAAACAATCACTGAAAAAATCGGTTTGGCCTCCTGGGTCAATGAAATGGCTTGGAAATTTGACAGATGATGTGTCTCAACATCCGAGACAGTACTTCAACAGTTTACAGTCAGCAGATCTCCGGATTATTTTATTATGGCTCATCCAGTGAGGAAAGACCCCCAAGGGGCACCCCCTCTCATGGCTAATGATGTATTTCATTGTGTTATTATATGGTTTGAAGTTGTAGAAGGGGCCTAGGGTGAATTAAGCCCCTAGTGACCCCCTCCTATGTACTATCATGTCACAACTTATGTTATAATGTGACTTTGACTTAGGATAGACATCCTTGAGTAAAGTGCGCCCCCTCTTTGACTTATTCATTTGATCCATGTGATGATTTATGTATTGTTGATCTCCACCGTTGATGATGTTCTAATATCAACTGTTCGATGAAAAAGAAAGTTATGGTTTTGGTCTCTCTCAAACTATTTAAGAGAGGTGACCCCCCCCATTGTATTCATGAGCTTTGGCACCGTAATTTTAATAAAGAGATTTTTGTCTAGGATTATTTTTCTATGTATATTGTGGATGGTTTGATGATATGATGATTGGCATTGCTACTCTTCTATACTGAGCTTTATTCAGGATACATCTTGCATTTCTTCTTTACCCATCTTATATGTCGGAAAGGGAGGCGCGCTAGGAGAGCGAGAGGGCATTTTTGTGGGGCAACTCACCTTCGTCCCGACTCCTGGGTGTTCGAATCAAGGAGTAACTTGTTCTTTATGAATTTTTATTCTCTTTCTTCTCCATATTCTGCAGATCTCGTTCATTTCTCTGATCGGTTGATTTTTCCCTGGTCTAGCAAGTTGAAGCAGGCGATAGGGTGGCTGGATGATAACAATAAGATCTTCCTCGAAAAAGTTCATTCGACGAGAAAGTGGCATTCGTCATCATTTCTCAATTCATCTCCAAGATCCGAGTATGTCTCACAGGTAAGTTTCTCTTCCTTTATTTTATGTATCTGCATTGCTCATCATTCTATTATATTCAAACCCTCATTTCATAGATCTATAGGTTCTAGCTTGTGGCGAGCAATAAAACTTAAAACCCACTTTGGAATAAACATAAAACCCCTAAGTTTAAATTTTCATCACAATCGGACTCCATTTACCCATCCAAAGCATTGGCTTGCTACTTAAGGAAAAATGCCCCCCTTGGGGAAAGTGGGTATTTCACAAACCACAAACTAGGTGTTATTGGTTTCAATTTTATTTGCTTAATCTTACATCCAGCAATCACTTTGTGTATCCAATTTCATTAAAATTAACCATTTTTCCCTAGATCCCAATTTTTTGCATAAAACCCTAGGGTAAAATTGGGGCTTTTCACCTAGATACTCTGAATCTCTTGGTAATCGAACAAAACTCTAATTAACCATCCCACTAAGAGATTCTACCAAGTTTCCCTCGGCTATTTGTTCATTTTCCTTGTTTTAGGGTTTCTTGGTCATAGCGACGCCCCCTGGGCTTTGTGTTTTCACTAGGTCTAAAGTGTCGGTATCCTTGACTGGTGTGACATCCGAGTTATTTTGGAGGTCTCAGATATCGTAGGCCATGACTTTAGTTGCCTTTCCTCTGCCGTCCTGAATAGGATCACCTCACAGCGCAACTACAAGATTCGTGATAACACGGCCCAGCTCGATTGTTGTGGGTTTTTTTTTAAATCGATCCTTCATATTTAAATCCCTGCATACAATTCTTGTAAACAAACCAATCAGACTGAACCAACGAAGATCATCAGATAATCTAATGAACCTATAAAATCAACCTGGAAAGAAAACGAAATCAAACAAATTTATTTATGTACAATTTTTATGGGAAATGCCCAAAGATTAAAAAGTTGTGGGAACAGGAGGGAACTCCTGTTCTTTTACCAATTGACAATTCGTATCAGAAGCAATACGGGAGGAAAATGCATCTTTTGAGAGTAGCTTACGATAGAGCCGCAGTCGATGACCATTAGCAAATAGTGGTGTCTAGTGTTCATCAATTATGGTCAGTCGAACGGTCCCATTATCAAATATTGTGTCCACTCTGTATGGCCCCAACCATCTCGTGTGCAATTTCCCTTTGAAGTCTTTCTTGAATCGTGAGTCATAAAATAAGGCCCAATCTCCTTCCTGAAACATTTTCTTAATAAACCGATCATGCCATCTGGAACGTTGTTGTTAAATGATCGAAGTCTAATGCATAGCGGTTGCGCATTCCTCGTCCAATTCGTTTAACTGGTTCAACCAATCCTTTTGAGCTTTTGTCAAATCCATATTTGCTTTCACGGCAGTCCTTAAGGTTTTAGTTTCAAATACAACAAGGAATACAACATTTTTTCCATATACCAACTCATAAGGAGAGAATCCTACGGTATTACGCCATGTAGTTCGATATGCCCATAAAGTTTCAAAAAGTCTTCCAACCCAATCTCTACAATGAATTTTCACAGTCTTTGTAAGAATAGCTTCGATGACTTTATTGGAGCTTTCCACTTGGCCACTGACCTGTGGATCATAAGGTGAAGTTATTTGATGTTGGATATGATATTTTTGCAAGAGCTTCAGTTTTGCGATACACAAACTGTGGCCCCCCATCTATAACTATATCCTTAGGCACTTCGAGGCGAGTAAAGATCTCCTCACAAAAGAATTCTACAAGTGCTTGATCAGTATCCCTCCCCAAGGCCCTCCACCCATTTAGTCATATAATCTATGCAAACCAGAATATAAACTTTTTGTTTTGAAGGAGGGTTGATTGGCCCCACAAAAGTTAGCCCCCATCTATCAAAAGGTTCAACCACTAACTTCGGTTGTAATGGCATTTCATCCCTTCTATCAGAGTGGCCCATCCTTTGACAACTATCACAAGCTTGCACATATTTCTTTGCGTCCTGAAACAGAGTTGGCCAGAAGTAACCCATTCCTAATAACTTATCCAGTCCTTTTATCAGCAAAGTGCCCTCCACAGGGTTCATCATGACTAGCTTTCAGGATACTATGGATCTCATCTTCTCTTATGCATTGTCTGATCTCCATGTCCAAGCCTGTGTAAAAGAGCCATCCTCCTACCCAGCTATATCTAGCACTCTATTGTATAATCTTTCTTCTTTCCCTTTTGATAAATGCAATGGAAGCTTTCCTACAGCAAGGTAATTACCAATATTTGCATACCAGGGTGAGTAAACTGATATTGCAAAGAGATGTTCATCAAGAAAAGAATCCTAAACTAGTGAGTTATCAATATTATTGGTCAATCGAGAAAGAAAATCAGCAACAACATTCTCTTTTCCTGGTTTATCACTAATGGTAATATCAAATCCTTGTAATAACAACAACCATCTAGTCACTCGAGCATTGATAACAGGTTTATTCATTAAATACCTAATAGTTGAGATATCATTATGTACAAAAGTAGGGTACCCTATAATATAATGCTGGAATTTATTAATGGCATAGATGATAAAAAGGAACTCTTTCTCAATCATTGTGTAGTTGAGCTCAGCAAGAGCCATGTTCTTGCTGATGTAGTAGATGGCATATGGCATATGACCCTCTTGTTGTCCCAACATAGCCCCAATAGCAATATCTGAAGCATCAGAAGAAATGTGGAAAGGTAAGGCCTAATTAGGCCCTCGCAGGAAAGGTGTTGTAGATAGTCTTGTCTTTAATTCTGTAAACATTGTTTGACATTCCTCTGTCCAAGTGAATTTTACATCCTTCATTAGGAGGGCAAATAAAGGAGATGCTAGTTTAGAAAAAAAATTAATAAAACGTCTATAATAATCAACATGTCCTATAAAACTGCGTACCTCCCTTTGTGTTCCAGGAAAGGGGATGTCCAGAATTACTTTATCTTGACATGATCAACTTGTAAGCCTGCAGAAGATATAAAATGTCCAAGAACTATACCCTCACTCATCATCATATGACATTTTTCAATGTTGAGGGAAAGGTGAGTCTGTTCACAACGTTTTAAAACCTTTTCCAAATTGTCCAACGCCTCATCAAAGCCACTACCATACGGGGTAAAATCATCCATAAATATTTCAATACAATCATTAACCATATCAGAAAAATTCCAATCACAGCTCGCTAAAATGTAGCTGGTGCATTGCACAATCCGAAAGGAAGCACCCTATATGCAAAAGTACCCCAGGAACATGTGAAGGTAGTTTTACCTTGGTCTTCAGAGGCAATATGAATCTGATTGTACCCATTGAAGCCATCTAGAAAAGAGAAGAATTTTTTACCAAACAGGGTATCGAAAACTTGGTCGATAAATGGCAAAGGGAAATGGTCCTTATGTGTAGCTTTATTGATTTCTCGGTAGTCCATGCATATACGCCATTTACCATTTTTTTAAACAAAATTACTAAAGGGGAAACCCATTCACTGTCTGATATTGGATAAATAAATCCTGCAGTTAAAAGTTTTTTTAATTTCTTCTTTCACAATGTCCTTCAAATTGGGATTCATTCTACATTGAGGCTGGCATATAGGTCGACAATTATTCTTAATGTAAATATGGTGAGTACCAAATTCAACGGGGACACCTCTCATATCTGTGTACTCCCACGCAAAAGCCCCCTTATGTTGTTTTAGCAACGCAGTCGGACGCTCCATCTCATGAGGTGTTAGATTTGGATTAACATTCAAAGGTTTTCCTGGCTCAATTTCAATTGGAATACTCTTCAAATTCACAACTATGGGAACTGTTTTAGTACTGATTGTTTCAGCATTAACTGTCACGGCTAAGACGTCATCAACAAATTCTCCTTGATCAACCTCACGCATTACATTATCCAGGATCTAATATGCATGTTTGGTAACTATCATTGGTTCACTAATGAAACTGCTAATGGTGGCATCCTTGGTTTCATTCTCAAAAGTCAGGGCTCTTCCTATGGTAAGAAGAGGTTGAATGCTTTCTTCTTCCTTCGGTTCTACCCATAATGGAGTTTCAGCATCCAAACTCAGTTTAGCGAAAAGATATAGGGTCAAGCGTTTAGTGTCAATTCCATCAAATATTGTCATATACCCTAATCTGCAGCTAATATAAGCAACTGTTGTAGGCAACCAAGGCCTTACCAAGATAAGTGGATGTCCCCCCAACCGAGACTTGGGATGTAGAACAAGAGAATATGCAGGGTATTCCCACAAATCAACAGAGATTACGAGATCATCCAGGATTCCCTCAGATCAGATGGTGGACTTACCAGCTAGTTCTAATATAGTGGGGGTTGGCGTGAGATTAGTTAGCCCTAGCCTTTTTACAGTTTCAATCGTCATCACATTTATTGTTGCACCCAGATCAACTAAAACGTTGGGGATTTCAGTATACCAAATATGTATTGTAACAGTAAGGTTGCCAGGATCGTCATATTTAGCCAAGGGAACCCTTCCCGTCATTAACTCAGACGATTTCTCGACCACATGGACTGTAAGGGGATCTTTAGTCTTTCTACTAGGTTTCTTTACGCATAAGTACCTAACTATTTTAACATAAATACGCACATCATGCAGGGCTTGCAATAATGCGATCTTAACATAAAGGTTTTTCAATTCCGCTAGAAGAATGAAGAAAGGTTGCCCCTATGCTTTTTGCAACGCTAATCACTCTGGGTATGGTGGATTTTTTGAAATTTGTGCAGTAGTAGTTTCGATGTGTGTTTCAGCATGTGTTTCAGCATGATCAATAATAGGAATTGATGTGCTGGTTGAGCTCTCAACCTATTTATTCATTAGTTTCTCGATCACCGGGGATGGAACATCCTCAATGAAAATGGGTTCTACCACTCTCCCAGATCGCAGACGTAATTCATTACATGGAATAGGGGTGATAGAGTAAGTTGGCATTTTTGTTGTTTCAATTTGCTACGTTGCCTTATTGTTGGGATTGGGATTAGGTTGCACAGGAAGCTGTGGTTGTAATGGCACATTGTTTGGTACAGTGTTAGGAGGGAGTTGCAGCTATGGCTGTTGATACTGTGGATAAAACAATTGATTTCCTGGGTAAGGATTTCTCCATCCTGGAGACCAAGGGGTCGGTTGATTTGGTTGTGCTAGCCATGACATCCATGGGGTAGGATACTGCATTGCATGTTGAGTAGATGGATGCCATTGAGCATTGGGGCAAGGATATTGTGGAGTAAATTGATTATACATGTTATTGCAAGAATTCAAAGATGCAACAGGATCTGGATTCATACCTGGAGCACGAGGTTGCCATGGCTTCTTTGGTGATGAAATAAGCTTGTTCCACATCCACACTTGATGCTTATAGGACTGCTTTAACTTTTGGCAACAAAGGATAATCCTTAATGTTGTGATCCAAATCACATAGACCACATACTTCTACTTTATTAAGTGGACATTCCCATAATGGATGTTTGTCTTTGCATTTAGCGCAAAATATGTCCAGTGCCAACTCTGCCTCAGCCTTTTGCTTTGCCTTCGAAACCAATGTTACAAATATCGTGTCGGCAAATATATCGCCGAGGATCCAAAAAGAAATTGTCAGATTTATCGACGAAAATATCGACAATATATCGACAAAATAAAAAATACAAAAATACAAAAAAATCACAATATATTCAAAAAAATCGGCAAATATTGCCATAAAATCTGCAAATATCGCGAAAAAATCGGCAAAGATAGCAATATATTTGAAAAAATCGACAAATATCGCTATAAAATCGTGAAAAAATAGACAAAAGATCGGGTAAAATATCGGGGCGATATATTGCCGACATATCGTCAGTGAGTTAACATCGTGATATATCGCGATGTTGACGATATATCAGCGATGTTTGTAACACTGTTCAAAACATCCAATTGTGAGGAAGTAGAACTCATCATGTGAGTTTTAAAATTTTCAAAGAGATTACCTTTCTCTGCTTGTGTAGCCCCACTATTAGCGTACTTTTGTGCGCTTGTGAAGACATCTCGATCTCTTGTATTGGTTCTAGAAGATCCTCTAGAGTATCTCCGACACAGATCCACAATATGATTAAGAGATTCCTTGGAGATATCCCCCTTTCCTAGCAAATCAAGCATATCAAGACAATCTTCTTTGATCCCCCATAATAGAATGATTTTAAGAACATCCCTCCCAATATCTGCGTGGGCAAATCTCTGTAAATTATATAGGAATCTTTTCACAAAATCCTCCAAACTTTCATCCTCTTTTTGAACCATTTTAAACAATTCCTCTCTTCTATAATTGGTTCTGCAATAATCCTAATACTTTGAAGAAATACTCGTTTCATTTGATCCCATGTTGTAAAAGTTTTACCACCCAAACTCATAAACCAACGTAACACATTGCCTTTCAAAGTAGCAGGAAATAATTTTAACTTTTGTTCACTAGCGGTATAATCATAGCTTCGACGGAGAATCTCAAATTCAAAGAGGAATTCATCTGGATCTTTAGTGGACTTACAATAAGTTTGGTAGTACCGAAGGTGAGATATTTTTCATGGGATCCTATCCAGGCGTCTGTCAAATGGGAAACTCAAGTGTAGCAAGTGTTTCCTCATGCTGATTGTTGCCATCGTCTCCCATTTCCTCTTCCGGATCATCAAGGTGACATTCGTTGTTCATAATTTCCTCGTTATCTTGCTCTTCCCTCCTTTTTAGTTCTTCCAATTCCTATCGAAACTTCAACCTGCTTCTTTAATTACTTCATGTTCGTTGATTTGATAAATCTCCTCTAGTCTGCTTGCACCCACATAACTCCTTGTGTCTTCTGGAGGTAGTCTATCAGGAGTAACAAGTGGAGTTGAAGCTTCTATTGGTCTCTCCATATAGACGATTCAAGTCCAAGGGGATGGAGGTTCCCCTTCTTGAGGATGATCTCTGAAATAAACCTCCAGTAGAAAAATCAGCCCTAGCGATCATCATCAATGAATGTTGCCCTTCCTAGACCTGGTCTACCACCACGACCGTTTACACCTGCAGGATTTGTAGCCTTGGCGGGTCTACGTTCTTTTCCTTTTATATCCATGCAAACTTACATAACCATACCTTGCCTTGTGGTGAGGACCTGTTCGGTCTGTTGAAGGATGAGCAGCTCTTCACTGCATCTTATGGCTCTGCAACCACAAAACAAGATTTCTAAAGAAAATAAACCTAATCAGCACACTCCATGTTCACCAATTTTCTTCCCCAGCAAAGACGCAAATATGTTGGTCACTTTAATTACTAACTAATTCACAAACAAAGTGCTCAATATAAATTGTCAACCTAGGGAACTTTAGTTATTTCAAAGGCAACTATGCCACTAATCAACCCAATCCTTAACTGCAAATTCAATCTTCAAGAATAAAAGGAATTCACAAGCCTTCAAATCGCAACAATTCTGAAAGTAGTTAGCTAATTTACTATTGCAAAAAGTTAAATCCCAATCTATTGTTGTGAAGAAAGTTGTTCTACAATTAAAGCATTCTAAAATGATCCTCTCATTCAAATGAAATCACACATCATCCCCAATCTCAACAATAAACGAAAGTAAATATTAATCAAGCCCAAGGGAAGAGCACAGGTTTAACAGCAATCCTCCTATGATTCAATAATGCACTTGTCAAAATAAGATAAATAAGATAAGATAATTTTATTAATGTCCAACTAATGACTACAAAGTAGGTCAACGGGACTATCAGTTACAATGATGTTCGTGCTATGCGGGAGCACCAATTGGTCCCCTATTTAAAAGCAAAAGCAAAATAATGCAACAAATTTAAAAGATGAGCAAGATGAACTGGTTTGAGGTATGAGAGAGCCCCAAACCCAGCCTCGACTGCTGAATTCTGCACTAGGGCAAAGTTGCTCTAGAGGAGAAGATCTCGGAGCTGAGAAGACCGAGAGGTCTGCTACTCCTAACATCCAAGGATGAAAGAAGAGGACTGAGGAAAGTTCAGTAACGTCTGTTGGCCCGAAGAGGGGCTGGTGGGTACGAAGCGGCTGCTGCGGTGCTGCTGGTGGGGTCTGGAGGACCTAGTTCTTCTCTCCGGGAGAGGCCTGGAGCGAACATGCTGCTGAGGTCTCGTGGGTCGAGATCTATGGGTCCTCACCGATCTGGAAGCTGGATCAGGATCTAAGCCGATAGATCTCCTGGTGCCCCTTGTTGAGGGGAGCACACTGAAGAACATTGTGATCCTATGTGTGGTGTCGAGCCCGGTGGGGGGCTGAAGAATATACGCTCAAAGCCTAAGAGACTCCTAGATGTAAAGTGTTACAAATCTCTGATCCGTGTACTCGAAAAGTTGGCTAGGGTCTGAAGCCCTTTGAACAAGCAATGGAACCGTCCTCTGATCTTGTAGTATAGGGGGCAACTGAAGATAAAGTGTGACTCGGTTTCCACCTCCTGTAGATGACATAGTTGGCAGATCCTGGTCGGTCTCTACTCGAAGTCTATGGGATCCTACTCTGAACTGCCGGAGGGGGAATCCGTAGAGCATGCATCCAGTGGTGGAGCGTGTACTGGGGTCGGATAATGAGCTCGTCTCTGATCTCCAGAAAGTGCTCTGTGTAGAAAGCCATCCTTGGGCGCAACCCTCCGGGGGGATTGACCCATGTAACCTGAACGTGTTGATTTTTCTTTAAAATTGTTTAGATGATATCTTTAAACAATTAGCCACTAGAAGATCACTGAAAGAACAACATGCACAAAAACATAAGAACACAATAACACAAATATTTTCCTTGAGGAAACCACAAGGGAGAAAACCCCGCAAAACTTCCTCAGCATAGAACTCAACCAATGTAGTGTAAGACTCAGACAACAGCTTCCTCCTCCTCTCTCTTGCGCTACCACTTTTCTCTCTTGCTAAGAACAGCTTGAGGGAGTGAGTACAAATGAAGGGAGATGCCTCCTATTTACACTCTTTTGTTGACTTGACCTCTAACTTAGTGGGGATGACTTCACTAGCTCCCAGGGCCGACTTGTACAACTAGACATTACAAATAGCATTTATTATAACGACACTCGGGTACTAATGACCCGACTTACATCCGGAGAGTTACATTGCTTCTTTTAATGACTTTGACAAGACGAAACTCATCTCCCTACGACAGAACACAACATTACTTGGAATATCTTCCAAAATTACAATAAAATTAACACTCCCTCTTATAACTAGGAAGGTATTCAACATCTGCTACTACAACTGTACAACTGTCTAGTGAGACTCTATATGTCATAGGAAGTTTTGGAACACTTGTCTAACATCTTCATCATCGATCTCAGCTGGAACATCTTTTGTAATCTTCATCTTATAGTCTTCGTCTTTTGTATATTCTCGAACATCTTCATTTTGTCTTTATCATCTTCTGGATCTTTTTCTTGTAGTCTTTGTCTCTCGTACATTCTTGAACGTCTTCTATTTATCTTTGCCACCTTCTAGATCTTCTTCTTTGTCTTTCGTACAACTTCAATTATCTTTTATTTGTCTTCTACTTGAATCAACTTCTGAGCCTTCTTCCGTAACATCAGTATGTGAATACTGAATCTTCTTCTCTCACATCAGTATGTAAATACTGAATCCTCTTCATTTCTATTATCTGCAATATCAGTGTAAGGATATTGACAACATCAACAATCATCATTTGCTTGTTAGTGCTAAAAACTCAACCATAACTTATGCTAGAGCATTATCTGCATAATCAGCATAGAGATGCTGCAACATCGATATCATTGTCTGTAGATGAGTACTGAACTAATATGCAGCTACAAACATCAGTGTATCATTACTGATACGGACTCAATCAGTCATCGAGCATAATCATCTCAAGCAATCATCAAGCATGACATCAAACATCAACAATCAGCTACTAGTAGTATCTGTCACAATCATCAAGCATCTCATCTGACATCAACAATCAGTATAGTAATACTGCAACCACCATCAAGCTATTAAGCAATCATCAACAACTAACAGTATAGCAATACTGTATCAAGTATCTCAGCAGTCATCAACAATCAGTATATCAATACTGAAACATCTATCAAGCTTTTCAGCAGTCAGCAACAATCAACAGTATAGCAATATTGTAACAACCATCCAGCATCTCAGCAGTCATCAACAATTAGTATAGCAATACTGAAACATCTATCAGCAATCATCAACAATCAATAGCATAGCAATACTGAGGATACATCTTGCCCTTCATCTTCTTCGGAGCAGCATCACTGTGAGTTATCTAGCAGATCCATCCGAGCATTTTGTCTAACTTACTAACTCTTTCAAGCCAAACAAGCCTAGTTAGACAGATGGATCTCCCTGGGGACCAAACAAGCCTTGTCTGGCTTACTAACCCTTTCGGGTTAAACAAGCCTAGCCAAACATACTAATCCCCCTAGGATCCACGGGTCTTTAGTCTGGCTTACTAACCCTTTTGGGCCAAACAAGCCTAGCCAGACGTACCCTCCCCTAGACTGACCTACTCGCCACTGCATCCAACATCTGTTATCAATCCCTCTTTCGAGAGAGGTCCTTTCGGACCAGACCAAGCTTGTCTCGAAAGTATTCAAACTTTACACGAGCCAGAGGCTTAGTCAACACATCTGCTACTTGTTCCTCAATGGGAACATACTTGAGCTTTACAGCTCCCTTCTGCACCATGTCTCGTATGAAATGATATTTGATTTCAATGTGTTTCAACTTATCATGAAATATGGGATTCTCTGTGTCTAAATGACACAATCATGTCTCTGCGTAAAGAGAGAACGTGACTTATCTCACACGCCAGAACACAACACGCGGTTTTCCTTCGACAGCCAAAACGCCGAGTTTTTTGGAACGGCATCCCATTGACAGCCGGTTACACGAGTCCGTTGTTGTGGAATGGCATTCAATCAAAGGTATCTATGTTGCTACGTGGAGATTTGCAACAACGCATTTGTTTGTTTGGATCCACTTATTATATGTTTAGGGCAGTCGATGGCTTGGAGTTCTACTGAAAGAGAATTGAACTCTCGATTCTAGCGTCTATCCACCTACGCAGCCGATTGCCATATTGCAAGGAGTATCACGCTGAATTGCATCGATCATCATGGACAGTTAGTCGCTATAAAAGGACCCGGGAGGTCAGTTCCAGTTAATAGAGGGGTGAATAATATCACGCTGAATGATAGCCAAGAGTATCTCATTGCTATCCAGGCGTCTCTCAAACATCTTGGCCCGTTTGCATGGAAACTAGACTTCGATGAGTTGAATTATGAAAACAGGCACATTTTTGGTGGCGTGGCCAACTAGGAGTTTTTGTTAGTTAAAGTTTTATATTTTAGTATTTTATTTTATTTTATTATCATCTATTTAAAGTAAACAGTCATATTAATAATGGTTGGTCAGGTATTTGATAGAGAGGAAAAAGTGGAGCTAGCATCACACCTTTTCTCCATTTTTTATTTTTTATTTTTTTATTTTGTTATGAGAGGCTTTGTGGGTCTATAAAGAGCCTAGCCTTCTCCTTTGTAAAGGGTGGAAAAAATTTGGGAGGAGTTTTCCCCAGAGCTTAATAGAAAAACTCAGTGGAGGTGTTTTTGGATGTTTAGTTGATCTCTTTGATGTGTGGCATTATCTTGATGAGCTTTAATGAGTGTAAAAGTTATTAGATTTAGCTTTCTTTGTTCTATGTTTATGTATGAGGCCATAGAGGGATGTATTCACAACATTGGAAGGAAAAGAAGCTTAGCAGTTGTTATTTTCTTCTCCTTTGTAAGCATGCATATACGGGTATCAATCTTCACATTTGATCTAGGTTGATTGAGTGATATTGATCTCTTGTGTGTACAACGCACCTCCTGCAGCTAGAAAGGAAGAAGTAAATTTGGTCATTTCGCACTGGACTAAGCAGCGTTTGCTCAATCATGCGATCTCTTCCCCTCGTTCACATATGACACAAGGCCCTCTTGAATTCTCTTTTGACTCCATTTTCCCTTCCTAGTACAAAGACACTGGTCTCTCCATGAGGAATGATTTTGTTGACTAAATTGTCATTGATGCCAACAAGTGTGTCGGTGTCTCTTGGTGCCTCTTGAGGAGCCCTTCAGGGTTAGAAGTTTGTCAATGTCAAAAGAAACCTTTTGACCTTGTCCAAGCCCAAGTCTGAAGCCCTTGGATCCCTTCGGACAATGGAAAAATCCTTATACACTCTTTAGAGTGTTTAAGTACCCCTACGTTATTTCTATGGTTTCCCAGTTCCACAACCTATGCCCTAGTACCCTAGAAAGTGTCCTTGGTAGGATTGTTGGAGACATTTACCACCATACACACTCTTTTTGGTCAAATTGGCCTAGTTAAACCACTATCTTAAGTATTATTGACATTAATTGACATCAGTGGAGCATTAAATGTCATCATCCAGTCACACCCACGCCTACCTTCAGTCAAGGAGGCTAACTTAGCCTTCTCCTACATTAGGGGAGGCTAACTGGAGCACTCCGAGGGTGATCTGAGTGATATTAATGCACCTAATTGCTAACTGTTGGTTACAATCAGTTAGACAGGTCAGTGAAGGCGCCTCCTTTCATTTAATTGATTATTTAATGATTAATTAATGAACTGGAGTCAACAGGGGCGCCTCCACCAACTTCTAATGTTCAGTTCCACTTCAGTTAACCTCATCAGGGTTCATTGAAG
>LPNX010593559.1:719080-756929 GCA_001517045.1 Pseudotsuga menziesii | reverse complement strand
GATGCCGGCGCGCGATTCCTCCACGAATTGCCAAAAACGAACTTGAAAAACCAGGAATCGTTTTTTTCTTCACCGGTGCGCGGTTCGGGTTTTCCGGTGTGCGGTTCCGATCACGCTTCGGGGGCGAACTCGCTCGGAGCGCAATTCGGGGGTCGGGTCCGTGGGGGGGGGGACGCTTCGGCAACCCTGCATTGAAGTCATTGAAGCACTAGCACTTGATGGTTGGCTTGCTATGACATGTGTCTGATCTCTTTCAATTGAGACTCGGTCATTTATTGCACTCCGGCTTCAATTAGGGTTCAGTTGAGTCAATTAGGGTTTTGATCAATGGTTAATTGAGTGTGGACAATGGCTTACAGTCAGTTAAGCTAAACTCACTCATTCAATTCGAATGACCTCCTTGAGGATTCGAATTGCTCATTCATTCATGCTTGTAGCATGACATTGTAATTGTAATCATTCATTATTTATGTAAATACAAAGCGGCTACTATTCCTGTAGACCGATTACACCATTTCATGAGTTATTTGTTGATTAATCTTTGATGAGATTGATGCTTTGTTCCTAGATCAATATACAAGATTAATATGGTATCAGAGCTTATGGCGGGACGAAGCTCTATCTCTCAAAAACAAGCTTTTTGACAGATTTCTGCATGAAATTTGAGCAATAGCTCAAAAATCCAGCACTGCACCAGAAGCCAAGGCTTACCACTTAATACCCCAAAAAAAGAACTTGTTGATCAAGCTTGCTTGATTGACTATGCTGGGTGTGATGAAAGCCTAAAATGTGTAGGCTGTCTGACCTTACATTACCCTTTCTGTTTTGATTTTCAGGTTTCTACAGGTGAAGCATTCGCTCCAACAAATCCAGATGACCTCCTCAGCAGATCTCTTGACTCCATACAATTTCCACTCATGGAAAGGTGATATGGAGATTCAGCTGCGCTCCAGAGGACTCTTTAGAGTCACCATGGACACTAAAGATGAGCCCGGTTCAGCCATAGAAAAATCAACATTCTTGAACAAAAAGGATGAAGCCTTCAGTTTCTTGTGCCTCTCTATTTCCCGAGATCTTCTTTTCCATCTTGTGGGATTGAAGACTCCAAAAGAAATATGGGACAATTTGGAAACTCTATATGGAAAGCATGATGACTTGAGGGTTTACCCGCTCGAAAATGAACTCATGTCTCTCCAGCCCTCCAATTCCAAGACTCTGAATGATTTCTTCACAAAGTTCAAGCATACTGTTTTACTCTTGAAGCAATGCAAAGTGGAGAAGGAGGATGATCAGCTCATCCTCGCCATACTCTCCAAACTCGAGGCTGATTATTCAGTTTTTGTTTCTCCATTCCGTGCGGGGAAGCTCACAACCCCTGGATGGAAGATGCCTACACTCAATGCCTTCATTGAGTCCCTAACATGTGAACATGACAAGCTTGTCCAGATGCGGATCATCAGATCCTCCCGTGATCAAGCCCTTCATGTCTTGAGGCCCAAAGATCTAAAGGGTAAAGGAAAGCAGCAGAAAAATCCAAAAACTATATTTGATGCTCCTAAACCTAGAGCTAAAAATCAGCAGCATGATGTGTCTTCCGACTCAAGGAAGAACAAAGGAAAAGGGCACCATGGCAAGGAAAAAGTCAAGTGTTCTTATTGCGGGAAGGGCTTCCACCCTGAACATGCCTGCATGAAGAAGAAGCTTGATGAAGCAACCTCTCTCCTTGAGAGAAATCACATCAATCTTCCGGAGAGCTTTCCGAGGAGAGATCAGCAAGATCGGGAACCACAGCATGAAAAAGGTCATGCCCTCATGGCAAGCACTTTGAAGTCCAAAGCACTGTTGATTGATTCTAGAGCTTCGAACCACATGATGGCTGAAAAAGACTCCTCTTCATCCTTGGAGACCGGCAAATCCATCCCCATCCACATGGGAGATGACTCCACCATCATTTCAGAAGGACAAGGTACTGTTGATCTTGAAAATGGCTTTTTTTCAAATGTTTTGTATGTACTATCTCTGGCATCAAATCTCCTTAGTGTCTATCAGATGACACATACAGGAGTGCCTAAGAGAGTTTCTTTCAGCCCAAATGATGTTGAGATAACAAAAATTGCATCCGGGAAACTCATTGCTAAAGGCCTTACAAACCATCATGCAAAAGCCTATGAGTTCTCTCACTTTGTTGCGGATGCAAAGCCCACCGCTCTGCTAACTCATGGAAATGAGGTTAGTAGGCTGTGGCATGAGAGGTTTGGCCATCTTAATTTCAAATATTTCCAGCAATTACAGAAACACTCCATGGTTGAAGGCCTCCCGGTCATCAAGGCAACCACGGGAATTTGCAAGGGTTGTGTGATTGGAAAACACCCTGAGCACAAGTTCGATCGGGGGAAGGCAAACCGAGCTACATGCATATTGGGGCTGATACATTCTGATGTTGATATCAGTGTGCAGCAATCATCAGATGCTGAATCAAAACCTGAAGTGCAAAATCATCTTCCTACATGGGCCTGACAGACACTCCTCCGCAGGAGACAACATTGGAAATCCAGATGATCCAAGGAGAACCCGGTCTGATTTCCAAGGAGCAGGTATTGCACTCTCTTGGTCTGATAATTTGCTGTCCGAAACTTGCTATTTGATGATTAGTTCAGATCCAAAATCCTACTACCATGCTCGGAAGGATCCGAGATGGCAAGTTGCCATGGATGAAGAGATGAATTCTCTTCAGAAAAACACTACTTGGGAGCTAGTTTCTCTTCCTCCAGGAAGGAAATTGGTTCAATGCAAGTGGGTGTTTCGAACCAAGGTTGCTGCTGATGGAAGCACCTGCAAATATAAGGCAAGGCTGGTGGCAAAAGGTTTCTCTCAGGTCCAAGGAGTGGACTACCATGAGACCTTTGCACCGGTTGCAAAAATGGACTCCATCCGCCTTGTTTTGGCAATTTCAGCATCCAAGCACTAGGAAGTGCATCACATGGATGTTAAGTCAACCTTTCTGCATGGCGATCTTCATGAGGAGATATACATGAAGCAGCCTGAGGGCTACATCACTGATCCATCTTTGGTTTGCAAGCTAAAGAAGTCACTATACGGGCCCCAAGAGAGTGGTATTCCAAGATGGATGCCTTCCTTCTCTCGCAAAACTTTCAAAGGTGTAGATCATATCCAAATGTGTATTTACAGCAATCTGATGGTCATCTAATTATCATTGTTTTATATGTTGATGACTTACTGATCACAGGTAGCACAATTGCCTCCATTTCAGCCATCAAAACTGCTCTCCACAATGCCTTTGAAATGAGTGATTTGGGCTTCTAAAACAATTTTTGGGGCTCGAAATTGAGCAAAATTCTGATGGGATTATGGTCACTCAGTCCAAATACATTTCAGACCTGTTAGTCAAGTTTAACATGGTTGATTGTAGGCCTGCACCATTTCCTTTCCTTTCAAGGATCAGCCTTGAAGAAGGAAAAAGCACACCTCCCATGGACTGCACTATCTATCAACAGCTGATTGGTAGCTTGTTGTACTTGACAAATTCTCGGCCTGATATTTGTTATGCCGTGAATGCTGTATCAAGATACATGCAGCAGCCTCATGATCTTCATTGGAAGGCAGCCAAGAGGATCCTTCAGTATATTCAGGGAACCAGGACCTACGGCATTCACTATGCTGCAGACTCTGAGCTAGAGCTGGTTGGATACACAGATTCCGATTGGGCGGGTGATTCTATTGATCGGAAGTCTACTTCCGGATATGTATTCATGTTTGGTGGTGGCCCCATTTGCTGGTCAAGCAAAATGCAGGCTACCATAGCACTATCTTCAGCAGAGGCCGAGTATCGAGAAGTGGTGAATGCTTGCATCCAAGTAGTTTGGTTGCAAGGCATTCTTTCAGAGTTTGATCTTGGTAGTACTTTGTCCACTGTCATCTTTTGTGACAATCAAAGTGCTATTAAGATATCCACGGATCCAGTTACCAGGCAGAGGACCAAGCATGTAGAGATCCACATGCACTATATCAGGGAGCTAGTGCATGACAGGACCATCATTCTGCAATATTGCCCGACTGATGAGCAGATTGCAGACATCTTCACCAAGAGCTTTTCAGAAAAGAAGTTCACTTACCTCCGTTCACTGTTGGGGGTGAGTTCATCAGGGTGATTCAGACTACTTTCAATGTTCAGCTTGAGGGGGGGGGTTTCCCACTGGGTTTTCCCTCTTTTCCTCAGTTTGTTTTGAGCATTGTTTCAGTTTCAGCATTGTACAGGGTGACCTATGGCCTTAGTTGCCGAGGCCCTAGCATTTTTATGCATTTGTGTTTTCTAACTCCTCCTGAGTATAGCTTAAGGGGGGGTGTTGGAGACATTTACCACCATACACACTCTTTTTGGTCAAATTGGCCTAGTTAAACCACTATCCCAAGTATTATTGACATTAATTGACATCAATGGAGCATTCAATGTCATCATCCAGTCACACCCACGCCTACCTTCAGTCAAGGAGGCTAACTTAGCCTTCTCCTACATTCGGGGAGGCTAACTGGAGCACTCCGGGGGTGATCTGAGTGATATTAATGCACCTAATTGCTAATTATTGGTTACAATCAGTTAAACAAGTCAGTGAAGGCACCTCCTTTCATTTAATTGATTATTTAATGATTAATTAATGAATTGGAGTCAATAGGGGCGCCTCCACCAACTTCTAATGTTCAGTTCCACTTCAGTTAACCTCATCAGGGTTCATTGAAGTCATTGAAGCACTAGCACTTGATGGTTGACTTGCTATGACATGTGTCTGATCTCTTTCAGTTGAGACTCGGTCATTTATTGCACTCCGGCTTCAATTAGGGTTCAATTGAGTCAATTAGGGTTTGATCAATGGTTAACTGAGTGTGGACAATGGCTTACAATCAGTTAAGCTAGACTCACTCATTCAATTCGAATGACCTCCTTGAGGATTCGAATTGCTCATTCATTCATGCTTGTAGCATGACATTGTAATTGTAATCATTCATTCTTTATGTGAATTCAGAGCGGCTACTATTCCTGTAGACCGATTACACCATTTCATGAGTTATTTGTTGATTAATCTTTGATGAGATTGATGCTTTGTTCCTAGATCAATATACAAGATTAATAGGGATGAAGAAGTTGCAATAGGCCAAATCACCCATGTTGTGGTCATTTTTGTTTTAAGGAGGTCACGGTACCCTAGGAGAAGTCTACGCACTCCCACCCTAATGGTTTAATGATCCTTTGTACCCTTGATAGAATGGTGAAGTAGTGAGGGTCATCTAAGTGATGATGAGGTGGGTGAGATGGTCTTACTGTCCAAGAGAGTCCCAGAACCCACACACTTGATGACTTGATGGTCTTGAGAATGGGGTTCTTGGTACTATGGTGTACCCTTGGTAGCTAGTAGAGCTCTCCCTTTTCTTGTGATAGCATTGGTGGCTAAAGGTCAAACCATAAACCGTTGCCAAGTGTTAAGATCTTAACAAAAGAATTAAAAAGAATTAAAACTTAATAAATGACTTACCTTTCACCACACTAGACCTCCCTTTGAAGGTCGTCCCCTTAAAGAGCTTAAATATTAAAGCATTTTTAATAAATAATAAAACATTTAAAATCTAAATGAAGGTCGGCCCCATTAAGTAATGATGTGTTAAAAACAAATTTAAATTAGATAAAACACTTACCCTCCTTGAAGTTGGCCCTAAACTCCTCCTCCTTAACGTCAACATAGTGTATTTATACACCAAATAGTTTGCCATAACTATCCATCAACGAATCAACAGTTGACTGAGGTTTTTCGTGGGAATACCTAGCAGCGGCAGAGCAAGAGATACCCAAGTTTCCATAGTTAAAGACATTTGAACAGTCTGAACTCCTTGGTGATTCACTGCTATACACAGTGCGATTTTTGGAAGTTTGACTGAGTTTTTCGCTAGTCTGAGGAAGGGTGACTTAGGCAGCCTCATCCGAGTTTCCATAGTAAATTTTTGGTGGGTTTTAAAGCAAGAACAGTCTGAGTTTTGGTGAAGGTCATTGTTGGGTTTTCTCAGCCTGTCAACAGTCCCAAATTGAAGTCAACAGAGAGAACTCGGTGGCAGCAGGCGAATTTTTGAAGAGTGAACAGTCACTCCCAAGTTTTTCACCTTATCACGTACCCGAGTTTGATATGTGAACAGTCCAAGTTTCAACAGTGTTTGGTTCATGTTTTCACTGCTGCTTATAGTCTGAGTTTAAGGTCATCTACACAGCCCAAGTAAGAGGTTGACTTGCACAGATAAAGGTATGTTGGTATATACTCAGGCATGACAATGTTGTACAGTATTTATATGAACAGTGAGTGTACAACAATATGGCAAGTGGATGTACAGTAGACAAGTGTATGTACAGTAAACAAGTGTATGTACAGTGATGTAGACAAGTGTATGTACAGTGATGTCTAAGACAAGTATGAGTGTACACTGTACAGTGATGTACATACAGCAGTATATTCATATGTACAGTGATATGTGTATAGTGACAAATGTACAGGGTTGGGAAACAATATTGTACAATGAATGCAGTGGTGTATTGATAAGTCCATTGCGATGATGCACTCCCATACTATGATGTTGTACACTTGATGCTTATGATGCTTATACTATGCATACTATGATGATGGTGTGATGATATGATGATGCTCTCCTATGTACTATGACATACACTCTATGATGCATACACAATGATGATATACATATAATGAGGATGCATATCCTATGATGATGATGCATACCCTATGAGGATGATGCTACTTGATATGATGATGCATGTTCAGCAGAGCAACTTGTTCAGTGATTGTGTATGATGAAGTGTGTAGCAGTGAAATGACATATCAATATACAGTGGTGACATGGCAGTGATCAGAGAGCAAAGATTATCAGCAGCATGTTGAGTGATTATTTGACAGGTCCAGAGGTTCAGTAGTCCTTTTCTTCAGGGTGGTAGGGTGGTGCTGGGCTCACAATCTTGTAAGTAAAGTTGTTGTAGCAGCTTGTTAGCTATAGCTGAGGAAGCCTAAGGGGTTGTAGCCCCTTCCAGTTGTAGCTGGTAAAGTTGTATTAAGTTTGTTTACCCCAGTTGTTGTTGGGTCAAATTTATTTTTAAAAAGGCTTTTGTGGTTTTACCCCCAGGACTTGGGTTTCCACGTCAAAAATATTGTGTACCATGCATCTTGTTATTTTCATGTACATTGATGATATGCTATGATTGGTGATTAGCAACTTCCTCTTGATTAAAAATTTTAAATTGTACAAATACTGATTCAGCCCCCTCTCAATATTTCAACAGATTCTTCCCTTCTTCCATCACCCATTCAAATTACTTATTATACTACAACCATTTCTCTAAGGCAATCTCTTCTATTCACCTTGTCCGCCAGTGTTTCCTACCTTAGTGATCTTAACCTTAGGGAATCCGCCCTTGAGTTGGAGAAGAGCCAACCTGAAGCGATGAAGAGAGGAGTGTAGTGATAACGGTTGCTCTTTTTGCAATTGCCATCGGGCCGGTGTGCCTACTTTTGGGCTTTGACAAACGCATGTCGGTCAGGAGCGGCAACAGAAGGAAAACATGGAAGAAGGATTGTAGAAAAGGTAAGCAAAAAGGTTCATTTTTAGCACCCAACACTTCAGTTCTATCTAAGCATGCATTAAGAGTTGGCTAGGTCACTTGGGTGCACCCTTCTTCCCTGAAGGATCCAACTTTGTTCTCTTCTCTTTGGGAATATGTACGTAAACTGGGCAGCCAATATTTTGGGATGGCTTTTGGCTTTCTCTCATGTGAACATATCTTCTGGTGTCTTGTTCTCTAGTACACAATGTGGTGTTTTCTTCTCAACATAAACTGGGGTTCTTGCTGCTTCATCCCATAAGTGCATTGAAATATCTTAATCATGGATCATGGCCTTCACTACTTTCATTATTGTCCTGTTCTTTCTTTCTCCAACACCATTTTGTTGAGAATTGTAGGTAGTGCTCAACTCCCTCTTAATCCCTAATTCTTTACATAGAGTTCTGAAACTTTCCAAAGTAAATTCACCACCATTATATGATCTCAAAGTCTTTATTTTCTTTCAAGTATGATTCTCTACAAGTGCTTTAAATTCTTTGAATTTACTAAACACTTCATCTTTTTTCTTCAAAAAGTAAACCCAGGTTTTGCGGGAATAATCATCTATAAAAGCAACATAATATGCATAGATGCTTAGAGAGTTGGATGACATGGGTCCGCATACATCTGACCATACAATCTCCAAGATCCCCTTCGCTTTGTTGTCACTGCTTGTAAATGGTTTCTTCACATTCTTCCCTTGTGCACATCCTTTGCAGACACCTTCATTTTTTGTTTGGAGCTCTGGTAGACCAATTACATGCTAAGTCACCGGATTCGGTGAATTTTCGCCTTCAAAATCGAAATTCGTCGATTTTCATGGTAAACCGTAACCTAATTTTTGTCGCCTATATTTTTGTTTCTGCACTTGAGTATTTTTTAGTGGCGTGATCTCGTGACCGCCTTAAGGGTTTCGTACCCACGTTTCTGATCGGTTCCTGGCAGCCTGTACATCGTGGTTTGGGACGGGTATGTCAATTGATCGATGGATGGATGGGTCATGCGAAGTAACTGTAAGCGTGAGACGGACTTAGCTATCCTAGATGTTCGATTAGTTTGAAAATTGACCGGGTTTATTTTGCCGGTGGTCAATCGAGCAAGTAGAACATGGATATTCAATTTCAATTTGGCAACGATCGCTCTGTCATTTTTGTTTGTTGGTGTGATTATCAGCGTTGTTTGTGTGATTTATATTTAATATATATAATATTTAATATTTAATTATTATATTTAACAATCATATATAATATTATAGTTAATAATATATATAAAATGAAATGTTTTTTTATTATATCTTTAATATATTTATTAGTTAATATTATAAATATTATTATTATATTTAATATTTACATATAATATAAATATTTTTAATTTTAAAAATTTATAATAAAACTTATTGCCGAATTTTTTGTTGAATTTTATTGCCAATATTTTTCTTGCCGATTTTTTTGTCGAATTTCAAGATCTCCGAATTCGAACGCAAACTCGAACGAGGTGACTTAGATTACATGTTGATGAAATTGTCATTGATGCCAACATGGACTTGCGGTGGCCACACATGTTGTCATTGATGCCACCAAGTCCCACCTGCAATGCCTTGGATCCCTTACAGAGTGGGTTTGTATCTTGAAGCACCTTGTACCCAATTGACAAGGTCCCTGTACCCACAAGCCTAGATATTGAAGCCACCACCTTGCTGAAGATGCTGAAGACCCAATTGAAGATGCTGAAGACCTAAAAGATGGTCCTGAAACCTTGATGAACGTTGGAAAAGCATTAATGACCCATTCTGTGGTCATTTATGCTCTGATGGTGTCATGGTACCCCAGAAGCTAAGTCACCGTGTTCGGCAATTTTTCGACTTGAAGTTCGAAATTCGTCGTTTTTTTGCCACTGACGATTTTAATCGTTCAGATTCGCCGATTAGAAACGCGATTTTGAATGTTTTTGTTCGGCGATTTCCAAGACGAATAAATTCGACGAATTTATTTAGAAACCGGGAAAAAAACGTTGGTGTTCATGTTGGGCGGGTAAGGATAACCCTAAAATCGTTGACTAAAACCTTATCTCCACTGCATACCTCCACGCGTGAACTCAAACTCTGAGTAGCGTGAACTCAAACTGCGATAGCCTACAAGCACAGGCTCACAGCAAAGCTTTTGTGGGAGCGTCGACGATCGTGCTACTATGCAGAGTGTAGTCTGCGTCGTGCAGAGCCTCCACAGCAGAGTATAGTCTGCATGCTATTGTGCAGAGCCTCCCAAGCTCCCATCAGGCCATCGCCAGCTCAGAAAGTGTGCACATGTGCAGAGCCTCCCAGTCTCCAAAAAGAAAGAACCAACTCCCGAGTCTCGACTCCCAACTGTAGTCTGCTCAGTGTTGCAGAGCGCGGCTGCACAGTGCGACTGCGACTGACGACGGATCTCCAGCATCCGACCTCCACGCTCCAAGTTCCAAATCCAGCATCCAACTTCTAGTTCTCGTTCTAACTTTAGACTTCTATTTTCTTGTTGGTATGCTATTTTGCTAAACAATTGCTAGCATAAATATTGATGAAATTTTAATATTATGTTTTATCTCTTTATTAACATGTTTTTAAATTTCAATTAAGATATAGTCTCTAATGTTTTCAAAATATATGTTTAATCATTTCTGATGCCATATATTTATTTATGTGATTCAATGACTATCATGTTCATACTTCATTCAATGTTGATGTGTTCATAACTTCATTATTTTTATGATTCTATCACTATCAGTTGATGTGTTTAATGTTTATAGTTTAAATTTTAATGAGCATAATGAATTTTATTGTAAATCTTCATATATTTGTTATTTTCCATATTTTTTAGTCATTCGAACTCAATGCCGAATTTTATGTCGATTTTTATTGCCAAATTTTAAAGTGCCGATTTTTTGCCGAATTTCAAGGTTGCCGAATTCAAACACGAACTCGAACCAGGTGACTTAGCTTAGAAGAAGACCCAGTTACCCCACAAGTGATGTCATGATGGATCTTGACCCTTGAGGGTCTCCTAGTGTGGTTAAGGTGGTTGAAGAAACCTAAGAAGCCCTGAAGAAGTCCTTGGACCCACACTTAGTGGTTAGATGACCTTGCAACCCGTGTTGGGGTCATGGAGCTCTTATATGATGTTGGTGAACTTGTATGGTCCTTGACAGGATATGGAACCCATGAACGTGTCCTTGGCTTGATAAAGAAGGCCTTGAAAAAGCCACTTGACCCACACACTAGATGGTTTAATAGTCTTGAAGAAATGAAGATGATATGGGCATTTGGGGTCTTGGAACCCTTATGGATGGTCCTAGGGCATAAGAACGACCTTGCACCCACTTACATGGTGGCATGATGACATGGCTTGTGGTGACCTAAGTTGCTTGTGGACAAAAAAAGCATACTAAATAAGGGTCCTTAGTCCTTGGGGTGTTGATGGCCTAATAAGGTGGAGGATACATACACATAAATTTCAAATGATGTGAATAACTTTGAAGGATGTCTTAAGATAAAAATATTAAAAATACATAAGAGAATAAAACAAAGAAAAAACATATTGCAAGCCACCAAGGTTGACCATTTGAAGAGGTAAGAATTTTTATTTAAAGTCAAAAATTAAAATTAAAATGACAAATTTGAATTTAAAAATTCAAAAGTCAAAATAAAATTCTTACCATCTTACCTTTTGAAGTAGGCCTCTATTTGAGGAAGTAGACACATGTTCATGTGTATATAAACACACATGCCAACATCAAATCACAACCAACGAATGAGTGAGAGAGATTCTGCTGACTGAGGCTGGCGAACTGAGGAAATTCTCAGGTACAGACCGAAAAAAAAAAAGTTCGAATTTTGCAGAGGAAGTGAACAGTTCGAATTTTTGCAGAGAAAGTGAACAATCCGAATTTTGCAGAATCTTTTTCTTGGGGTTTTTACCATTGCTTTCAGCAAAAAATAACAGCAGATTCAAATTATACATTGACTGAGTTTTATGGGCATAATAACAACAGCAGACTAGGATTTGCGTGGGTTCTATAGCAGCAGTTTTCTTGGCTAAAGTTTTCCTTTTTTTTCTCTTCGCTAGACTGAGGGTTTCAGCAGAAAATAACAGCAGATTCGAATTATGCATTGGCTGAGTTTTATGGGTATAACAATAACAGCAGTCTCCTACTCTTGAAGATCCGAATTGCAGACTCCTTCCAGATCCGAATTTTTCACTGAGGCACTATCTCCTTGCATATACAGTCCAAGTTTTACAGTTTGAACTCTCACGCTGCAATCCGAATCTTTGAGCTAGCTCTCCACTCTTGAAACGGACTGTAGAATTCATGGATGCCCTAAATTTGGCAGCAGTAAGAAAAGCATTTGCAGCAGAGATAAGAACTTCTCTTCCATAGAGATGGTGAAAGTTTTTCTCAGTTTTCAGCCACCGGTTTAAATGTAAAAAATTTCTCTGTTTAATGCCCAACACAGATTTAATAAAGGCTGGAAATTGCACAATATTTCAGACTGATAAAAACACCGCTGAAACTCACATTTATTGACAGAAAATAAAATAATAAATGCACACCATAAATTTCAGACTCGGATTTTTGGCAAACTTGCCCAGGGAAAACCCACAGGGCGAAAACCTGTTAGGAGAGAGATTTTTATTTTCAGGAAGATACTACAGCAAAGCTCAGAAAATTTTTCAGACCAACTTATCTCAACTGGATGAAAATATTCTTCCTCGTTTTCTGTACCAAACAGGAAAAATCAAACTCAGAAACTTTATGTTTGCTGCCTCGATTTCCGTGCCATTGTATGGACTGTCTGTACGGACCTCGAAATCCATGCCCAGAAAAAAAAAATATCGAAAATTGTGCCCAGAAATCTGCCTCGAAAATAATGCTTGTTGTACTGAAAACCGTACCATACGGACTGTACAGACCAGCAATAAATGTTGTTGTCCTCTCCTCAATTTTTGTGCCCTCTCTTGCTGCTGTCCTTTCCTTGAAATGTGTTCCAAGAAAAAACCTGTTGCCACTGGTGTTTTCACTTCTTTCTCATAAAAATGGCTCTGCTCTCTCTCAACTCTCTCCTTCACTCTCTTTCTCAAAAGTGAGTTATTTTGCCTTTTTTTGCCTTTTTGGTGAAAACCCTAGGGTTCTTCTAATCCAACGGTGGAGATTAGATGAGATGAGTGGATGAGATTAACTGTTCATTAAATCTCATATAAAAATTAATTTCACTCACCTCACTTAAATTTCCCAAAAAGTGACTTTATTCTCTAAAGTCAAATTAAATGCCCATCTCAAGTCATTTAATGCAAGGGTCACTTTAATTCCCCCTTTTGAGTGACTAAGGCTAAAGTCGCCTAGGGGAACACTTTCCTAGGTACAAAAATCAACACTCCCTCTTATCAAGGAAGGTGTTCTGCACCACTCCCAACTTGTCTCTGAAGAAGACAAACTTGCCCCTCCCCAAAGATTTCATCAGAATATCTGCAACCTGCTCATCAATGGAAATGTATTGTAATATCACTACTCCTCTCTGAACATAATCTCGAATGAAATGGTACCTGATCTCAATATGCTTTGACCAGTCATGAAAAACTGGAGTCTCCGTGAGTTGGATGCAACTCTGATTGTCACAGTAAATCAATGTAGGCCTCAACTCCTGATCAAATAAATCCACCAGCAACTTGCGAAGCCACAGCGCCTCGCAATTGACCTGACTGGGTGCCATATACTCAACCTCTGCAGAACTCAAAGCAACAGACTTTTGCTTCCGACTGAACCACGACACTGTTGCTGAGCCCAAACTGAAACAACATCCGGAAGTGCTCTTTCGGTCTACCACACTGCCTTCCCAATCTGAATCTGTGAAGCCAATCAACCTGATCCCATCCGACCTCCTGTAGTCCAGACCATACTCCATTGTCCCTGCAAGATATCGCAACACATGTTTTGCAGCTACCCAGTGCACCCTCCTAGGCTCAACCATGAATTGACTGAGATTGTTCACCGCAAAACACAAATATGGCCGAGAGTTGACCAGATACATCAATGAACCAATGAGCTGACGATAAAGTGTAGGATCCACAAACTCTCCCTCAGAAGCATGAACCTTCTTTCAGTTGGTGACCATCGGTGTAGACATTGGCCTGCAATCCTCCATCCTGAATCTCCTCAAAATATCAACTGCATACTTTCCCAGTCCCAAGAAAATATGTTCAGGCTCCTGCCAAACCTCCAATCCCAAAAAATAATGCATCAACCCAATGTCTATCATCTCGTACTCTAAAGCAAGATCTTTCTTGCAAGCTACAATAGGTCTCTCTCCTCCTGTGATAAATAAGTCATCCACATACAACAGAAGAATGAGTGGATCATCTCCAATAAAGATGAAATAGAAATTCGGATCTGCCTCACTCTTCTGAAACCCCATCCACTGCAAGTGAGAGTCAATCCTGGAGTACCAAGCTCTAGGAGCTTGCTTCAGCACATACAAGGCTTTCTTCATCCTGCACACATGAGACTCTCTCCAATGAATCTTAAAGCCCTGAGGCTACTCAACATACACCTCCTCCTGTATGATTCTATTGAGAAATGCGGTCTTCACATCCATCTGATGGATCTTCCAACCCATTTCTGTAGCAATGGAAATCAATGCCCTAATCGAAGTATAACAAGCAACCGATGCAAAGGTCTCATCATAGTCAACTCCCTCAACCTGTGAAAACCCCCGCACCACAAACCAAGCCTTGTACTTCTCCACACTACCATCAACAACACATTTTAGCTTGTAAAGCCAATAAGAAGTCACCACTAACTTCCCCTTAAGTCTCGGAACTATCTCCCATACATCGTTCTTCATGATGGAATGGTACTCATCCATCATAGCATCTCGCCAAACATGATGTTGGGAGGCCTCCTCAAAAGTAGAAGGCTCCGAATCACGTAGACTAGCCACTAATGCCATACCCAATCTGTCTGGAATCTAAATAGTCCTCACTGGCTCCCTGGGTGTCCCAAACTCATGTGCTTCCTTCAAGGTGTCCCGAATCCACTTAGGCTTCTTCCTTGAAGGTTGTTCCCACACTAGTCTATCCTCATCTGATGAACTACTAGAGGTAGAAGCCCCAGTAACCTGTGAATCAAAAGTTGGAGTACCAACAACTGGTGAACTCTGTGATCCTCAAGCTCCGTACAGTGAACCTGTCACCTGAGACCCAAAACCTGTGCCCATACTATGTGGTCCAATAACTCCGGAAGCCTGTGAAACTGTCTGCTACACTGACGATACCTGTGAAACTACCTAAGGAGCAGAAACCTACTGCTCTCCCTACTCCGACTCTCTAGACTTTCTGAAGACCCGCTCCTCCTCAAATTTCACTTCTCTTCTCACAACAACCTTCCTCTGAGAAGGAAGATAAATACGGAAGGCCTTCGAAGTCTCATCATAGCCCACAAAGATGCCCTTCTCTGCGGTGGGCTCCAACTTTGTCCTCTTCTCAAAAGGGACATGAGAGCAGCAGTGTCTCTGATATACTTGAGCAGTGATATAAGACCAACAGTTTCGATAAGCAGTATTGATCACCAGCAGCAGTTATGAGCAGCAATGATAAGCAGAGATGATAAGCAGCGTTGATGAGCAGAGATGATGAGTAGAGTTGATAAGCAGAAATGATAAGTAGCATTGATGAGCAGAGATGATGAGCATGAACAGAGATGGTTAAGCAGCAGATTGATGACAATCAGTGATTGGCATCAAGCTTGCAAGTACTGACTTCCACTTGAGGATTGGGCTCCTCAAACCATTCTTAGTTGGAGCTAAGAAAACCAGGTTGGGTCCTGTTTCAAAGTTGGTGCTCTTCTTATCAGTTGGTGTTGATTGTAATCGAGAAGATTATTGTCTTCCATGTACAATTAATAAAGATCAAAATTCCAAATATCCTTGTGTCTCCTTTGATGTGATGAATGTTCTTACGACTCTTGGTTAATTTAACTAATGAATTTGATTATGCAATTGATGACATAATGATTGATATCCTCTAATTGACTAAAAGAAGGTAAAAAGTTTAAAATTGCTCACACACTGATTCACCCCCCCCCTCTCAGTGTGGCCATTGTTTCCAACATTACCATCTTGCTTACGATTGGTAAAGCCTTGTAATATATATGTGCAAGCCTTCTATGCCATAGTTCACTTGGTTCCATTACTTCATGAACCAATGCTTGTTCTAGTTGGCCTTTTAATTTGTACAAGCCTCCCTCTTGTTCTCCAATTACTATTGCATCATCAAATGTCTTACCTCTTGGCCATCAACAAATGCAACTCAGAATCCTTTCACATCTAAGCTTCATATGGAAAGGAGATCCTTCTTCAATCCTAGTACATAGAGAACATCTTTCATCTTGATAGATTTTCTTGAGTCTAGCTAATAAGGATGCTTCCCCTACCCCTTTAATGGGGTATTGATAATCATCTCCAAGTTTTACATTGTGAGGTGAGTCTTATTCCGTTATGTGGGTGAAAGAGTGCTTGAACCCGGTCATGTACTTGGAAGCACCACTATCAACAAGACAAATATTGCTACCATGGGTAACCGTACCTGAGTGCTGAAATCAAGACATATTCTTCATCACTAGAGGAATCTTCTCTGGCTCTCTTCTTGATTGGTTCATCGTCTTCTGTAGCATGAGGATGATACCTCTTGTTCTTTACTTTCTTCGCATGGCCTTTGCCTTTGGGACAATCTCTTGCAAGATGTCCCTTTTAATCACAAGTATAACATCTGTAATTTGAGTAGTCCCTCTTTTGGATTCTTCTAGGCTTCTTGTGAGACTGTTCTTTCTTTCTCTTGCATGAGTTGTTAGGACTTGATTGTCATCTTCACCCATCTTCTCTTCTATTTCTATCAATCGAGCTTCTACTTGCGTGCATTCCTTCCATAGCCTACTGGATTTGGTGAGCTTTCTTCTAGCATAAATGCCTTAAATGAATGATTCCCATCATCTTGGGATACCATTCAAGGTAGTCATCACCACTTCTGCTTCTTCAACATTGTCTACAATAGCTTCTAGCTATTCCTTGATCTTGGAGACCCTTGTGAAGTAGGATTGCATGTTGTCTCAGTTCTGCATCTTCACACCCTAGAGTTGAGTTCTCAAGGTCATCTTCCTATAGATGTTCTTTCCTTCATACAAGCTAGTCAATGCATCAAACATCTTTCAAGGAGGATATATGTGGGATCAAGTGATCCTTGATGGAATCAACAATGATCCTCTTGGCCTTGACCATATTCTTCTTGTATTTAGCTGTCTTCATCTCCCTCTGGCACTACAACTTCTTCTTTAACATAGTTTTCCAAATCAAGTTCTTCTAGTATAAGAAGCACTCTATACTTCCATGCTCGAAAGTTCTCAACTCCTTCAAGCTTGTCCTCAAGCATGGTATTGTTTGTCATCTTGATAAAATGAGAACCTCAAATGGAAATAAAGAGAATAGTGTTTACCAATAAAAGTGCTCCAACCAAGTTCTTGCTTTAATGCCTTTCTGGAAAACTGCTTCTAGTTGACCTAAGGTTTGACAGAGAAACCCTAATTTTTCAACATTAGAATCTTCAAAATCGGATTGGAGAGAGAGATGTGCCTCCACAGGGAAAGTTGAGCAATGATCTTTTCCCGAATCTGTGGACAAAACTGCAAAATATCCAATGCCCTAGATTTCGCAGCAACAATGTTAGGGAAAAAATGAAAATCAACGAAGCTAGAATCTTCCTCCACAGGAAGATGCACCCTCCTAGGGTGAATTGAATCGACCTCCTTTCTCAATTGATCTGTGGAGGAAAGTGCTCAAAATAGGAAACCCTATTTTCCAACTTTCATTAGTTACGGCTGCACAATGACTTCTTTCACGATGGCTCTAATACCATGTTAGAATTTTATACCTTAACAATGGTTATGTTATATTTTCAAACAATTTGCATTATATCACAATAACCATAAGAAATAGGATCACTGAAAGAAAGACAAGCACAGCAAAACAAAAGTACACAAAGATTTTCGTCTGGGAAACCACAAGGGAGAAAACCCAACAACTTCTACAGTATACATTCAGTCAACAAGTACAATGCCAAACCAAGATAAGAGCAGCTTCTTCTTCTTCCCAGCGAACTTCTTCTTCTCCTCTTGCACACATGCTTGAGCAAACTTATATGTCCAAATGAGAGGAGTCTCTCCTCTATTTATACTCAATGTGTGAGTGACCTTTTACCCTAACTGGGATGACTTATCTTTCTTACAGGACCGACTTCTCTAGGGAGACTCAAAATAACGTTTATATAATAATTCTTTTAGGTACTATTGACCCGACATACAACAGAAGGTTTACATTGATTCTTTCAAGACTTTTACATGACCAAATACATCAATAGCATCCCCCCGAAGGAGGTACAACAATAATATAATAAAAGTACGATAAGAATATCTTCCAAAGTTACACAGTCTTCAACACAAGGAACCAAGATAAGAGCAGCTTCTTCTTCTTCCCAGCGAACTTCTTCTTCTCCTCTTGCACACTTGCTTGAACAAACTTATATGTCCAAATTAGAGGAGTCTCTCCTCTATTTATACTCAATGTGTGAGTGACCTTTTACCCTAACTGGGATGACTTATCTTTCTTACAGGGCCGACTTCTCTAGGGAGACTCAAAATAACGTTTATATAATAATTCTTTTAGGTACTATTGACCCGACATAAAACAAAAGGTTTACATTGATTCTTTCAAGACTTTTACATGACCAAATACATCAATAACATCCCCCCGAAGGAGGTACAACAATAATATAATAAAAGTACGATAAGAATATCTTCCAAAGTTACACAGTCTTCAACACAAGGAACCTTGGACCCAAAATATTAATGCATTCCAATATAACTTATGGTTGGGTCCACGAGAAGAGTTGTGAACTCAAGGACATGAATGCTGAAACCAACCTCGCTGTACGGACCAAAAATAATTATAAAAAGGAACTACAGAAAGCGTGTTAGCTCTGAAAGGAGTTGAGAAGATTGAAGCACAACGAATCGAATTTATACAACATCACTGACAGAAAATGTTTACTTGATCAACCTTCTATGTATTTGAAGACCAAAAAGCACCCAATGAACCTTCAACCCTTGACCTTCTTGAGTGCCAAAACTTTAACACAGTTTGGCTAGCCAACAGTTCATGTCATGGAAAGGAACAATAAAGCATATCAATTTCACAATAATTACTTTTCCCTTCCAATGAGGAACTATAAACTTCAATCATGCACATCCCAAAGATCATTTCACCATCAGCAAATAGACAATGTGATCAAGCCCTCATCATCCAGCAGATGCACATCCAATCTACCTATAAAGCATGTAAGAGAAATTCTCCTTCGTTGAACATTAAACCTTGACGAAGTCAAGGTTTGATGGATTCCTTTTTTCTCATGCTTGAAAGAATTCCTTTTTTCTCATGCAATATCCAAGAAGAAAAGTTGTGAAAGTGCAACCATCGAAGGGATAAAGTCTGAAAAAACAAGGGTGCAAATCCAGGCTCTAAAACAACCAAAATCTAGCTTTTTTGTACTTCTCAATCAAAATGTGCTTGCAAAGGGAATAAAATAATGAAACATCATACCTGGATAGGAACAAATGTGATATTCTCAAATCCAAGATATGTGATGCCTCCAAATCGATTTGGAGTTTCGACTTCTCGTACAACTAGCAGATTCTGTGTCCATATAACAAGTTGCAGTTTTAGAACTAGTTAAAAAATAATCAAACCAAATGAATAAGGCCACAGATTTCCATATCAGTCAGCTCTGACATTTGCATGAGCTAAAGAATTATCTATTTAGGGATTCAAAGAATGATAAAGGATGGATTGAAAATTGAAATACACTCCTAGTAAATAGAATGCCTAAAAAGTCAAAATCTGCATACTGTAGTTGTCCATTGAACCTGAGGCTAATAAATTATTAACTAATTAGAAAAGCTATCTACTGAAGTTAAATATTTACCAGAAACATAATACAGAATATAAAAGATGGATTTCAATTTCAGAGATCGGTAGATAAATAGGACAGTTCTAAAATTCTGTTTCTGTTTGCCTGGAATTTATTTCAATACTATGGTAGAATTGACTTAAGTACAAGAATGCAATTTTCTTTATATTACAGATAATCACCAAATACCAATTTGAATATAGGTAATACACTAGAGATACACAATTTTTTCAAATAGAAATTATGGTTTCTTAATTTAGATTACATATTTTTGTATCTTATAATTAATCATACTCACTTAAATAAACACAGTACATAATACAATACTTGGACAGAACTGAGACATGTAAAATTCCTTTGTCGACACTAAAGATGCCTATTCTACCATGATAGTAAAAGACAAAATCTGATTTGTAAATCTAATGGAGATTTCACATACAATCATCTACAAGTTTCAAGAATTCTATACAAAAATTCTTGTGTTGAATTACTTGGTGCGTCTTATTGCACTCTTGGACTTTCCACAAGGAATTTAAGTAAAAATCTGATCTGTGAGTCTAATGGACATTCCACATACATTCATCTACACGATCCAAGAATTCTATACAAAAATTATTTTGCTGAATTATTTGGTGTGTCTTATTGCACTGTTGGTCTTTCCACAAAGAATTTTAAGTGTTCATATGTGTTCTTACTCCTCATGCTGTATGGGACTCCACTCCCATTGTCTATGGTTCCTGATCATTTATGCAGAGCAGATACATTACACTTGATGGCATCAGGGGTCATTATGGACACATGCATTTTCCCTGGCATTACCCTACTTGTATGACATACTAGCTGCCTCAACAGCTAGGAACGTCTAATGACTGACTGCGTCAACAGTTTGATGTGTGATGTACAGAAGCAAGTGTGATCCAAAATTATTGGCAGTTACCCCTTACCCTAGCATCAGTATCAGAGCTTTTGAGCAGAAGATACGGCTAGAGCATGTGATAGAGGTGTATCTCTTCACATTGATTACAGGGTATGTATTAGGTGTTATGTTTGGTGCATGAGATGGATGTTCCTGGGATGTACATCTATTTGGAAGGTGTTGCTCTTGACAAGTGGACGTGATATTGAAATCGAAGTTCAGACAATGTATTTGTGTTCATGATCTCATGTGATAGCATGCTGCATGCTTTTATTGATCACTTTACATCGTCACAGCATACCTTGGAAGCATTGTTTAGAGGTTTTACATGGTTGAGGGCCATCCAGCTTCAACGCCTTGGCACTTGGGAGTCTAGTTCATGAACATTAGGTAATATAAAGCCATATTTGGTGACCCTAAGTGGAGCGCTAGCCTAGTGCATGAGTTGTGCTCATCGGAATGATCACCTAAGCCCAGTGTTGACCCCTTGTTGACAGCATGAGAGCCTCCCTCTTGAACGCCTTGGCTTATTTGTGCATTATTCCACTTGAGGTTGCGTGCTAAACATTGGGAGGACCTAAATCATAACAGTGCTTGTTGATTTTTTTACCTAGAGAAGTGTTTGTTCACTTATGCCTTGAGCTAGACAAAAACACTTTAAATGTGATCCCTAGCCATTTATAAAGTGAGATTGACTTTATTGATATAAACTCACTTTATAAATTAAAAGTAAGTAATAAAGTCTTAAGTGACTTTAATGAGATTAATAAAGTGGGTGTGTAATGATGTCTCACATTTAATATTTAAAAAGTCATTAATTGATTTTTAATGAGAAAAATGTGGGATGTGATCTTGGCCCGAGGATCTCATCTCATCTCATTCATTGGATTTCAGGAGGAAATTACTCACACAAAAAGAGAGAGGGAAAGGCAAATTGAGTCTATTGTTCACTTTCACAAGAGAGATTTTTGAGAGAGTACGAGCAAGAGAAGAAGCTAGGGTTTGAAGAGAATTCATTCCTGAAAATTTTAGAGAGAAGAAAAATTCTGCAAAATTTCCAAAGACAGGAAAAGAATTTTATGGGCACATTTCCCAAGAAATATTTTGCAGCAGGCACATTTCCCAAGACTGTTCCGTACAGTCCACACTGACAGCTGGTACAGTACCGTACAGGAAACGATTTCGAGGCAGGAAGTACAGCATTTAATGTTGTACATACATGCACGTTTTGCAAGGTAGCAGGCACGGTTTTTGAGGCAAAGAAAATCAGGCACAAATTTTGAGGTTGTATAGCATTTCGTTCAGTCACACGTGTGGGGCCGTACAACACACAAATCAAGGCAGCACATACAGGGTTTTGTTGGCATGCATTTTGAGATGAAATGTTGAGATAAGTACTGTTGATTTGATTTTGTAAATTTGCCTGAAAATAAAATAATCTCTCTTTGAGGAACAGGTTTTCCCTTCGGGGTTTTTCCTGGGTCAATTTGACCAAAAATCTGAGTGTTCAAATTTCATGTGTGGGGCTGAAATTAAATTTCTGAGTAAGAATTTAGGGCTGCCTTTTCATTTTAAGAATTCAAAAGAAGGAAGAAATCTCATGTGTTTTATGTTTTCAATCAAAAATTATTAAATTTTTATGTACAAGCTAAGCTAACCTTGGGGTTTGGGCGTTAAACAATAAAAAACTGAAACTGAAACCGGATGGGTTTTTGAAAATTCTCGTGGTATCAGAGCAAAGTGAAGGCTGAAAATTTGCACACATCAAAAATTTCAGATTAGGAGGAATAAGGGAAAAAAGGTTTGAGCAGAAAACAAGTACTTGAATTTTATATTTTTTACAGTCATGGCTATCTGTCTTAGTATAAAAGACAAGTTGGATGGGGCTAGAAATTTCAGTCCTTGGAAGGCTAGAGTAGTGTTGATTCTCTAGGATAGTGAACTATGCGATATAGTGTACAACACTACTACAAATCCCATGACTGTTCCCGCAGATGCAGTGGCTAGAGCCGCATTTGACAAGAGAGATATAAAGGCCAAAAGAATCCTTCTCAATGCAATAAAAAATCATCTGATTCCGCACATTTCAGGTAAAGATTATGCCCATCAGATGCGGACTACTTTAACTAACTTATACCAAAGTTCCAACGAAAATCGAAAGATGGTATTGAGGGAGAAGTTAAAGAGCATTCGCATGAACAAGGGTGAGAATATGACCACTTACTTCACCAGGATTACACAGGTTGTTGATGAGCTTGGAGCTATTGGGGAAGTGATACAGAGTGCTAAGTTGGTGCGTACAGCCTTGAATGGTGTGGCAAAGCCATGCGCTGTATTTGTGGAGTCAGTGGTTGCTCGTGAGCACATGCCCTTATGGGATCATCTTTGGGATGATTTCATACAGGAGGAGACACGTAGAGGATATGTACAGGGCAGTACATCTCACAGCAAGGATGATGACGAGAATGTGGCATTAGCAACAAAGGGGAAAAAGAAGAAGTTCAAGAAGGGTTCCAAGGGTGGAACCAAGCAGCAGGATGGAGAGAAAAATGACATGAGCAAAGTGAAATGCTTTGCTTTCCAGAAGTTTGGGCACTATGTTGGACAATGCCCAAACAAGAAGAAGAAGAAACAGCAGACAGCAGCTTCAGCAGAGATTGATGAGTATGCTACTAGATTTGAGAGAGATTTTTCTCTCTTTTTTGGTGCTTGTGTAGAGAGAGCATCATCCATCACCAACAGGGACATTGAGGGTCACATGGAGCATTCCATGATTGTTGAGCATTAACTGAGTGCTTCCACTACTTCCTCCACTTGTTACATTGATAGTGGAGCTTTGAGTCACATGACAGGTGATCGAGACATGTTCACCGAGATTTCAGTGACAGACTTGGAGTTGGAGGTTGTATTGGGCGATGATACAGTGGTGAGAGCAATTGGGCGTGGGACGGTCTGCTTTGACAGGGAGTCCATGCAACCTATGTTTTTGAGGGATGTCTTGCATGTCCCTGGGCTGAAGAAGAATCTTGTATCAGTATCCACGATTTTACAGAGCCCTTGGGGCATATGTCCTAGATGGGAAAGTTCACATCTTTCCCAAAGCAGAGGGTCCACCTGCTTCATATGCGATTGGAGTCGGATGCGGGAAACTATACAAGCTTCTCTTCCAGCCACATCATGCACTGTCACACACTCAGAGCAGCAGTGAGTTGTTTGAGTTATGGCACAGGAGGATGGCCCACCTTCATCATTCAGCTTTGAGGATGTTGAAAGACATGACCACAGGTTTGTCAGATTTCAGCACAGAGCAGAGTGGTGTATGCAAAGGGTGTGCTTTGGGAAAGTACACCAAGACTGCTTTTTCAAGCAATGATAGCAAATCAGAGGGAGTGCTTGAGTTGATTCATTCATATTTATGTGGTCCCATATCTTCTGCCTCATTAACAGGTTTTGAGTATTACATTACTTTCATCGATGACTTTTCCAGGAAGACCTGGCTCTATTTCCTTAGAAGCAAGAGATCAGAGGAGGTCTTGCTTCAGTTCCAAGAGTTCAAAGCTCTTGTGGAGAACGAGATAGGAAAGAAGATCAAAGTACTTCGATCAAATAATGGGGGTGAGTATACTTCCCATGCATTCGATGAGTTTTGTAGACAGGAGGGGATCAGGAGACAGTTTACGATTCCTTACACTCCATTACAGAATGGAGTGGATGAAAGGAAGAACAGCTCAATTATGGGTGCAGCTAGAGCAATGCTGCATGATTAGAGTCTTCATTTCTTTCTATGGGCAGAGGCCTGCAGTACCGTTGTTTTAGTGCAGAACAAGAGTCTGCACCGTTCCTTGGGTGCAAAAATCCTGAAGAGATGTTCACCGGGAAGATGCCTGAGATAGGCCACTTCCGCATCTTTGGATGTCTTACATACTCACATGTCCCTTCTGAGAAGAGGACAAAGCTGTAGGCTACTCGAGAGAGGGGTATTTTTGTTGGATATGACGAGACTTCAAAGGCTTTCCGCTTTTACCTTCCTACACAGAGGAAAGTTGTGGTGAGGAGGGAGGTGAGATTTGAGGAGGAGTGAGCCTTAAGAAGATATCGAGATTCTAAGATAGAGGAGCAACAGAGTACTCCAAAGGTGACAGCATCACAGGGTTCAGTAAGTAAAGGCACAGGGTCACAGGTTTCAGGAGTGACTGGGTCACAGGTTACAGGTCCATCAATTTCAGAGACTCAGTCTATTGTCCGCCGATTGCACACCAGCAGCAAAAACTTTCCGAAAGTTGTCTCCTCACTTGAGAAAGTGGGAGAGGTGTGACCTTGGGGGCAAGCACAGAGCTAGGTACTGTCACCTACTCCTAGCTCCTCTGTTTAGGCTAACTCCTAACAAAGCCAAGGGGGGTAGTCCCTACAAAAGAGTTTCTATGGATCTTAAGTTGTTTTAAGTGTTTTTAATGGTTATGGGTGCGGATGGGTGTTTTTTAGGAGTTTATTATGATGAACGAAGATTGCATATTAGATAAGTAAAAAATAAACATGAGATAAAAGAGCAATCCACGTTGCTTTCACAAGATTTAGAAGATAAACAATATGTTGAGAACTCACGAAATGATATAGCATTCAAAGATATAACTTTAATCAAAATATCCAATGGACAAATGGCCCAAATTATCAATAATGCGTAAAAGAAAGGACCAGTGCCTTATGGAGTCAACTTATCAGAAATGCTTAAGCGTAATGAGGATGTGAGTCTCAAAATAGTGCCAGTGAATGGAAATTTTAGAAAAGGTGCTGGAAATTCTCTCTTTTACTAGACATAGAAATTCTGCCCGAAAAAATATATCATATTGCAGTTTCCAGAATTCTTTAAAAGTCTTCCCTTGCTGTCCTAATGATCTGAAAGTATTCAACAGTCAAAACCCTCATGTAGATTAGTGATCAGCCCCTTTACATAACTTTGTCACACATCATTAATCATTGCGATCTAATGAAGATAGCAAAGCCCCTCAAGAGACTTTCATAAAGGGTCCTGAAGTGAGGGAAGAGTGTACTAAGGTGACAAATGGTAACTCTTTCAGTGATAACAGCATATAGACCAGATACATAAGGGTAACATTCAATGCTTGTTTAGTCATACTGTATACTCTATTTATGCATGATGCAGTGTGACTAATATTATATATACAGTATTTATTTGATGAACTTATCTAGCACAGAGAGTCGGTGCAATTGACCACAACTTTCAAAGGGAATACATTCATACTCAAATTGATTTCCAGTTAGGATCTTCAACAATATTTTCCAAAATTATCAATCTAAACTGCTAACTAACATATACGATTAATTTTTAAAGTAGATTGAAAATGCATACACACTATCTATCATTCTGAGAGATAATTATAAACCCAGACATGGTGATGAGCATACCTCAATACGAATGCCAAAGGATCGATCTTCATAATATCCAGGCTCATTACTCACAATCATGCCTCCCTGCAAACCAGTTGTGTTTTCATAACGATAACTGATACCTTGAGGACCTTCATGCACATTCAGTGCAGCTCCCACTCCATGACCTGTACCTGCACATAGTAGAGGACATTGCATAATACCATCCAGTACTTTAGTTACTGAAAATAGACAATTTTCTACTGAATCCACAGTAGTCTAGCTGAATCAGAAAGTCAGAAAATTAAACTGTTGTGCTATGATTAATTTACAAAAAGATGAAGTATGTACCATGGCGGTAATCCAGTCCTATCTTCCAAAGTGAAGAGCGTGCTAATACATCGAGCACGAAACCAGGAGTGTTTTCAGGAAATCGTGCTTGGTCAAGAGCTATATGGCCCTGATTCATGCCTGGTATTAATAAGCAAGTATTAAAGATGCAAGAATGATAAAACAACCATTAAAAATAAAAACTATTGTCTTAAACATTTATAACCGTGAGACTGTTACATTAAGATAGAGCATTAAGCATTTAGAACACAGTTTGATAGTTTATGATGGAATACACCAACTACTCCCATGATATTCAAATACAACATCCAGGTTTTCACCAATATAAATAACCTGAATTCAAAGAAAACAATATTGAGCACAGATAAGATAAGATAAGTTGGGCTAGACAGTGACTCGAGGAATAGTTGCAACTATTGTTATGAACCAATCTCCCTAACAACCTAGAAACAAAACATTATACAAATATAGATTTACCGAAAAACAAATTCATTCGCATGCAATGTAATCTACTGAAACTCTGTACGTCACACCACTGACAGTACCGTCATCTGTACAGGCTCAACCCATGCAATTAACTGATTGAACCGTATAGACATATTCATACAATTCCATATAGTCACACCCTTCACGTGGTTTAAAGTTGACCTCTCATTAAGTTCACTTTATTATTAAAAATTTTGAGATTTTTAAAGTTAAGTGAACTAAAAGAAAATTTAAAGAAACTTCATTTTTTTTCTTTGAAAGAGTGACTTTCTTCAAATTTTCTTAAAAAATATAGTCAAAGTAAAAAGTGGATTCTACAAGGAAAAGAGAAAAACCCAAGATGATAAGAAACAAAGAACTACATGCCAAGGTTAATCAATATTGTGCTCTGTAGCTGGATCAACCTAACTCAGAACCAATTTCTGTCTCCAAATTGTTCTCCCTCTACCACAGATGAAGTGTACCATATCTATCTCAGATCTAAACCCTCTTTCTGCCAGACTGTGCCCTATCCTCTTAAGAATGCACCCTCTTGCATGCATTGATTCACTCTCCTCTTTAATCAATATTGTCCTCTGTTGCTGGATCAACCTAACTCGGAACCAATCTCTGTCTCCAAATTGTTCTCCCTCTACCACAGATGAAGTCTACCATATCTATCTCAGATCTAAACCCTCTCTCTGCCAGAGTGTGCCCTCTCCTCTTAAGAATGCACCCTCTTGCATGCACTAATTCGCCCTCCTCTTTAATCACCTTTAACTCACAAGCAATCACTGACTTTTGCCCCCTGAATTCCTTTTTCTATTCTGTTGGTGAGATAAGGGTTTCAAAACCCTAAATTGACCCTCATGCATAAATCACACTAGTGCATTAAAAATGCATGCATGCACATGCAATGTGTAAATCTCAAGCACATGCATCATGCATATCTCATGCACATGCATACCTACTAATCATACACATGCAATCCACATGCACGCAAGCACACCAATAGCACTGGTCTTTATGGTATCAATTTATTTCTGAGCTTTTAAGTGAATTCATGTGTTAAGTGAATGTTGTTTACATTCTAGTGATTTAATCATCTTTTGAAAGGTTATCTCAGTTGTAATATTTTATATATCATTTGTATCTCCTAGACTGGTTGTTTTATTTTCGTAGATTAAACAACCTTAGTTTATTTACTACGGACCACCCCCCTTGGTTTCGCTAGGAGAGAGCCTAGACAGAGGAGTCAAGATCAAGTGACAGCACTTGACTGTTACTTGCCCCTAAGGTCGTAACCAGTGGCTTGAAGATTTCTGCCACGACCTGAGGTGCAAATTAGGCAGCAACAAGGCTGAGATAGAAGGAAATTCTTCTTCAACCCCGGGACATCTAAAACATCCTTCCTCTTCATGGACTTTCCGGAGTCTAGATTATAAGAGGCTTCTCCCATCCCTTTGATGAGATATTGAAAATCATCTCCAAGCATTACTTTATGTGGGGAATCCTTCTGTACAAGACAAGAGAGTGAAACCTTGTAACCTGTCATGTGCTTGGAGGCACCACTATCTACTAGCCAAGTATCACTTCCGGGTGAAAATGAACCTATGAGAGCTGAAATCAAGACATATTCTTCACAAGAATCTTCATCTTCTTTAGTTCTCTTCTCATCTTCTTGATCATCATCTTCAGTTGCATGGGCTTGGAATCTTTTGTTCCTCTTCTTGAATTTATTCTGCCTTCAGGGGACAGTTTATGGAGATGTGTCCCATCTTGTGGCAAGTGAAGCATTCATAAGCTGAGAATTCCTTCTTGACCTCTTTATTATTGTGAGACTCTTGAGTTTTTCTAGGAGGATGATCATAACTCTTCCTCCTGTTCTTGCCTTTCGTATGGGTTTCCAAAGCTTGATCTTCATTTTCATTCAGCTTCTCTTATCTGACTGCTATTCTTTCTTCTTCTTGAACACATTCTTCCCATCTCCCATAGCTAGAAGGAGGAGGCAAAATCTAGTAGTTGTACACTCGACTAAGCGGGGTTTGCTCAATCATGCAATCTCTCCCCACTAGTCACATATGACACAAGGCCCTCTTGATTTCTCTTTTGACTCCATTCCCCCTTTCGATGTATTGGCGCTACTATTTTCTTTAGGATTGATCCTCCCCTCCTTCCATCACTTGTCAAATTAACTTTTATCCTAGAATTGTTTCTCTAAGTCGGCCTCTTCAGTTCACCTTGCCCTTCATTACACCTGCCTTAGTGATCCTACATTAAGGAATCCCCCCTTGAGTTGGAGAAGAGCCAACCAAAAGCAAGGAAGAGATAAGTGTGGTGGTCGCATGTGAAATGGACGCGGAGATGGATATTAACTTGAGCGGCAAAGAGAGATTTTCAAAACAAGCCAAAAGCAGCGACAAGAACTATGAAGAGTTCATTGCTTCGACCTTCTCTGGGCTGGCTAACTCCCTCCTTTCGTGATCGATAGGTGATAGATACATGCTAAGATGGATTCGAAGAAGAATGCAGAGAGAGGCTGGATTGCAGGCATTCACAACCTCAAGGTCGGGTTCCTCTTCTTGAATTTGATCTGCCTTCAGGGGACAGTTTATTGAGATGTGTCCCGTCTTGTGGCAAGTGAAGCATTCATAAGCTGAGAATTCCTCTTGATTTCTCTTTTGACTCCATTCCCCCTTTTGATGTATTGGCGCTACTATTTTCTCTAGGATTGATCCTCCCCTCCTTCCATCACTTGTCAAATTAACTTTTATCCTCGAATTGTTTCTCTAAGGCGGCCTCTTCAGTTCACCTTGCCCTTCATTACACCTTCCTTAGTAATCCTACATTAAGGAATCCCCCCTTGAGTTGGGGAAGAGCCAACCAAAAGGAAGGAAGAGATAAGTGTGGTGGTCGTATCTGAAATGGACGCAGAGATGGATATTAACTTGAGCGACAAAGTGAGGCTTTCAAAACAAGCCAAAAGCTGAGACAAGAACTATGAAGAGTTCATTGCTCCGACCTTCTACGGGCTGGCTAACTCCTCCTTTCATGATCGATAGGTGATATATGGTAAGATGGATTCGGAGAAGAATGCAGAGAGAGGCTCGATTGCAGGCATTCACAACCTCAAGGTCAGGTTTGAGGATTTTAAAATCCATTTGTGAAGGGTCTATGAGGCAGTCTACAGCGGACTCAAGCAAAACAAGGAAATTTCTACTATCATTGGATATGTTATTCATCAGCTCTCTTACCAAGATTTGTGGATTGATGATCTCGAATGGGACATTCAAGAGCTCATAGGAAAAGAGGACAGGCTTGCAGAATATGTTTTGAAGGTGATCAATTTGACCCAAAGAAGCCACTATCATGAGACTACTTCCTTTGAAGCACAGCCAATGGAAGAGGTATCGGTTTCAAATCCAATTCCTTGCATGGAAGGCAAGAAAAAGAAGTAGACTTGGCCCTTCGTTTTATTTTGTAGATTTTTTTTGTATAGTGCTAAACTTTCAGTTTATCAGGGTTTACCCCTCCTCTAGTATGGTGAATCATAGAAAGAAAACCAACTTTTTTTGTAAATCTTCAATAGCTTTAATCATAGGCTTCTCAGTCATGGTGAATGCAGAAAACAGACAAATCCCATGCTTTTGTAATGAATGGTTGTGCACGACTTTTTTTTCTATAATGAAAAGGTTTCTAATGTCTGTTATAAAAAAAAAGGAAGTGTAGCGACATTGGCTGCTCTTTTCGAAACTGCCATTGGGCTAGTTTGCCTATTTTGGGCTAGTGTGTCGAGTCCGAGTCATGCAACATTGGGTGACGCCGTGTTTCAAATATCTTCTATCAAGCAAGGCCCCATTCAAAGTCTAACTTCAAGATGTCTAAATAGTAAAAGCAATACTTGTCCTATATTGCAATCTCAAGAGGTGAATGATTAATTGTTTCTCGTGGCAATGAATGTACTAGTTTAAGCACTTTTACTTTTCAAGTCTTGTGATCTATTCCTATATTTCTTTCACTATTGTTATGCAAGTACTCATGGTTTGTTTTAATTTACATCAGTGAGCAATATTTTAGGTGTTTGATCTATTGGTCATTGCAAAATCTAAAGTAATTAAATACTTATTTGGAAAATTGACTTAGCAATACACCTTTCACGTCTTAAACAAGTTGATCTCCTTCCCTTACCTCTCCTCATATCCTGGGTCCAATCAACCCATAGGGAACATCCCTTGGCCTTGAGAGCTGCCCTAAAAGAAGGAAGTTTGTTAAACTAACAGCAGCAAGGAAGGTCTTCCTGCATGCATATGTCCTTGTATGCAAAAGACTTAAATTAGGAAACCAGTTGTATTCAATTTACTTCTGCTAAGTTTACTTTGGAAAATAAATTAAAGTGATCTAAATTAACTTTAGTGAAACACTAGTTAACGTGAAAGTGAAATTAGGGTTTTCGCTTTACCTAAAGTTATAAAAGAAAGGTCAATTGGCAGAGAGGACACAATTGCATTCCGACAAAGACGGAGGAAGAAGTGTCAGAGAGAGAATTTTGGGGAAGAAGATGGAGGAGCACTGTTGAATTTTCAGCATTAGCATAAACTTTAAAAATTTGCAGATAAACATAAATAGATCAGCAGTGCAATAAAAACACATTCATCACATCAGCACACATGGACACAATATTTTTCACTGGGGAAACCTTCAAAGGACAAAAACTCCAAAAGCATTAATAGCTCATCTCGTAAATGAGATGGCTTAAGAAATTCTTCAAAAAGTTCCTCAAATCCAGATCTGGATTTTGACCACAGTAACTATAAAATTCATCAATAAAAATCAAACTGATAATTTTACCCACAATTTCCAGAATTACAGAAAATTACCAATTTAGGGCTTTCTCAGAAAAAATGAGATTTTATCTCTCCTGCCCGAAAATATCAGACTGCTGAAAACTGCCTGAAAATATCAGACTGCTGAAAACTGCCCGAAAATATGGAACTTCTGAAAACTGCCCGAAAATATCAGACTGCTGAAAACTACCCGAAAATATCAGACTACAGAAAACTGCCCAAAAAATGCAATGCTGAAGATGGACTTTGCTAATAAAACCCTAGCTGAGGGTTTGAACATAAGATAGTCTTCTTCACCTGTGAGAGAAAAATTGTGTGACAAATGAGAAGGCTTGATCTTCTTTTATAGAATATTTTTATTCTTTTCCTAATTTCACTTTCACTTTTACCAAAAAGGTACTTTTATTTTTTTCCTTTGACTTTTATAATAAGTCCTTATTTAATTTTGTTTTCAACCTCTGGTCCTTTTAGGTGGACAAGATTATGAAAAATAAAAATAATAATATTTTTATTCTTTTCCTAATTTCACTTTCACTTTTACCAAAAAGGTACTTTTTTTTTCCTTTGAATTTTATAAGAAGTCCTTATTTAATTTTGTCTTCCACATGTGGTCCTTTTCCTGTGGTACAAAAAGTCTTTATTTCTTTTGACTTTTGACTTTGGCCTTTTACCAAGTGCCCCTGTGGTCATTACCTGTGGTACATTTTTATTTCAAAAGTACATCATAATAAAGCAAGAGAGTTATTAATGTTTTTATCTCACACACTGTGTCACACCTAGATCTAGTACTAGGGTAACTTAACCAAGGGTAGCTAATCCTTGGAGAAGCACACCAAGCCCATAGATCAAGGGTCAAAGTGCCACACACATGCCCAGACCTAGTCTAGGGCTTACAGTGTCTTCATTCTCCCAGAGAATGGCTACTCAGAACTAAGCTGAGTCTACTAGTCCCAGACTGGTCTACATCGTGGTCCCGAACCAGATGTCTACTCAACAAAAGGTTGAGTCTACCCAAGGCAGATCTGGGTTTATATCATGGTCCCAGACCAGATATCTACCATTCAACAGAATGGTCACTCAACACTAGGTTGAGTCTTCACCGTGGTCCTGGACCAGGTGGTCCCATTCTCCAAAGAGAAGGGCTCTTGATGTTGCTCAAAAAATCAACACTCCCTCTCACTGAGAGAAGCATTCTCTGCCATACCAAGTTTGTCACGAAAGTACACGAACTTTGATGTTGTCAGAGGCTTGGTTAAGATATCTGCAATCTGTTAATCTGTACGAATGTACTGCAACTTCAGAGCACCTCTCTGCACTAGGTCTCTGATGAAATGATACCTCATTTCAATGTGTTTTGATCTGTCATGAAACATTGGATTCTCTTAAAGCTTTAAGTAACTATGATTATCGCAATGGATGATCGTTGAGTCAAGCTTTCCCTCGAACAGATTAGATAACAACTTTCTGAGCCAAACTGCTTCCTTGCAGGCATCGCTTGCAGCAATATATTCTGCCTCAGCTGTACTATGAGCTATGGAACCTTGCTTCCTGCTGGACCAAGAGATCATTGCTGATCCCATACTGAAGCAATAACCAGAGGTACTTTTCCGGTCGACTACACTGCCAGCCCAATCTAAATCTGAATATCTAGATAACAATACTCCACTGCTAGAAGTATACCTGAGCCCATAAGTGATAGTCCCTCACACATATCTGAGTACATGTTTGGCGACTACCAAGTGTATGTGCTTCGGATCTAACATGAACTGACTCAATGCATTCACTGTGTAGCAGATGTTTGGTCTCGTATGCACAAGATACATCAAGGAACCAATGAGTTGTCTGTATAGAGTAGAGTCCACATTCTGTGAACTAGAGGCCGAGTCCTACAACTTTGTCAAGTTGGTAGTCATTGGTACGCTCATGGACTTGCAGTCATGCATCCCAAATCTCTACAAGATATCCACTGCATACTTTCCTTGTGTCAGCAAAATCTCACCTGGCTTTTGCCAGACTTCTAAGCCAAGGAAGTAATGCATCAATCCGAGATCTTTGATCTCGAATTCAGAGGTAAGCTCCCTCTTACACTGGTCTATCAACTGTTCATCACCTGTAAGAAACAAGTCATCTACATATAGAACAAGTATCAAGACATGATTATGAACAACTTTAAAGTACAAGTTAGAATCAACTGTACTTTTGGAGAACCCCAAGCTATGGAGAAATCCATCCATCCTGGCATACCAGACTCTCGGAGCCTGTTTTGGTCCATACAAGGCTTTCTTCAGTTTACATACATGGGTCTTCTTCTCATAAGTAACAAAGCCTTCAGGTTGTTCAATATAAACCTCTTCCTCAATCTTACCATTGAGAAAGGCTGTCTTTACATCCATCTGATGTAACTTCCATCCGAATACTACAGTAAGTGAAATGATGGTTCTGATGGTAGTGTACCTGGCAGTAAGTGCAAATGTCTCATCATAGTCAATGCCTTCTTTCTGAGTGAAGCCACGAGCTACGAATCTGGATTTATACTTCTCCACACTGCCATCTGCAGCATGTTTGATCTTATAAAGCCATCTGGAAGTCACTACTAACTATCCTGTAGGTCTGGGAACAACTTTCCAAACATCATTCTTCATGATTGACTTATACTCTTCAATCATGGCATCAACCCATACCTATTTACTTGTTGCTTCTTCGTACGATGAAGGTTCTGAAGTGATAATCTGACTCATCAGACCGGAGTAATTTGTGGTCTTATGCTTTCTCTGAAAATCCCTGGAGGAGCTTTATGCTTCTCGGCTTCTTCTACCGTTTCTCGGTACCAAGCAAGTCTCCTTTTGGAAGGAGGAACTTCAAGTAGTTCTTCTAGTGGACTTTCAATGTTCTCAGGAACATCTAGAGTTTGATCATCAAACTCCTCCTCCCTCTGAATTTCTGAATCTGGAAACTCAAGTGGAGCAACTGCATCTTCTGGTGAAAGCTCTAGTGTTTTACGAAACACCGCTTCCTCATGGAAGATCACATCTATGCTGACCTCAATGTACCTATGTCCAGGTATATATACTCGATAAGCCTTCGAGCAATCACTGTACCCAACAAATAAGCCTTTCTTACCGGAAGGCTCTAGCTTGGCCCTCTTTTCTTTTGGCACATGAACATACACAGGAGTGCCAAATATCCTCATGTGATCAACTGCAGGTTTCTTCTTGGTGAAGACTTCTTCTAGAGTCTTCTCACCCAAGATAGCATGAGGGCTTCTGTTCTGGATGTACACTGCAGTTACGGTAGCTTCAGCCCATAAAGACAAAGGAAGATCTAGATCAGTGATCATGGCTTTAGCAGCCTCACAGATCGTTCTATTCTTCCTTTCTGCAACCCCATTCTGCTGGGGGTTGTATGGCACTGTCAGCTCTTTCTTGATTCCTGCTTCTCGACAAAAATCATCAAACTCATTAGATTCATACTCACCTCCATTATCTGATCTCAAGATACGGATGTGTCTGCCAGTCTGATTTTCAATCAGTGTCTTGAACTCTTTGAACTTGTCAAAGGTTTCACTCTTGGCCTTGAGGAAGTAAATCCAAGACTTCCGAGAGTAGTCATCAATAAACAAGACATAATATAAACACCCACTTAAGGAGGGTTAAGACATGGGTCCACAAATGTCAGAATGAATCAAATCCAAAATGCCTTTACATCTACTCTTGCTTCTGGGAAAGGATTTCTTAGTGTTCTTACCTAGAGCACATCGTTTGCAAATTCCTTCATGCTTTAAAGAAATTTTTGTCATACCTGTAACCATCTTTTGCAATCCTGCGAGAGTTGTGTAGTGAAGGTGTCCAAACCTTCTATGCCAAAGTTCACAGGGATCAACTGAGTGATGTACCAAAGCATGAGTGGAAACTTTTGAAGCCTTGCAGAGATCTCCCTCTCGAACCCCAATATGTACTGCTGAGTCTAGATCTGTGTCTTTTACCCATAAAAAGACCTTGTTCATAAAGAGGAATCTGTGGCCCTTGTCTTCTAAACCAGCAACAGATAAAAGGTTCTTCTTTAAACCAAGAACATAAAGAATATCATCAATATGAAGAACTGTACCTAAATCAAGTTGAAGTGAAGTTGAGCCAACTCCTTCAATCTTGTAAGTGGAGTCATCTCCAAGTTCCACATAAGTGGTGAACTTCTTCTTTCTGTAACTGGTAAGGGTACCACGGTTACCTGTCATGTGCCTTGAGGCACCATTGTCCACCAACCAAGAAGTAGAGCAAGCTGAGAAAGAACCAGTTAGAGCTGAAACCAAATAGTACTCTCTTATAGGCTCATCAGCTTTATTAGCCTTGACTTTCTTCTTCTTCTTTGGTTCTTCATCTTCTTCTTCCTCTGCTTCTGCAAAAGATGCCTAAAACCTTCTCTTGGGTTTCTTCTTGTTCTGCCTGCAGTCTCTAGCATAATGCCCAAACTTGTGACAAGTATAACATTCAATCTTAGACATGTAAGAAAACTTACCCAGGGGTTTCTTCCCTTTCTTTTGCTGATGGAAAGACTTCTTGAACTTCTTGGTCTTTGCTGCAAGTGCAAGGTTATCCTGCTTGATTACCTTGTCATTGTTCCTCACTTCTTCTTGTATGAAATCATACCAAATCCTTTCAAAGGTTGGCTGATTTTCTCGTCCACAAACGGATGCCATGAAGGTTTCCCAAGAGCTTGGGAGACCATCAACCACTGTTCGTACAAGATCATCATCATCAACAATAACACCAATAGAAAGGAGTCGATCTCTTACCTGTTTGATCTTGGTGAAGAAGGAACCAACACTTTCATCTTTGTGTTGAGGCCTGGGAATTCGCAGGCGGCAACAGTAAGGGATTCTCCCCAATCAGCGTTCCCAACTAGCCCGCTGACTGTTTGGTATAGGGAATCCGTCCGGTTTACGGTCCGGCTACCGTAGGTCAAAGTAACAACAAGGGTTTACCGGTTGCGGCCCGGTCCACCGGAATTTGTATTTTTGACTTAATATGCAATGCTTATGCCTATCTAAACCGTGCAGGGTGATAAGGATGCCGGGAACCACACAATGTGCTGCGCAGGTTCTTACCTCTCGTCTTATGTTCACAACACCTAAACCACATATGCAACTATGAACTAAAATGACTAACTATCTATCCCCGGGGAGCCAAAACAACTATTAACTAGTAATGCATTAACTTCATGTAGGATAAACACAATCACAGGTAACTGATACTTGTATTTACAGCACATGAAAGAGAAATTATTCCAACAATCAGATAGCTAACTGTTATGTGAAGCACCAGCATTACTAAGAGTGAATTTTCCACAAAATAAACCAGAAATCATTTAACAAGACATAAGTCATAGAGTTAGAACGATCTCACAATTCATGGACATATGCTGAAAAACAAAATAGTTCATTTTCCTGCCATCCATTGCACACCATTTGGAAAATCCCACAGCACTTTCTCCAACAGGCAAACTACAATTCTTTATTGCAAAAAGGAAATAGTTCTTCTTTACAATAGGTCATCCAGTGTGACCGAGGAAAAAAATCCTTTCCTTTGTCTCTCTTCCCTAGTTTTATACAAAAAGCAAAAAATGCTTGGGTTGCCCAAAGTGACCTTTGGGCTCCCCAACGCTTCAATTTCTCTCAATCCCTTACAACATATTACATTATACAAAGTTTGACCAGTCCTTCTCACTTGGAGGGGCCCGCTTGGTCTTCCAAAAATTTCCTCCACGCTATTGCCTCAGCCGCGAGTCCTTCAAATGAGTGGGGCTCCAAGAATTGTATATTCAGCTCGAACTTATCTGCTTGGTTCCGAATAGCTTCTATTCTGGCCTTGTTCAGGTGCACCTGTTCCTCCAAGAGCTGAATACTAATGGCTGCGTGTGCAATTTCAATTTTTAGGATCGGCTCATCAAGGGCTCTGATACATTGAACCTTGGCTTCATCCTCCTGCTGCCTTGTCTGCAACATCCCTGCAATTGTATCATGATCAGGGAATTCGTGTAGCCTATGTTCAGCTTCCACTTGACAGCGATTATAGGTGACAAGGGCTCTTCTAAAGAACTCTGTACATGCTCCCTTCGTTTTCTTCACTGTCTTCTGAAAGTCCTCTGCAGTAATAACGGTCCCGCTTCAAAGTCTGCTTATCTTTAACTGATA
>LPNX010593559.1:636589-717569 GCA_001517045.1 Pseudotsuga menziesii | reverse complement strand
CTCTGGTAGATGGTAAGCTAAAGCTACATATCCAGGGCTAAATGCAGCATAGCCCTGGCCATCGACGTTACAGATGAGCATTGAATTGTGGTTTGTATGCGGTAGCACCCATCTCATTAACTCAGAGCACGGGAATAGCTCTGGTCTGGTGGCGACCTTCATAATAGTTGATTTCTCTATATTAGCATATATGGGTGCCTCCTCAAGCCCCATATCCGGGACTTCCCTGCGGGAGATCATCCTGTAAACATCTCCCCATTTGTACTCAGGCTCCACCCCTGTGACACATTGGGTGTCCTCATAAACGTATTCAATTCTTGCTTCTGTATCTGGTGCTGGCACCTCCTCTACTGCTGGGGCCTTCTTTTTCTGTCTCTTAGACATTTTAAGATCTTCCTGCAATATATAGCATCATGGTATTGAGTAATTCAAATTTATGAACTTTGTGCGACAATTTACTCTCTTTTAGGTATATTAGAATTATATCAGTGCATACAATCAACTTTCAGCTTTCATACTGAACAATTCACAAATATGGAGTGCTGTGCAACGTGTTATGAGCCTGATAAATTTTTATTTGTAGCTCATCTTCACCAGGTCTTATGAATGAGTTGTTTTATGATTTATCCCACATGCATCAAATTATCAGTCATATTGAGGTTGGCAAGAAAAAATGCTATTACGAGGCTTGTCATTCTTATGAAATTGATATATATAGAAGCGACATGAGCAAAATCTATGCAGATGCATCATACAATCATCATTTTACTGCCTGTCACACAGAGAGGAAAAATAAAAACCCCAGGCTTAACCAGTCGACACTTCAGACCTACGGCCTATGGAACGCAAGCGACTATTCAGCGGAGCAAATATTATGTTGATAACCTTCTTCACCCACCTCGACGGGAGACGAGCCCATCTCTGGACCAGGCATCTTGATCAAAACCGACTCACGCTACCCTTCCTATTCACCCTACCAAGGATTTCAGCGCTCAATAGCAAAACTAGGTCGCGCCATCCCCAATTCCCACCGAGACGACGCACAACCCCGGACTGTAAACAGAGAGTCGAAAAAACCGCGGCGACTGTGGCTAGTGCAAACCCGACCCCCAGACAGAAAACAGCAATGCAGACTCTAGATAATTTAACCGCCCAACGAAACCTAGCGCAGAAAGGCGTAACGGCCTCCGGTGCCCCAAAACCTCCATCATAACCACCAGGTGCAGGCGGCATGACGGCCGCCTGCACCTCGCTTCCCCCCAAAGGACTGAAACGGCAGAAAAGGAAATGCGGGCCTTTAAACATAAACGGCGAAAACCCTCTCCCTATAACCGTCCAAACAATTCAACCGGGAACCCTAACCGAACGGCGTGCAACGCCAGGAGGACGACTGAAGAAAAAACCCAACCAAGGGAGAAACTCCCCGCTGGCGCAATGGGACGACGGGTCCAAATCTTAAAACCCCCCACCGCGTAAAAGAAAACTTAAAAAAAACGATGATAAGAGTCAAGATCCTACCTGTCAATCCACCTAACGAGGTGAGAAGATGATGGCTGGACTTCTTCCCCTGCCACCTGGCCACAGGGACACCAAACAGCTAGCTCTCACGCGCTTCTAAACTCGATAGTTCGTCTCACCGCGACAACGCCTTCGAAAACAACAAAAAACCCCGTTTGTCGCCCAACATATATAAACACATCCACACGTGCGAGAAGTCACATCAATCGGGGCGGCTCCGAAAGTTAAGTCGGGTGGCACGAGCTTCATACCACCTGCAACGGCAAACCCCTCCGACCACTCTATCACCCGCAACAGCGAATATGGCTCAAAACATACCTCGGGCGTCGGCGGAAATTATATCGGAGGTCTGGAGCTTGGAAACCTCCGCAACGGCGGACCGCTCCCATCACTCTATCACCCGCAACGGAGGCGACGATCAAATGCTTCGTCATGCGACACGGTCCACAATGGCGGGGACGGATATAGAGATTGTCCGCTACGGAAAAGAAAATCAAGGGTCGGAAACTCCCCGCAACGGCGGTAGTGATAAATCCACGCGGACCTGAGAGCCACCCGCAACGGCGGGCTCGACACAGCCAACTACGAATCGAAAAGCCTCCGCTACAGCGGCGCGATAGACGGGTAGAAGGATCTGAAGGCCACCCGCAACGGCGGGGCGGGCAAGGGAAATAGAAACCGAAAGACACCCGCAACGGTCGGGAAAACAAGGAGAAAAGCGTCCGACATGAAGACTTGGCAACGAAAATTCAAAAAACTTTTGCAAAATGACAGGGACTCAATTTCAATGGAAGTCTTTTAAACATCCTAACTATGAAAAACCAGTCAATTTCTAGCATTCAAAATTCGGGAAGGAGCCATAAATCCATAAGCAAAACTCAAGAGCATGAAACTAGGCAAGGAAAATGGATAACTCGAAGTAAAGGAGGGTCCCAAAAATTTTTAGAATTTTGGGAGAATGTTGCAGGCGCAACACTTTGTTCAGCTTCAAAGTTCGTAGCCTCTTCTTCAAGACTCTCTTTTGACTGGGAGCCTTCTTTTTATAGAGGTTTACCAATGTATCATAGCATTCTTTAGCAGTCTTCAAGGATGTGATGTCAGGCATCAATTCTTCTTTGATAGAATCATAAATAACTCTTCTAGCCTTACCTTGCTTCCTCTTGTAGGCAAACCTAACAGCATTTGTAGTTGGCTCTTCTGTGACATTAAGAACAATGTCATCCAAGTCATTCTCATCAAGAATGGTTGTCAACCTGGCCTTCCAGGAATTGAAGTTTGCTAAACCAGAGAGCTTCTCTTCCGGTTTGAAACCAACGGTAGCCATCTATGTCACTTGTCCAAATGTTAGATCTGCAAATCTTATTCCAAGATCTAGTGAGAAACAACAGCGGTATCCCTTAACGTGTTTTCACATGCTAAGCTCTGATACCATGTTGAATTTTCAGCATTAGCACAAACTTTAAAAATTTGCAGATAAACATAAATAGATCAGCAGTGCAGTAAAAACACATTCATCACATCAACACACATGTACACAATATTTTTCACTAGGGAAACCTTCAAAGGACAAAAACCCCAAAAGCATTAATAGCTCATCTCGTAAATGAGATGGCTTAAGGAATTCTTCAAAAAGTTCCTCAAATCCATATCTGGATTTTGACCACAGTAACTATAAAATTCATCAATAAAAATCAGACTGATAATTTTACCCACAATTTCTAGAATTACAGAAAATTACCAATTTAGGACTTTCTCAGAAAAACTGAGATTTTCTCTCCTGCCCGAAAATATCAGACTGCTGAAAACTGCCTGAAAATATCAGACTACTGAAAACTGCCCGAAAATATCAGACTGCTGAAGATGGTTGTGCAAAAAAGTTGACATTTGAACTTTGCTAATAAAACCCTAGCTGAGGGTTTGAACATAAGATAGTCTTCTTCACCTATGAGAGCAAAAGTGTGTGACAAATGAGAAGGCTTGACCTTTTCTTTTATAGCCTTTGTTCACTTGTAAGTGAACAAGATAAGGAAAAATAATAATAATAATATTTTTATTCTTTTCCTAACTTCACTTTCACTTTTACCAAAAAGATACTTTTTTTTTCTTTGACTTTTATAAGAAGTCCTTATTTAATTTTGTTTTCCACCTGTGGTCCTTTTAGGTGGACAAGATTAGGAAAGATAAAAATAATAATATTTTCATTCTTTTCCTAATTTCACTTTCACTTTTACGAAAAAGGTACTTTTATTTTTTTTCTTTTGACTTTTATAAGAAGTCCTTATTTAATTGTCTTACACCTGTGATATAAAAAGTCTTTATTTCTTTTGACTTTTGACTTTGGCCTTTTACCAAGTGCCCCTATTCAAAAGTACATCATCATAAACCAAGAGAGTTATTAATGTTTTTATCTCACACACTGTGTGACACCTACATCCGGTACAAGGGTAACTTAACCAAGGGTAGCTAATCCTTGGAGAAGCACACAAAGCCCATAGATCAAGGGTCAAAGTGCCACACACATGCCCAGACCCAGTCTAGGGCTTACAGTGTCTTCATTCTCCTAGAGAATGGCTACTCAAAACTACGCTGAGTCTACCAGTCCCAAACTGGTGTACATCGTGGTCCCAGACCAGATGTCTACTCAACACAAGGTTGAGTCTACCCAAGGCAGATCTAGGTTTATATCATGGTCCCAGACCAGATATCTACCATTTAACAGAATGGTCACTCAACACTGGGTTGAGTCTTCACCGTGGTCCCGGACCAGGTGGTCCCATTCTCTGAAGAGAAGGGCTCTCGATGCTGCTCAGAAAATCAACAAGCACTAACTCAGGAAGACAGCCCTAAATTGCAGAGGAGAGAGACAGGAGACTTTGGCGGAGGTACACCATACACCAGCAAGCTTCCTTGGGAACCATGCCATCTCCCAGGTCTTCTCAATGATTTTTGGGTGTTTCAATTTTTCCATCTAGGGCATAAATCGATTTTCTTATATTGTAAAAGATCTGTATTTTCTTAATAAAAATAATATTTCATACTGCTGCACCGGTTTTCCCATCTTGGGTTTTGTATGGGGGTTTCTACCCAAAAAGATTGTGTCGTTTCTATTGATGTGATTGATATTGTAAATGCTTCTCAGTATTATATTCCGCTGCATACTGTAAAGAAGTTCATGTGCGGCTATTTCAGTTAAATTTAAATACACTGTTTTATCCCTAGTGTGCTTTAAAGGAAAAGTTACAAAGTTAAGAACTGAGGTGACAGAGGGGCTTCTCTTTCGAAGTTGCACTTGATAGCAATAGCGGATTGGGACTTTTCCCCTTAGGTGCTAAATCAAGTTGTAACACATGTTAAGTCAAAAAGTATATATGTTACAAAACCTACAGGTTCCCTAATTAAAAGGCCCATATTTGATGTATAAAGCAAAGGTGTGAATACAGTCCGCTATTCTTCAAAGCAAAAAAAGGTATATATAATTATGTAACATTTGCAAGGAAACCCCTCACTAATACCATTATTCTTCAAAGCAAAAAAAGGTATATATAATTATGTAATAGTTGCAAGGAAACCCTTCACTAAAAGCAAAAATGGGATCTTTTAACAGAAATAGCCCGCACGGGTGTGGCTCATTGGCAGTTCCGTTGTAATGAAGTTGTTGTAAATTAGAGGTCAGGAGATCAATCCCACCTAGGTTTAACCGTGTCCCATGTCTTGCGGCGGGTGTGGGGCACCTAGGTTTATAGCGGTAGCGGGAATGGATCCCTGGACCCAGTGTCACACGAGTACCAGCCCGGACCCAGTTGCCAATTCCCCTAGTCGAAAAAAAAAAAACAGAAATAACCAAAAAAAGAGGTCCAATAAGAAAAGGAGAAATATTGCATTATAACATTTCTTAAAAAGTGACTTCAACAATATTAAAAATTAAACAAACTGTTGAAAGAAAAGATGGTGGCATTGCTTTTAATCCGTATAAAATTGGCTATTGCATTATTATTCAGATGGGCCAATCAATTAAATTTCTCAAACCAAGTATAATCAAAATCCTAATTTTAGGCAAATATATAAGAAAAAAAGAATCTATAATTGGCAATTCGAAATTATGTTTAAAATCCAGAGTCAAGTTGTGTGTATGTTGTTGAAATTTAACATGTGTATGATATTCTTAAAAATTGCAGACTGTAATAGAGATAGTACTTGAAATATTAACAGCAGTAAAACAATTGCAGCAGTAAAAAAAGCATCACACAATTGAACACACAATTTTTCATGGGGAAACCTTTTAAGGACAAAAACCCCAAAGCATTAATAATCCATCCTCTAGAGTCTAAATGAGATAACTGAGTTTGTACATGAGCAAAGAAATCTTGTTCCCAGAACTCTGAGATGAATGTATCAAAACAATTTCCAAAACCAAGAAAGCCCAAGCAGGCTTACTGCTGCTATCCTCCTGTTGCTGCCACGTGGACTGTTTTATTACTGCCACGTCAACTGAGGCCTGTAGCCACCTCTCGGATGCTGCAGCTATGGTGTAGAGGGTTGTACAGCAATGGAAGAAAGCCCTAGTAGGGCTCGGATCCTAGCAGAGCTAGTGGGTACCACCACCGAGGCTGCTGCTGCCCAATACCACTCCACCGTGACTGTTATAGTGAAAGAAGAGACCCAAGCAAGCTTAAGAGCTGCCACATTGAAGAAGAAGAAAAAATAACCAGCCACCTAATTGTCGTCAGTCAACCTTAGTTGCGATGAAGATGAAGACCTCAGTCACGAATTGTTGGAGCAGTCAAGTGATGAAAAGATGATGATGAGATGATATGTAATTGTTCTTCATTTATAGTCCATCAAACATTTAAGTTGGTTCCACATAATTAGGCGTTGACATTAGGGCTTCCTTTCTTTTTCATCTTTGACCCTTGACTTTTAATGTTTTGTGGTTCAAAGGTTTTCTGGGTGTTTATCATGTGCCACTTGGCCCTTCACTTGATGGTCACAAGGACCAAGACTAGGGTTCCATGATCCTTTTAAGTATTTTTGTGGCCACAACAAGTTGTCTCAAGAGTTCTTCAGGGTCCCCGTGGTTCATTCATGCCCACTCAAGTACATCTTCATAAATAAAGAGAATTATTAAATGCTTTATCTTGACCTCCTAGTTGCCACCAAGATCAAGTGCTAGGTCTCTCAACCAGGGGTAGCTAGTCCTTGGAGAAGGTCTCATAGCCCATAGATCAAGGAGAGGAGTGCATCACTTGCCCCGACCCGGTCTAGGGCTTACGGTGATGACCTGGTAACTGACCAAGTGCCTCGTCCCCACGCTGCATCAGATGGCTCAATGTCAAATACTTGGTAATTGACCAAGCGCCTCCATTCTCCCAGAGCATGGCCCTCAGCCCTAGGCTGAGGTCCTAGTCCCAGACTAGGTTAAATTCCTAGTAACTGACCAGGTGCCTCCATTCAGCGAATGACCCTCAGCCCCATGCTGAGACCCTAGTCCCAGGCTGGGTTAATTTCCTGGTAACTGACCAGGTGCCTCCATTCTCCCAAAGAATGGCCCTCGGCCCCAAGCTGAGGCCCCAGTCCTAGACTGGGTAAGTTTTCTGGTAACTAACCAGAAGCCTCCATTCTCCCAGAGAATGGCTCTCAATGCTACTTTGGAAAAATCAACATATGTGGAATGATGTTGGTATAACTTTGGGTGCAACATGGATGAAAATGCTAAATACTATTAATTTGGACAAGGCAAATAAATATTTTTAATCTTGGCACCGAAGGAAGATAACATAGCATGTCATTACAATGAAGTCATGCACAAAAGCTACCTCCTCAAAGAATATAGATGATGAGCCAGATATCATCATTCAAAACAATCAAGAATTGCAACATCAGGCACAAGATCACAAACAAAAGTTGCAGAATTTTGACAATTTTCCATAGAAAAAAATTATAAAATCTTTCTTCTCAAATAAGACAACACTTGACCAAAAGAATCAATTTTTCAATAGTCATAATCAAAGAAGTTCCATTCAAAAATCTAAAAGTCGACCTAAATGGATCAATCCTTCTACAGCACGTCAATATTGTTTGAACTTTTGACAATCTTTTTATTTGGTTTCCTCATGTGCTTCGAGAGTAACGCCTTCCTAGTTATGAGGACATGCAATGTACCTAATTATATTTAACTATATTTCTGAAAGGTCGTGCCTTTTAGCATAGTAATGTCTCTTAGATATTATATATGCCAGTGTTCTTGACTGCATATCATTCATTCTTGCATCCCTCAGATTTATTAAAGAGTATTTCTATCATTTTGGACAATACGGGTGTGTCCCTTTTCTCATAAATGACTATGGAATACCCTAACTACTGCAAGGTAGATCACAGTGCTGAAATCCTAGGAAATCCAATCTACAAAAAAGATTGTAAAATTTAATCAAGACAAAATTGTAACATGAAATATGTAATATAACAATTTTCTAGTTTGTTTGTAATGTGTGTAAGAGTTGTACATTGGACCAATCAAATCTTTCTACTCCTCCATTCTATACTTGTAGTGGTCATTTTTGGGCTCCTAAGAAACAGTTGCTTTTTTGGAATGTTTGCAGATCCATATCGTAGACACAAGTGGATCAGGTATTGCAAATAAAGTAGGCAAATATTGCTATCATCATTTCCAATGATAAATTTGGTGCTTTCCAGCTTGATTATTTACATTTTCTCTTCTAACTAATCTATGCACTATGTCAGAAAAGTATCAAGCTCTGCACCTGCAACACTCTAGTGAAGCATTCCCTCTGTCGTGAAGTAGGCTGTCCAAAATGTACAGTCCTCGTAATGTCTGTTGTCCCATCAACATACTGACCACCACTGTCTAGCAAGAAGAGATTTTTGTCATCTACGATGTTGCAGGTCTCTGGTTCAGCTCGATAGTGAATAATTGCCCCATTTGCACCTGAACCTGGCAATGGGAAAAGTTATTTCAGTAATAGGTGGCAATTCAGAAAGCATGAAATATCAATTAGGATGACTCCATGAGATCGCATATTGGGAAAGATCAGGTTGTGATGACTTCAAGGCACTCTAATGAGTTAAAATAATAAAATTCTAAATAACTAACAAGTTGCAAACATCTTTTAGAGTTCAGAAAGAGCAAAACAATCAATTTTGGATTGCATATAGAAGACAACCATTTTAAGTTTAGCTTTCATGAAACATCCAAAGCAAATTTTTAAAAATTGTTGTCTAAAGGCTTTACAAACAATAACTTCGTACACTGCATAAACCTAGTTTCCGATAGGACTGGCCAGTTATTGGGCATGAGACAATGAAGCCAAAAGTTATTATCATAAATATGCAATTTTCAGTCCATTACTTGTTTAAACTTTACTTGTCAATACAGTATGAGCTGATACCCAAATGGGTAGGGCCAACTCTCTCTTCAATGCACGCAGAGGTGAACTAATGGACCTTTTCAATATATTCATCCTTACATAAAAGGGGTCAATTTGGAGCACACTCTAGGTCACTAGGACCATTCAATATTACACACATATCCCAGTGCACACCTCCCAAGCATAGTTACATATATTGTGTTGGTGAATATATCGCCAAGGATTCGGAATGTAACTTATCGCGAATATCAGGAAAGATATTGGAAAATATCGGCAAATATTAGAAAACCTCAAAAAAATAAAAGTAAAAAAACCAATCTTTTTAATGTGTTTTAACATCTAAAGTAACAACAACACAACATCAAATAAACACATTGCTACATAAATATGAAAATACAACTAATATATAAGATGCATAAGACGTCGAATGGTGCATCATGATCACATATTGACACTAAACTAAAAACTCTGAAATATGTTCCTGATAGAATGATAGAAAATCACATCAAATGATCAAAATAAATGTATCTCCAGAGATGAATCATCATGACTCATGAGGCATCTAGATACTATATAGTACTATAATAAATAATAGGACTCATCGTTCCCTTCTACTACTACTATGGGCAAGGAGCACCACTCTTCCTCTGAAAGTAATAGGTGGTGTAGGTGCTCTAGATGAACCTGGGGTTGAATTGGATGCTCCAACTGCCCAAGCTATGATGGAAGGTAATGGGAATGAGGTGGAAGTCAATGCTAGTTGTCTCCTCCCATAACTACATATCATCAAAATCACTTCCTATATTTGAATCCTATTCATCAATAGCAGCACCCTATGCCCCCCTCCTCTAGTCTCTATCCCTTGCCTCTATCCTGAATCTCAAAGTTGATTCTCCAAGGACATTAGTTAACACACAGCAATTTTGATAAAACTTCTTAATCCAATCATTAAAATAAGGTAGAAAAATCTTCCCATGCTTAATAGGTTATTTTGCTTCAGTGAATGGTATGTTATCCACCAAAGTTGCACTTAGTTGGACTTCCAGTGAGCCGGCAAAGTTATGAACAAGTCCCTTGTTCCTTATCAGTGCTCAGAAGTTCAGAAATCTTCTCAGGGCCAATTTTGGCCTTCTTTTTAATTTTTTTGCATGTCCATACCTTGTTGGTAAATGGTAATAAGTTGACATAGCATGATCACTTTTTGTCAAAGGCTTGGCCAACTTAGACTTAGCCATTAATAAATTACTCTAGAGTGTTTTTTCCTTGTTAATTATATGTTGCTTGTCAGCAACATATAATTTCCGAATTTTTCACTCAAACCTCTAAAGTTGGAGTACTCGCCTTGCTAGTTAGACCTTAGGAGGTTATTAAAGCCTAAGTATCTATGTATATTACCATGCTAGTCATCATTTTGAATCATTATGAACATGTACTATGTCCCCCTTAGGTTTTTTTTAATTTTTTAGAATATTTTTTTCCCGTTAAAATGGGTTAAATTTTTTATAAGTTAATTAATTGTAAAAATTCAAAGTGTCATAAAAGTGTGGTCTTGAGGGGGAACTTGCCATGGAGGTGCTCACTTTCAAACTTAGAGCACCCTCTTAACCCCAAAACCCGCTTTCCTAAGTTTTTAAGCGATTATTTATCACTTAAATGAAATTATCTCCAAAAAAGCAAAAAGTGGATAAAAAATTAGAAAAATGGAAACTATGGTGTAATGTCCTCTTCTACATATGCATCAGAAACACCGGTTAACCTATTTAATTCCCATATGTTCAAGAGGGTATCAAGGAGAAAGGGAATTGACTAAGGAAATTTAATACCAAGAGCAGATCAAAACATTTATTCAGTATTATTAAGTCATCGGTATAGCAAAGAGGGCCATCAAAGTTAATATCATAAAGCATGCAGAGCATGCAGGCCTTATTTCTTCAGGTTTACGTCAACGAGCAATTAGAATTGCATGCATGCAAAAGGTAAAGTGCAAACCCTAAAAGTGACATGCAAACCCTAAAAGTTACATGCTAACCCTAAAAGCTATATAAGAAGGTTAGTTGAACCAAAAGGACATCTATGATCAGTATTATCTTTGAGTTTGGTTTCAAGAGCAACAGTAGCCGCAGCAGCAAGTTAGGGTTGGAGATGAGAGTCTTCAGCTATCAAGTGTTTTCGGTAGTGAAATCTATATGCCCTAATCACTATCCAGATAGATCACTCGGATCTATCATCAGCATCTCAAGCATTCATCATTCTTCAGAGCTTCGGCACAATCGAGAAGACAAGTTCACAAGGATCACGTTCTACTGTTGGGGGCGCATTGGAGATTCAGGGAACAATTCGCAGAGGTCCAAAAACTTAATATTTACTCTGCATGCTTCCACCATCATCACCGGAGGGGTCATATTATTATACTGAGAGATCATCGGGCCATCTGCTATTCATCTACAGAAGTTACAAGCAGAAACTACAGAAGGTGAGGGCGTCATCCTATACAGGCAAATCAATTCGCTACTGACCCTAGAGAGGGAAAGCTTTCTGCATGTGTCATCCATTCTCTCCAGATAGGTCATACCACCAGTCCTAGAAAGTTACAGCACCATCGACCAAGTATTGAAGCGGTTTCAAGGAGTTTTCTATTAAAAGAAGGACGTTTTAGTGCTGCATGGGCATCACCTGTGAGCTGGAATCACGTTTTGAATATCTGGTGGATGCATGGCATGCATGTCTTTGGTATACTGAAGAGTCTTCATAGCTATAAATATTGGTATGTTCTTCAAATCATGTTGAGTTATATTTCGTATTTTATCTCCAAATCTGCTATATTTTAGGGCTTTTTGGCACAACACTTATTTTGCATGCAAATTTTATTATATCTCAAACACACCTAAAACACATAAACCACAAACATATTATCAAAACAAGGTAGAATATCAGTTGGGATATTACAGTGGTATCAGAGCATGTTCCTTGCCAGCAGTGGGTTTGAACATGAACAGTAAATGAATCCAGAAGATACCACTTTTGTAACTTATAGAAGAAGGAAGGGTAGGTACACAGAGGATCTCGAATTTGAAGATATTAAGTTGGAAGACAGATTCAGATATGGACCCAACAGGGATACACTCTAATAGAGTAAAGGGAACATGGGAAGATGAAGACAGGTTGAAATTTCATAGCTTGGTTAGCACATTGAATGACTTAGCTAAAGGGAAGAAAGAGGTGTTACATGCTATAAACAGGTTGTCTCTTAAGCCAGAACAGGGTCAGAACAATCTACCGATTTCACCAGGAGATAGAGGATCCATCATTAGTAGCGGGAAACATGTGTACACTAATATGCAGAAGACTCCTCACATATACAATAAGCCCTCCAGACCTACCATGCCTCACTTTCTGGAGAATCGCACCACAGGACCAATTATACTGGCAGAGCCGAAGGAGCCATTTAGGGCCTATCTAGAAGAGTACATGGCACTTGGAGATCACTTTCACTCAGCCATGACTTTCTCAGATTTTTGCAATATGAAAAGAAGGTATAGGCCAAGAGGGTCCAATAGAGCATTCAATCAAAATTTTGAGTTGCAACGCACACTGGGGAAACTAACTATCCCCAACTTTGATGGGACACCAGTTGTTCAACCAGAATTTGGGTACAAAAGTTGGACACCTACTTCCAACTTAACCCCATGATGGAGACAAATGCAATCAAGTTGGCTACTTTACATTTAAATGGGGAAGCACATGAGTGGTGGTACCACGGATTGGCGGCATTGGGTCACAACACTATCACTTCCTACAGTGACTTCACATAGAGGCTCATGGAGAGCTTTGATAAGAAGGACCCAGAAGTTCATTTCAGGGATCTTGCTTAGCTCAAGCAGATAGGCAGTGCAGAGACCTTCATATCCGAATTCCAGAGAGTTGCAGTTATGGTATCTGACATGTCAGAGAGTTGGTTGATTATTCTATTCACGGAGGCACTATCCGAGCCACTCCGCGGATGGGTGAAGGCTTACAAGCTAATTACTCTGCAAGATGCTAAGTAGAACTTGGGACATACAAGCTTTTGTGCCTAAAAACAAGCCTCCACAAAAACCTACCAATCTTCCTAAAAACAAGGATGAGACAATCCCACAAAAGGAATGGTTGAACGAGGACACGCGACGAGATTTGAGAAGGAAGAACTTATGTTTCAATTGCAAAGAACCTTGGGTACCCGGCCACAAATGTATGGGTAAAGGGAAGGTACATCTCATCGAAGTACTTTCAGATAGCAGTGAGGAAGATGAATTGGAACAAAAACATGATGGAAAACTATATAGTACAGCGTTGGAACAATTACCACAAAGAGCAACTATTGCTACCCTCATAGGAGTCCCCACCTTCCATACTATCAGGATCGGGGGAAGTATCCAAGGACAACATTCCATTGCTTTGATTGATGGTGGGGCCACGCACAACTTTATATATGCCTCTTGGGTAGAGAGGAAAAGAGTTCCCACCGAGGACTTTGAGGGCTTTACTGTTGTCATGGCTGGAAATCACAGGATGAAATGCACAAAGAGGATACCTCAATTAAAGGTACAACTTGGGAATTATACATTGGTTGACGACTTTTATGTGGTAGATGTGCCAGACACGAGCATTGTTTTGGGAGTACAATGGTTGTACTCAATGGAGAAATACTCAACAAATTACCAAACATTAGAGATGGAGTTCTTAGCACCAGATGGAAAAAGGGTAGTCCTAAGGGTAATGCCCATGAAACTTCAAAGTCAGCTACAACAAAGGAAATGACCACCATATTCAAGCATGAGCACAAGACTCGCACAAAAATATGGCCAAATCCAACACATCAGACTTCAAGGAAGGACCAGTGGTATGAAAAGGGCTTTTCAGGTAGAACTCCCGAGAAAAGTATGATGCGCACTAGGGGATTTGAATGAGGAGCCAAATATAGGATGTTCAATCCTCACAGGTACCCAAGAAGATACAAAGAGGGAATACAGAACATCGGAGAGAAGAAACATAAATTTGAAGAAAAAGAAGAACCACCTAGCAGTAGAATAAACTAGTCGATACAAATGGATAAGAAGAGAAAGGGACAGATGATTCGGTATAATTGTCAAAGGTTGCTTGAGTACAAGCAATTTCGAGCGAGGAGGACTATAATGTCCTCTTCTACATAAGTATCAGAAACACCCGTTAACCTATTTAATTCCCATAGGTTCGAGCGGGTATTAAGGAAAAAGGGAATTAACTGAGGACATTTAATACTAGGAGCAGATCAGAACATTTAACCAGTATTATTAAGTCGTCAGTATAGTAAAGAGGGCCATTAGAGTTAATATCATCAAGTATGCAGGCCTTAGTTATTCAGGCATAAGTCAATGAGCAATTAGAATTGCATGCATGCAAAAAGTAAAGTGCAAACCCTAAAAGTTACATGCTAACCCTGAAAGCTATATAAGAAGGTTAGTTGAACCAAAAGGACATCCATGATCATTATTATCTTTGAGTTTGGTTTCGAGAGCAGCAACAGCAGTAGTCGCAGGCTCATAGCAGCAAGTTGGGGTTGGAGATAGGAGTCTTCAGCTATCAAGTGTTTTCGGTAGTGAAATCTATCTGCCCTAATCACTTTCCAGATAGATCGCTCATATCTATCATCAACATCTCAAGCATTCATCAATCTTCAAAGCTTTAGCACAATTTGGAAGACAGGTTTACAAGGATCACGTTCTACCGTTGGGGGCGCATTGGAGATTCAGGGACAATTTGCAGGGGTCCAGAAACTTCATATTTTCTCTGCATGCTTCCACCATCATCACCGGAGGGGTCATATTATTATACTGGGAGATCATCAGGCCATCAATTATTCATCCACAGAAGTTACAAGCAGGAACTACAGAAGGTGAGGGCGCCATCCTATACAGGCAAATCAATTCGCTACTGACCCTAGAGGGAGCAAACTTTCTGCGTGTGTCATCCATTCTCTCTAGATAGGTCATACCACCAGTCCTAGAAAGTTACAGTACCATCAACCAAGTATTGAAGCGGTTCCGAGGAGTTTTCTATTAAAAGAAGGACGTTTTACTGCTGCATGGGCGTCACCTTCGAGTTGGCATCACGTTTTGAATATATGGTGGATGCATGGCATGCAAGTCTTTGGTTTATTAAAGAGTCTTCACAGTTATAAATATTGGTATGTTCTTCAAATCATGTTGAGTTAGATTTCCTATTTTATCTCCAGATCTGCTATATTTTAGGGCATTTTGACATGACACTTATTTTGCATGAAATTTTATTATATCTCAAACACACCTGAAACACATAAACCGCAAACATATTATCAAAACAAGGTAAAATATCAGTTGGGATATTACATATGGAGAAAAATCAACTTTCTAAATCAGGGGAATCTTGTCCCAGACATGTTCCAATCCAACAAAGGATCATGTTGGGTGATAATTGAAGCCAAATTGGAGTGATTCCACTCAAATCTTGATGAGGGCGAGTTTGTCGCATGTTGAGCAGGCACATCTCTCTTAGAGATGGCGCACTTCTTAAAGGGCATTCCAACATTTGCTTTAAGGAGGATCAAAAGAGAGGGGGCGCACCTCTCCTTGAGGTGGCGCCTACCTCTTGAGTTGAACTCAACTCAACTCACTCTCTTTTCCTTGATTTACTCAATTTGCACCCCTTTCATCTCTTGTTGAGTGCGCCCCCCTGGGACTTGATTTATCTATAAAAGCGAGGTCCTTTCTCTCATTTGTGGATGGATTGAAGGAACCTCTACTCATGTAATATTTTTGTTGTTGTTATCTCAATAATATTGAGGCTTTCGAGGTCCATTGTTGTGCATGTCAAATTAGTGAATGGTGTAAAATTAATGAGGTAATCTTGTTCTAGTTTCATCCATGCTTTGTTTAAACTTGGTAATCAATCCGGCTTAGAGGGTTCTCTGCAACACATAGAGTAAATATTTGAAGTTTCCGAGTTATTTACTTATTGTTACGAATAAAATAATAAATAAAAAGACAATAATAATTAAGAATAAATAATTAATAAACCTAACAACCAAGAGTTGCGACTCTTCAAATAGGTGTGCCTAAGTTATATTTAAAGCAAGCTTATCATTGTATTTTATCATCCATCAATTATTATATTCATACATTCATTTCTTCAAATGGAAGTCGAATACGCTGCATGAAGTCAAACAACCGAATACGGTTGTGACATTGGTACCAGAGCAATTGCTCCTCCCCCAAGCTTGGATTTGGCTCCTCCCACATTTGAGCTCGGTTTCGACTCATCTCGTCCCACACATCACATATTCCCTCCATTCCACCCTGTCATGTCCCCATTTTTGGCCTAAGGAAAATAGACCAAGGTCACTTAAGAAGCATTTATAAAATTATTAATGGTGACATATAAGGAGAAAATAATTATTGACTAAGGGGAAGTAATAATTACCTAGTGCATGGTTTCTGCTGTTCTATAGTATTTTTCTATGGTATGGGCAGCAAGTAGATAATAGAACATGGTTTTTATTGGCCCATGGTATTTATCCATGGTATTGGAGACTTTCCAAGGATAAAAGGAGGCGGAGGCCAAGGGAAAAGGCATGCTTGAATATTTGGAGATTTGTTCTTGAGACCGTCTAGGGGTTAGCCTAGAGTTTTCGTTTGGGGTTGGCAAACTCCATCCATCCATTCTGGTCTAGTTTCGGTGGTGTGACGAACCCACCCTAGCTGGACAAAAGTGGGAGGATCCATTCAGGGTCTTCGTTGGAGCTTCATCATCCGGGTTGGCATCACCTTTCAGGTTCTTGTTGGATGCATTTTGGTAGCTGATATCATAGCCATAGTTATTGTACTGTTTTGTTATTAATAATAAAGGTGCCAATATTATCTCTGCATTGTGATGTGTGATGGAATGTGTCAAAGTGTTTGATGAAATGTCTATGAGAATACATGTTGCTGGTAAAAGTTATAAATCAATGTAAAATTGATTAAGGTTGACAAATTCATAGATTTTGTGGTCATCCCAGATCGGGGATATTACAGTGGTATCAGAGCTGGTTTTCCTGCCAGCCTGAGTGGGGAATCTATTGAGGGTTTCTATTTCATGCATATATGTAACTTCAAATCCAGATTTGGCGACTCTTTGGCGATTTTCACTGTGAGAGCGTGAGTGGCCTGGTGTGAAGAAAGCCCATTGAGGCGTTGTGTGTAGAGGAGGCTGCACGTGAACCTATTTCAGGGTGCTGTGTGAAGAAACTGCTGCTGCAGCTGCATGTTTGAAGATCGTTGCCCTCACCGTGGAAACTGCTGCCCAGACAACTGATTGACTCGCTGCCTGTCTCCGAATTGCCGGAGATCGTTGCTGTCACCATTGGATCGCTGCCATACCATTGTCAAAGGAAACCGCTGGCAGAATTGAATTTCTTTTGGGAAGATCGTTAAGAAATTGCTTCTGGTGAAAACATAATCGTAAGGAGGAAAACGTTGCTGGAGTTCAAAACAAAATCGCTGGTTTTGTTTTTTCTGTTGAAGGTGCAACTTCTGCGATTAGCCAGAACTCAAAGCTTCAATAAACATTTGCTCAAAGAAATTGGAAGACTTCTGGTCGCTGCTGAGCATGAGCAGAGATCGTTGAAGGAGAGATCGTTGTTAAAAAAGGGGACGGATTCAGACTTGGGAGAGGCATTTACAGTGGGTCGAGTTCATCCCTAGAAGTCAAATCCATCCCAAGTCGCGTCTCTGTTGGAGGGCAAATTATCCGTTCAAGAGGGAGGCTGAGCATCACATTAAAAGGGCGATTTTGTGTGCTGAGAGGATGTAGATATTACCCATGCAAGGGCTGAATTTAAGCAAAGAACACTGACAGAGAAGGGGCCGAAACTTCTGCAGTACCACCGAAAATCATCAAGGAAATTAGGCGATCCCTTTAGCAGAGATCGTTGGCAGTTTGGGAGGTCGATTCCACTGGGGCAGACGTCTTGCAGCAAGATCGATTTGCCTTGACCATCATCAGTTCGTGGTTCTTTGTCATTGTGGAAGGACTGATTGCCTATCCAAGTCGTGGTGCCATCCAAGGAAGTGCAACAATATTGTCATGGTCTGTGGGTGAGTTCTGTAGATGCATTCTTGACTTGACATCTACAGCTATCCAGGACTAAAGGTACTCTTGATGTTGTGCTTATTGTATCAATCTTGTCATTTGAATTTTATCATCTACAAGACAGACATATTTTCATTATGAGATTGCTTTCTCACTGCCCGAAATAAGGATTGAGTCTCACCATTAGTGCTACGAGTTTGGCAAAGAAGGGACTGTCATATAGTGAGAAGGGATCACTAACACTATGTTTGAGTACAGACATATTCTTTGTAAAGAACTGGCAGCGGGATCCTGAATAATTTTTTTTTTCATAATCCCATTTTGAAATTTGATGTGGGATATTCCGCTGCTACAGGAAGGTGCACATAACCCAAGGGTCATTTCCAACAAACACTTTATCTACCATGTCTTATTCAGATTCAAAGTCTGAGCAGTATGAGGAGTGTTCTTTCTATGCCCCAGAGATAAATGGTTTTAAACAGTATGATGGCAGCTATGTGGATGAGGAACCCTATTACAGTATCTCTACCCAATTCACACTTAGAGATGATGATGGTTACTCTTGTGACCACTTGTACAATGAATATGTAGACAGAGGGACCACACCACCAAGGAAAGATCCTTTGAAAGAAATAGCATGGTGGAGGGAAACTTGCAAGACCTTGCCCCAACAGTATCAAGCATATGCTGTTACGATGAAGTCATACTCAGAAGTTCCTTTTGAATTTTTTGTGAATGCTTTGTTTGGGTATAAGCCCAAGAATGAAGATGTGGAGTTAGTGAAGAAAGGTCTATGCCCTTCTTGCAAGAGACCTTGGAGAGAAAATCATATATGCTTGGAGAAGCGAAGTGAGGAGACCGCCACCAGTGCTGGGAAGGATAAGATCACAATCCTTACTGATGATGGTTATCAGCATAATGAAGCTATCACTTGTTCTATTGAGAATCAACCAAATGCATCTCTCAATGAGAACATGGATCAAATAGCATCTACTGATGGATGCTATAGTGGAGAGGTACCTACTAATGGGTGCCATGGAGAGACATTTACTGTTGAATATCCATTCCTATATGTTGGTGACATAAAGATTCCACTTGATGAGACTACTGCAAGTACAAGTTCACATGAGGCTGAAGAAGATGAAGATTTTACAGTAGAGGAAGAGGTCATAGGATCGATCTCATCATCACCACATGCACTTCATAAGGCTGATCCTATGTTGGAGGAAGAGAAGGCCTCTTTTCATGAGCTTTCCCATTTTAAAGGGTCACTCAAGATGAACGACAAGAAGATTCAAGAGGCCCTAGACATTCTCCAAGTTACTAGCACACTTGTGTCCCAATTAGCTTGGAGAGATGATTCCATGGAGGCACAAACTTCCAATGGACTCATAGAGAAGATCCAGAAGGCAACATCAACAACTAAAGGTAATATCGTGTGTTTGCTTTTTGATAGAAGTCATTTGATTGAGCTTGCTGAAATATTACATGAAGCCTCCATAAGAGATAATGAGGAAATTTGCAAGCTCAAACATGAATTGAATTCCACCCAAGATTGTCTGAAGGATGCTCAAGAAGCACTTCAAGAATCTAAGGTCCAAACTGAGCAACTTCTTGAAGAGTTGCAAAGTTCATGGTCTCCTTCCTATGTTTCTGATTTTTGTATGGATGATAGCAGAGAGACTCCTCATGGTGTGGTGAACCATGAGATTCAAACTGATTTACAAATGTTTGAAGAGTTGAAAGATGAGCAAGCTGAATGGCAAACACTTGCCATGGATGAAGAAGAACACGAGTTGTCTCATAGTGCAAGTCTCGCACTCGTGGAAGAGGCACATGATCCTACACACATGGAACCAGCCTTGAGGAGAGGTTTCCAATTTTCTGACTTGGAGGATGAGTTGGTGCATTACACTTCATCCTACACTGTTACTTCTTTCAGTTTTCATCCCAGTGAAGTTTGGATGAAGAGGTTCTTTCTGTTAGGGCCACATGAGGAGTATGAGACTCCTACCCGTCATGATGATCCTATGATATGTGCACCAATTCCTTTGGAGCAACATTTACATCCATTGTTTTGTATCACTTCTACTCATGGATGCACTTCCTTGAGCCCTTTGGAGGCTCCTTCTTTGATTGATGGAGGATCTTCATCCATTGCTTGGATAAGAAAACACATGATGAGACATCTTGATACATCTTATTCTTTCGTGCAGCATTATGAGACATGGGATCCTCACCTATGTTACTGGATTAGATTTGATTGGTATCTTCATGATTGTGTGCTTTTGACACATGATAATTTTCTTGATTGGAGGTGCAAACTTCTTGAGTGCTCTTTGATGGATGATCACTTCAGCCACATTGGGAGTGGCATATCTCTGTATCATTTCACTATGTTTCAGTATGATGTATCTATATTAGTGCTTATGCTGTATGGGAGAATGCATAGTAGAACTTGGGATCCTGGCACCCCTCCCCATGATGTATTATTTTGTACCACTCTATGTATTGATGGAATGCGCCAGTTATGGGATCCTGGCATTCCACTCTTGGTTGGAATAATTGGGAGGACATGGTACCCCTCCTACTTTGATGTACTGTTATGGGAGACCTTGTGCATGGTAGAGATGCACAAGCATTTGGACTTGGGCAGCCCACATTCTAATATGTACTCACACTATGTATTGATGGGGTGCGCAAGTGTTGGGACCTCGGCATCCCATACTTGCGGGACTTGTTCTTGATGACATTTTACACTAGGAGAGTGAGCAAGCAGTGGGAACCAAGCATTGTTGATTATGGGAAGCTCATTGGGAACACATTTTGGTTGGTTGGCTTGAGGAAGCACACCTCGTCTCTTCTCCATGGGTTCATCTTTGCAGCAGTTCGTTATGGTTTCCTACATGCTTTTGGATGGACTTATGTTTTTCTTACAGGGTGTCATGATGACTTCCATGTGCCTCTACTGCATTGCATAGGAGAATATATATTGCACCTTGCATTTCTGAGGATCATTTGGGATCTTGGTATCATTAGTCTTCACATTAAGTGCATGGTTGATGGTGGAAGATTGATGATGTGATGGTATGGTTTCTTCATTGCTTGAGGACAAGCATATTTGGGAAGGGAGGACTGTCATGTCCCCAATTTTGGCCTAAGGAAAATAGACCAAGGTCACTTAAGAAGCATTTATAAAATTATTAATGGTGACAAATAAGGAGAAAATAATTATTGGCTAAGGGGAAGTAATAATTACCTAGTGCATGGTTTCTGTTGTTCTATAGTATTTTTCTATGGTATGGGCAACAAGTAGATAATAGAACATGGTTTTTATTGGCCCATGGTATTTATCCATGGTATTGGAGACTTTCCAAGGATAAAAGGAGGCAGAGGCCAAGGGAAAAGGCATGCTTGAATATTTGGAGATTTGTTCTTGAGACCGTCTAGGGGTTAGCCTAGAGTTTTCGTTTGGGGTTGGCAAACTCCATCCATCCATTCTGGTCTAGTTTCGGTGGTGTGACGGACCCACCCTAGCTAGACAAAAGTGGGAGGATCCATTCAAGGTCTTCATTGGAGCTTCATCATCCGGGTTCGCATCACCTTTCAGGTTCTTGTTGGATGCATTTTGGTAGCTGATATCACAGCCATAGTTATTGTACTGTTTTGTTATTAATAATAAAGGTGCCAATATTATCTCTGCATTGTGATGTGTGATGGAATGTGTCAAAGTGTTTGATGAAATGTCTATGAGAATACATGTTGCTGGTAAAAGTTATAAATCAATGTAAAATTGATTAAGGTTGACAAATTCATAGATTTTGTGGTCATCCCAGATCGGGGATATTACACACCCACATCTCTCTCTCACGCTTATTCCTCCCATTCGCTTCATCTTTCACGTTCTTCCTTCACACTCATTTCCTAACTCTCACTACTCGGCTCCTCCTCGTCCTTTCACATCCACTGCAAACCCTCTACACCACTGCAACACACCCTCACCACTGCACCATGTCCTCAAGACCTCCCATCCGCCTCACCTCTCTTTCCAACATCCCAGCTCCTTCCTCTCACCACACTCGTCTCATCTCCTCCACACTTTGACCTCAACTTCTAACGCCTCTCCCAACACAACACCGTGACCTCGCCACTGCACTCCTCCATACCCAATCCTCTGCGCCACAACTTTCCACACTCCCTTCTCTCATATTTCCAGGCCTCTTGCACGCATCACCTTCACGCACCCCTCAATCTCTCCGCTCAATCCCTGCACTCACCTTAGCTCCACCCACGCAGCCTACAACCCTGCTCCTTCACACATCCACCTACATCTTACCTCCGTTCTCCAGTCCGCTTCCTCTGCCTACTCCATCTTTCCTACTCCCACACGCCACCTACCCCATTTCTCCTTCCGCCTTCCACTCACATGTGTCCTCCTCCATCGTGTCCCTTGCACCCACGCCTCCCTTGCATCCCTACACTTACCTCCTACACTCTTCTACCTACCCTCCTCCGTGCCACCATTCCCTTTCATCTCCATCGCAACCCTCCTTCCAACCACCACCCAACGCCTTTGTCCCACTCCGCCCTTGCTTCCAATCCACGCCACTCCACTCACTGCTCACAACTCTCCGTGATCCTCACAGACCACCCAACACTCCACCTATCATGTTATCACATATACATTTACAGCTGAGCTACCATGATGCAGCATACAGACTTATCTCTTGTTCTATTCCGAGCTACTTTTCACATGGGGTTTTTAGATGGATCATTACAGCTTCGGCCATTTCAGAGCCTTGTTCAGCTGATTTTCCTTGCCAAGACTGAGATTGATTGGTTCATTGAGATGATTTCAGTGATTGACCTAGTTAATTCCAGCAGTATAGCAAATCAGATGCGGTACACACAGTTATAGACATTTCCTACTAGTTGGAGACAGGTATATATGGTGAGGTCAGGTATATGCTTCTTTGGTCTTATTTTGCTCTATGATGTATGTCAAACACATATGCTTGGCATGTTAGGATGATTATGGTGACCTATGCTTATATATGTATTGTACTAATGCTTGAACTTGTGTTATCACTAGTCAAGGGACTTGATGTGAAGACTGTTGCTCATGCCATGCTTGTACAAATAGTAAACCTTAGTGCTAGCTTGGCTCCATGTTTCATTTGTCCCCGTCCATCCAGTCCATCCATGATTCATTTTTAACCCATGACTTTAGTTTGACCAAGACTTATGAGATTGAAGATCACTTTCCCCACTTTGACCCCTATGCATGATGGATCCCATGTTTTCTGTGTCTTGGCTCTGAGTTATCCTGGAGAGTGTCAGCCAAAACTTGAAGCAATGTATTTACCATCATTACATGCATTATGTGCTATAAATTCTATCTGATTGAAATGCAAAACCCCCAAACAAATGCAAAATGTGTCTTTAGACACAATTCAAAGAAGGGCTATAAAATAAAATTGTGAAAGGCCTAAAAGAAAAGCAGTGGATAAACAAATGCTAAATCTAAAGACTATTGGCCACTATTTGAAATGTAATGATTAATTCCTCACGGAGCCTGCGGGTTTTGATGTGAGATGGGGCAAGGGACCGCTAATTCTCAATGTCGCCTAGGATCTCTGCATTACAGTTCTTGTGTACTCAACACAAGGGTCCTAGTAAAGATCCTCACGGAGCTTGTTCTTAGCTTGGACGTGAGTTGTACACATGTTGTTAAAGTTGAATGGCTATTTTCAGTTTAGCTTATCCACTTGTGAGACACCACCATACCCTATGGTTCATCTGTCATGTGTGTCACTATGGTCGTGTGTAATTGTCAACATTCTCAAAGGTCATATGATCAAAGTCAACTACAAGTATTTTCCCATAGCCTTAGCCTTGTTCTCTATCCTCACCCGACATTAGCACATTGTTTACACCTTTTAAATATGGCATGAACAAGCAGACTTCCAGAAGGTTCCACGATTGTTCAGAAGCACAGGTATATCTTTCGAAGTATTATTATTATTGTCACCATGATTATGAATAACATTGATTTAAGCTTGGTTTTGATATACACCATTGGAGCATTTCTTACCCTGGATGCTTACAAGATCATATTGATGTGGTATCTCACCTTCAGTTTGGGTACTTTGACCTAGTCAAATCAGTTGATCAAGTCCAGCAAAGTTCCCAAGGCAGTGACTCAAAAAACAACATGGCCTATATTTGTTCCAGACATGCCCACGACCAATACTGCGGTTTCAGTTCTGAGAGTTTGGCCCAGTTCTCCTGATAAGTGATTATTATCACTTAATTACTGGCCAAATGATCAAATTTTACTACATATAGCAGTATGTTGGGTCCTCCTAGAGCAGAGCAGTGTTCCAAGGGGTATGAGTAGTCACTTATACCATTCTTCTATGTCTCCAAATCATCCAGAGCAGTCAGTTTGGCCCAGTTCTCATCCTGGATAGAGTTAAGGTGGATTTATCATTTTCCAAAGGATGTACCAGCAAAAATGAACTAGGAATTTTACTGAAAAAATCGATTTGGCTAATTCGATCAAGGAAATGGCTTGGAAATTTGGCGATTGATGTGTCTCAACATCCCGAACAACCCTTCAACAGTTTTCAACCCCAAATGTCCGGATTATTTTATTATGGCTCAATCAGTGAGGGAAAGCCCCCAAGGGGCGCCCCCTCAAGTTGGCTATTCATGTATTTCATTGTTATATCATGTATTATGAAGTTGTAAAGGGGCCTAGGGTGAATTAAGCCCCTAGTGACCCCTCCTATGTATTATCATGTCACATCTTATGTTATAATGGGACTTTCACTTTAGAGAGGCGTCCTTGAGCAACGTGCGCCCCCCTTGTTGACTTAGTCACTTGATCCATGTGTTGATCTATGTATTGTCGATCTCCACCGTTGATGAGGTTATAATCTTAACCGTTGGATGCAAAAGTTAGTTAGGGTTTACGTCTCTCTCAAACTATTTAAGAGAGGTGACCCCCCCCCATTGTATTCATGAGCTCCAGCGCCAAAATATTGAAATAAAGAGATTTGTCTAGGATTACTTTCCGTGTTTGTGTAAATAATTTGATGATCTGATGATTGGCATTGCTACTTTTCTGCACTGAGTATTGTTCGGGATATATCTTGCATTTTTCCTTTATCTATTTTTCTGCAGGTTGAAGAGGCATGCTAGAGAGGACACAGTTGTGGGGAAACTCACCCCATCTCCGCTCTCGAGTGTTCGGTTCAGGGAGTAACTCTTTCTTTATGAACTTTTACTGCCTATCATTTCTTTATCTTGTAGATCTTGTTCGTTTGCCTTACCATTTGATTTTCTTTGGTTTGGTAGGTTGAAGGAGGTGCTAGGGTGACTGGCTGAAGCTCAAACTCCATCAAGATCTATTCTGAAAATGCTTATTTGATTAAGAAAGTGGCATTCTTCATCATCTCTGAGGTCATCTACAACATTCAGGTACGTCTCACATGTAATTTCTCCCTCTTTCAATTTTTGTATGCATTGCCCATCACTGTTCTTCACTGGAAAAGCCTCTTTAGCATTAGGAAAAATCACCAGACCAAATTGCACTGGGAATCTGCAATTTTGGCGATCTGGGTTTTGTCTGGCATTCTGAAAAACCCCCTCTCCCTGAAAAATGTCAAGCTTGGACTCCTCTACCCATCTCCAAGCACTAGTTTCAGTATGGGAGAAAACGCCCTTGTTTGGTCTACTAGCTAGTTTTTCTGTGTATTTTGTCTGGTTTCATTTGGGTATTTTTCACTATCAAATCATTCATCCAAGTTAGTGTGAAGGAAGCTATAATTGTCAATATGAACTACATCCCGGGGATTTCTCAATTATCTGCTTAAATCCCCCCAAAGTCCAGGTTTCATCATTTGAACCAGCACACTAAAATCCTAGATCTGATTCTAATCTTCATAAGCCACCTGATTATTTTCACTTGAGTAACATTTCCAGTCCAGAATAACCACCCTACTCAAGTATCCTTAATTTGTAGATTATCCTTAAATCTAGGGTTTCATACACTCACCTTACATATTCTCCATCCGGCGTCAGGAGTCTGATCTAATGATTTGTCTTAGATCTTTCCTTTCAGGATTGATCCAGGTCTCCCCCTTTGTCACTTGGACTTCTCTAGTGGCATAAAGCGAAGGAATCCCTAACCGACGTGACAACCATCCATCTCTTGGGGGTTAGGGTTTTTGTAGGTCGCGACTTTGGTTTCCTGTCCCCTCTGCCATCCAGTATTGGATTCATCTATCGAGGCAACTACAAGATCTGTGATAGCATATCCATTTTTTTAACTCTTCTTCCATATGCACTCTCTCCACCACTGTTTCCACTGCCTCCTACTCTTCTAGTCGCTTCCTACTACCATCATCCAAAAAAATATATGTAAAAAAGGTTAATAAAAATTTTAATTATATAATAATAGCATTATTATTATTATAAATTAAATTAACATTTTTTTCTTACCATATATATATATTATTTTTAAAAATAATTATAATATTATTATATAAAAAAAGTTATTTTTAAATATAATAATAACCTTCTTACCTAGAAAGCTAAAAGTCCTTTGTACAACATCCATGGCATCTTATAGTGAAGAATGGATGAAGCTGTTTGAGAAAATCCTTAAGGACATAGATGAAATAAAAAAATCTATTGACTAAACATTTAAAAGAAATGAAGATGTATGTGAAAATCACGTAGAAGAAGCCATCAAGGCTCATGTAAAAGAGGACTATACAGTAGACCATTATGTCAACCCTAATGACAATAGTGGCATAGATAAAAATCATATGCAAGACAAAGATATAACATACCCTAGTAAGGAAGAAACTCACAATGAAATATTTGACAAAGAGAAAGATGATCCTGACCGATATTGTGATGAGAGACAAGCCGATGCTGCTAACAATAATGATGATCAATGCATCGACAATAATGCCACAATAACAAACGCGCGAAGGACATATGTCATCACAAGGACCGCGATGAAGAACATCAATGAAAACAACTATAAGATCTATCAGACACAAGATAAGACTAGTGTTCTTGTGAGCATTATAAGTACAAAGAGCCCTTTCAAGGGAACTGACACAGAATATGTTGGGAATGACAACACAAAAATAGTTAATGTTGTCATGTATGTCGAGTCTGTTCAGTTGAAGACAAAAATAGTTAAAAGAAACAATCACACAAGTAGCAAAAGTGTCAACAAAACTTCACCAAGTTCATACTTAATGCAAATTCCAAGACAAAAGAATCAAAATGAAGCAATGGTCGTGCATGTCTGAAGTCATCAGTTCGACATAGAGCCAGAATAAAAGATGACATCAGCAAACTCAGCTTTGAAGACAAAACTTCCCTCAAGGGGAAGACAATGTTACGAATAAAATAATAAATAAAAAGACATAATAATAAATAAGAATAAATAACTAGTAAACCTAAAAACCAAGAGTTGCAACTCTTCAAATAGGTGTGCCTAAGCTATATTTAAAGCAGGCTTATCATTGTATTTTATCATCCATCAATTATTATATTCATACATTCATTTCTTCAAATGAAAGTCGGATACACTTCATGAAGTCAAACAACCAGATAAGGTTGTGACACTTACAATTTGGCTTATAGAGATTCGAGAGTAGCATAATTATGAAGCTATAGTTCATGTTCTTTTGGTTTCCATTTGTTAAATGTATCAAGTTTGATTCGTTTGTGCAAGTGTGAATAAGTTTTTCAGCTTACTACTTTGGAGTAAGGGGAAGACCGTAGGTGCATCTCCCTTTTCTTCAAAACTTGAATGTTCCCATTGACATCCACACGTCTCAAAAAGATTCAAGCTTGAGAGACTTCTTCTTTCAAAATTTCAAACTCTCTTTCTTGGTTACATTTTTTGCTAACAAGTAAATCATATCTAAAAGACTTATCATAATTATTTACTTGTTTAGTTAAATCTAAAGTGCTTTCAAAATTCAAATTTTAAACTTAGATTTAAACTAGTTTCTTTAGTGCTTAAAGTTTCAATTTTTCCCAAGATTTGCAAGTACTGAAGTAGTGTAAATTTTAAGTATTTTTTAGCTACCTCTCTAAGATTTGCTTTTAGTGTGTTTGCTAGTTTTTCAGGTTAGAAGGAAAAAGAAAGGAGAATTTTGGGCAAAATATTCGTAAAGAGAGCCATCCAAAGCACCAGAATTTCTCTCTTCTTTCTCTTCTAAATCCTTCTTCAAACATTGTAATCATTTTTTATACATTTTTAAAGGATCAATGGCATTCCTCTCTAAAAGCATTGTAACAAAACTTAATAAAAAGTAAGTGTGATTTAATGCTACCACACCCCTCTTCCCCCATTTGGGGAAAGCTTGTATCATTCTTGTGTGGTTTTTATTAACTTTATACCTATAAGTTTTTTAGAGTAGTTTTCATTATTCACAAATAAAGTAAAGATCAATCAAAGTTTCATTATTTCTTTCTTTATTTCATTTGCAAAATTAATACCAACCCACTATGCTCTACCAAAATGCCTGAAAGAGCTTGCTCGAGTATGGGAAAAGATACCCATAGTGTAGTAATTAGTTTTCATTATGCACAAAAGAAACCAGGCCTAAGTTAGAACAGACTTGTTACCTTTTCAAAAAGATTCCAATGTATGCACACTTAAAGTCTTGGTCATCTTGCTAGCAATGGCTGAGGTGATCGATAAAGGGTTAAGATAAGAGGAGGAATTGTAATTTGATGTTGAGATCCTTTGGACAAGCAGGGGGAGATAAGGGCCACAGGGACGTAAGCTTGTTGGAGAAAAGTAGGTAATGGGAGTGTCTCACAAATGGGATAGAATGCTTAGGAAACCACCACTAGACTCTAACAAGGTGCTTTGTGGCTCACATCCAAGCTTGCCTCAAGTTCCGTGAGGATCTTTTCTAGAACCCTTGTGATGAATTCACAGATGACTGTAATGCGGTGAGGTTCTATGGGACACTTTGATTTAGCAATCCCTTGCTCCATATCATGTCCTAGCCCTTAGGCTCCATGAAGTATAATCATTACATTCATTTCATTCATATGTGGCCAAGCAGTCATTTAGATTTGGCATTTGTTCCTCGTCTGCTTGGCCCTTTCCACTTTCATTTCACATTAGCCTTTTCTGCTTGATTTGACTTTCTTTAGCCTTTTTGGCTTGAATTTCACTTTCTTAGGATACAGCAAGATACACATACACAATGTAATGATGGCAGTAGCACTTGCTTCAAGGACTAATGGGATGACACCCGGTGGAAAGCACAACTCTACCCGCCACTACAACACCTGGGGCAACTGACATGAAGTAGATCCACAGTTGAAGCTACACTCACACACACTCTAGAGCCGCGACACAAATAACATGGGGTCCAACATGCATAGGGGTCAAAGGGGGAGGTCCTCTAGATCACATATCTCACTCCAAGTCAAGGTAGGATCCAATATGAAAGGGTTGGATGGGTGAAGATAGTGGAAGGTGATGCCAAATCTAGCAAATGGGACAAGATAACCAAGTCTATAACAAAGGTGGCGAAGGAACCAATGTGCATACAGAGGAGCCTTGAAATCAAGGCACCACGACCACTCCAACAATCAGCCTATGATAATAACATGAGAAAAACAGGATCATCCAGCAAGCCACCAAATGTCAAGTTAGACTACTTACATAAATAAAGGAGACAAAACATAACATCAATGTGCAATACCATATACATGTTCTGCCATCTACCTGATCGGTTGCATGAATCTGGATGACGATCTCTGATATTGATCGGCAAGGGAAGAACCAACACTAATCTGCTAATATCTGTGTGAACCATGACATAGCAAACTTCACCAAAAGTGGGGTCACGTGGGAAAAACTGTGGTCGGGGAGCCTGGAGGACGCATTGAATAATCTCTGAGTCAGGGGCACACTGCTAATGATGAATGTCTCATAGCTTTGCTCATGCTCATGTAAGGATTAGCTCTGTGCTCTTGTACTAGATCTGCATCATGGTGGCTCCAGCTAACATAGATGTGTTAATAGACATATTCCCCGTACCTTCTCAGTATGTTGGGAATCCCCTTCCCATTAATCAACTCATCTGCTAATTAATAAAACTGACCAAGAACAATTTGCAATACATTCAGCACAACAGCACTCCATTTCTTTAGACTCCATATTGGCACTGGTACAATCATACAATCTTTTTGCTTAAAGCGAATTTTATATGGAATGGTTATATTTGTTATATGTTGTTGATTTAATTCCATTATTGCAAATTCTTGCTCCAGTGCTTTCTAAACTCCTAAATAACTTTCACATCCAAAACTAAGAACATAAAAATCCTTAGTAACTCTTTTGTAGGGGCTACACCCCTTGGCTTCATTAGGCGTTTGTCAAAATGGACGAGTCAAGATCAAGTGACAGTACTTGACTCGAGACTTTCCCCCAAGGACGCACCTAGTGGCTTGAAGATTTTTTCTATGCTAACCCAGAGGTGCGTGAAAGGCAACAACAATAGCTCGAAGTTTTTTAGAGTAGTTTTCATTATTTGCAAATAAAGTAAAGATCAATCAAAGTTTCTTTATTTCTTTCTTTATTTCATTTGCAAAATGAATACTTACCCACTATTCTCTACCAAAGTACTTGAAAGAGCTTGCTCGAGTACGGGAAAAGATACTCATAGTGTAATAATTAGTCTCACACTTTCCTTTTGTTTTCATTTTTGCAATCTTAATTCGAATAAACACTTTGCTCCTTCTGTGTATGCTCTTGCCCATCGCAGGCTCACCTAAGCTTTGGGACCAAAAGCGAAAGGAGCATTCAATAATTCTTCCACGTCTAATTAATTCACCATTAATAAAAGCAACTGCCCCTTAAGCATATCAAAAATCCGACGTTTCAAAATTTGAATTTTGTGAGCAAAGTTTGCAAAGAAAGCGAGAACAACTAGAAAGTGACCGCAGGGTCCCGTTAGGCTACACCCTCGTTTGGTGTAGTGTTGGACACACCCTCGTGACTCCATCTATCCCACATGTTCTTGTGCAAAACCACATTGGGAAAGATCAAGACATACTCCTCGTACCATTTGGTATATCAAGAGTTCCCTTCCTTTAAATTCACTCATCATCTTAATAAATTAAAATTGACCAAGTACACTACAAAACATTCACAAATTTTCGGCGGCATTTTATTTTGTGGCTCTGTTTGGCATTGGATAAATCTTGCAATTTCATTATTTGCTTAAAATCATTTTATATTGTGAATGCCATATCTCTTTCTATGTTGTTGAAATTAAATCATTATTTTGCAATATCTTGTTAGTATTTGTATCATCTTTTTAACTCCTAAAAACAAATCCCATTTAAAAACTAAAAACACTTAAAGAGCCTTCGTAATTCTTTTTTAGGGACTACCCCCCTTGGCTTCATTAGGAGTTTTCCTAAACGGAGGAGTGGGGATCAGGTGATAGCACCTGACTCGAGACTTGCCCCCAAGGACGCACCGAGCAGCTTGAAGATTTTTGCTGTGTAAGCCCCCAGGTGCGTAAGAGGCGGCAACAGAGTACATTTTTATTAAGGTCATGGCAGAGGAGTTGATAGAGGGGTTAATGTGCTTGATTAAATGTCAATCCCATGCCCTCGTACATGATAGAATCCATTGGAAACATCAACACCAACATCAAGGTACATAGAGGAGATGGTATGCTTGATAAAATGTCAATCCCATACCCTCATACAAGATAGAATCCAACGGAAACACTGTAATCCTGTATTCTTGAAAACTATTAAGTCTGTTGAATTTTGAATGGGATCTAAAATTCTACTTTTTGCAGATGAAATCCAATGAGATTGGAACCACTCTCAAACATCTTGAAACAATTAATGGTAAAGTTAAAAAATTCAGTAAAAGAACGTCACTTTTACTTTAAGAATTTAACATTACCCATTACTACTCCACCGAACCAGACGGTTCTGGTCTGGTTCTAATAACACTGAAAAACCTAACCTGCGGCTTCCTTTCCCAAAATCCATGTATTTCTTATCAATGGGGCGATATTTTCCAAAAAATCATAATATATTCCACAAATGTCGCACATATTCAACATATCGCAATATATCCAAAATATCGTATATATCATGATTTTTAGAGGTGATATATCACTAGGGGGAATGTGTCACAATATGAGCAATATATCTCCAATATATGTAACTATGTTCCCAAGCCATGGAGAGGACATGGGCACCTACTACAGGCAGATTTGCATTTAAGCCATGCGTCTCACCAACTCAACATTAAATAATCGATGACAAGAACAAAGCCAGAACCTAGTCCCTTGCAAGTGCAAGATATAAGGAAACATAATTTTCTGAAAAATAATACCAAAGTGATGAATAACAACTTTAAATCTTAGGTGGGAGAGTAAACAGAAATTTACAAGTTCAGGTTGCACCAGTTGTAAATATTCAAACATGCTTCTATATTTAAAAGATAATCAATGAAATCCATCTATGCACTATGTTTTATATTGGAATCCCCCTTGTGCCAATGACGCATATCTCAATTTCTTTGAATGACATTTCAAAAGGAAGGCTAGTCGGTTAAACATCAATCAACAATGATTACAAATCTCTACTCATTAAAAGGAATCCAAGAATTCAAAAGTATGTTGATTTTCAACATGTCAAACTACAAGGCAACAATGCAATTAACATCCATTTAAATAACACTTTACTTATTATCTAAAATCTTACATCAAAAAACCCTTTCACTTAGCTCAAAATTTATACAGGACTAAGGAATTTCAGATCTCTCCCTGTTATCAACTGTTCAAATTAAAGGAAAATAATGCAACTGGAATTACTTTAATATTTTTTACCACTTATTGTGTCAAAGCTTGTATCAAGAAAACCAGTTTGCTTAGCCCGAATCTCCAACAACTTTTCTGCAACTTCTACTTCTGTAAGAGGCTCTCTTTCATGAACAACTTTTGTCTCCAGCCATGACCAAAATTCAGCAAGAGCTGCTGCATCCCTGCATAGGAGTAGTAGCAAATAAGTATTGGGAGATTAAATATGAAAATCCATCAGTTCCTGAAGCCTCACAACATCAGATCAACTAAAGTACATAGAAAAGTTGCCTTCTCATCATCTATCCTAATAAAGAGCTTAGTCAATCTGGGCATACAAACATGATAACTAACTTCTTAATTATGTCATATTATAACTGCTTCAATAGCTATACAGAGCAACTCAAAATGTGAAACAAGGTTCTTTGTAGTGATAGAAAGCTGTTTCTCTTAAGTAATAGGAAAACCAAGTGATTGGTAGTATAATAAGTAGTAATTGATTTACATTATTCATTTTAAGATTTTTTATAGCCACAACTGAAGGCAAAGGCTGGACTATATGGTAGGAGGTGTTACAACGCGAACTAGAAGGTAGAGTTAAAGCCCCAAAGAACACAGCTAGCCCAACTATAACTTAGGGGTATTGTGGTCATCTGTTGGACATTAATAAAATTATTTTATCTTATCGTATCTTATCTACACTTCCAGTTGACTCTTTTCCAACTAGAGAGGGGCTTCCCTGGATAGGATTGCTAGGCAATGGAAACGAGGGTACATGATGATTTGAAGAATGAGGCTTAGCAAAACTTGAGGTCTTTCTTTGTTGTATAGGTCATGGAAGGGTTATGAAGGCTAGTGCCGATCCCCAGGGCGTATGGAGTCTCAAGATTATCCCCCTCAGGCCTTGTTTGTATGCATTTGATCAGACCACTGCAAAGCATGACAATTTCCTACCCCATCCTTGCAAAACTCACCCAAGGAAGGGTAGCTTTAGGATACACCTTCAGTTTATAGATCTGGTTTACACCTTAGCTATGCAAACTTGATGAGCACCCCTCCTACAGAAGCCAAATACTTCGACCATGCCACAAAACTAGAGCATAACAAAATGCATTCTCATACTTTACACCAATTCAGCAATATTGCCCATCTTATAGACTAGATCAATGAACCTTACAATGTCAAAAGATACAAGAAACCTCAATATTCAGCCATCAAGAAACCCAAGAGAAGAAATCTTTTCTACTTCAAAATGCTCCACGAAAGATATGTCAATTGGGCTCCAAAAGAGAGAGATCTGAAAATCCAACCACAAGTTCAAATGAGGAAGTGGCTCTCTTTATATAGGAAAACCTAACTTCCTTTACTATAAAATATTATTAAATCCCTAAATCTAGTCTAGGGTGGGGTAAAATACAACAAAAACCCCACTAAACTAACTCCTAACAAATTACAATCAAATAGTGGTCAAATCCACAAGTATAAGTATAATGCTTAGAGATACAATAGGGCCCAAAGAGAAAGGCGCCTACTTAACTGAGGGCTCCAACAACTAGGAAACGATGCCAAGTCAGCCTCCAAAAGCTGTCTTTCTTCAAGGGGGGCGCTCCACCCAAAAGTGTCCACACAACAACAAATCCCATCCTCCAAATATGCTTCTCAACGGGGTGTGAATGCTCCAAAGAAAATGGTTCACCTAGAAATGCTAACAAAGAAACCAACTTGGACCAAGGAGTGTCCACATAATAACCATCTCAGCCTCCAAGAAGGGGTGTGCTCCACATGACGGTGTCTACTTATCAACAAAACATCCAAATTGACCTCTAAGATGCCAAGCCACCTTTATAAGGGTATCCATATTGCAACCAATCCAATAGAGACAAGGCCCCAAAGAAGGTGCCTCCACCAAATAATGTTGCAAATACTAAGTCAACAACTCGTATGTGTCCACAAGATGACCTCCAAGGGAGATCGCTCCGCTACACAAGACATAAACATAAGTTAAATCATCCCCTTAGCTATGTAACCAGTCCATAAAGTGCACAGGTGAACAACCAAACATGCTACAAAGGTGGCACTCCAATAAAATGTGGGATATATTACTCAACCCACATAAAAAATTGAAAAGTTCCTTTACAAGGCTAGGCGCATATCTCCTAAACTCATTTCTTCAACAGAACCTCCCAGACTTATGCAAACAGGGCTGGAAATAGAAGTGCTTGCCTTCAAACAGCCAGACGTCCTCTTGTTGCTCGATATTTGCTGTTTCAAGTTCAACTAGTTCAAAAAGCTCCTCAAACTGGCGCACAAACATTTCCAAACAGCAACATATGTGGATCAGCCTTCTGTTAGCTGAGAAAGCTCCAACAGCCGAATACTTCAACGAACTGTGGCACAAATTCTGCTGATTTTTCTTATGATGGGCAACTAGGGCAGAAACAGAGATGATCCCTTTTATCCTGATGCTACAAAAAAATGCAAAATAGCAAAAACGTCACCCTGGAGTGCTTGAAAGTCAACATGAGTTGTCTACAACTGATGATTTGGCTGTCACTGCTGGTTAGTTTGACAAACAGCCTTATCCATTCTTCAAAAGATGAGGGTTCCAAATATGTTTGGAAAATTACCTTGCACCACATACCTTCATAATTAACAAGTCTCCATAAGCTCTTGGCAGATAGAGCCTTACCAAATTGATCAATATCTTTAAGACCCAACTTCCAAATGCTTTTGGTTTCGCTATCCTCTTTCACTTTACTACTGGAATGCCATCCTTCTAATTTTTTTTCCTATCCAAAGTAGCTTAAATCATCTCTTTCTAATTTTTTCCAACATACCAACTTTGAACTGGGATATACACCAGACTGCTTGTACATTGGAATAGCTTCTAATATAGATTTTAATAGGTTCAATCTTCCTCCTATTTCACAACAAGCCCAAAGTATCCAAGTCAAATGGGTGTGGCCAAAATCACCATTAAACAATGAAGCATGTCTTCATCAAGTCTTCATAAGAAGATCTGAAAGAGCATAATGTATTGTGTGGAACAAGGCTCAAACATCATTAATAAGTAGTCTTAGAACTACCCCTAAGACACCAAAGCGTGGGACTACAATAACAACCCAAGTTGTTAACCACACATTAAGGATTGACCAAGTGTCCCCAAAGGGACAATAAACCCCTCAAGTTTGGTTTAGATCAAATATCCTAAAACATATAGTGTGAGTATGAAGAAGTAAACCAACAGGGTACGCCCTAACATAATAATAAAAAAATAGTAAATACACTACATTGTACTCAAAGTACAAGTAGATGTAGAGTTGAAAGAAGGAACAACCCTGGTATCATCTTTTTTTCCGTGGTAAATCCACTTTTGAAAGAGATCTATTGAGACTCCTTAGCAGAGGATCATATGTACTATCATACCATAGAATAATACAAAGAGAGTATTTTCACAATACCTTTTCACCCCCATGAGTGTTTCCCACTTTATGTATTGTGTCAATCTATCGTATGTGTTTTTGTGCTATTTCTAAACCTTTTTTGGTTGCAAAATGTGTTCTTTATTTGATTAGTGCAAGGTTCTTCTACATTATATTTCTTTGTTCATCTAAGAATGGCGGTTTACTAATAGAGGGACATGTTGGACTATCATGAGAGGAAGTCAAGTGCTCCTTGTTGAAGCTCCTGACATCCCAGGTTAATGATTCCCTGCTGGAAGAGAGAAACTTGGCAAAGGACATTTGTTTGCAAGATCTAAGATGGGAATTGGGGGACAGTCCTCTTAATTCGAGTATCAAATCTAGAATGTCTAGGTCACCTCGTGACCAATATAATGGTCTCAAGGCAACTTAAGAAGGGATTTGTTGCCTCACTGATCTCTCATCAATGCCTATGAATGGGGTCTCCATTGGACGCTTGACAAATCTACCAGCTAAAATAAGTTTTATGAAATAAAATATCAATTTAATGGATCTAGATTTGGAGGAGTCCCATAAGACATACCATCTAAAGGTAACTTCCTCTCAAAGATAGAGCCTAAACACTATGTTACAGGAAAACTAAGGGACTTGTTTTTCATTATGTTCTCGTCTCATTCTAGTCTTGACACTAAATTTGTACGCTAGTGGTTAAAATTATATGCATCATACACACGAGGGAAGGGGATTCACATTTATTTCTACTTGAAACCCTCTGGTCCCATTTATCATTCCATTCCCTTTTCCTCTTTCATTCATCGTTACCTATTTATGGTAACAAAGTCTAAAATCCAGTGTTATCGGAACCAATCCGGTTCAGGAAAAACCAGCTGGTCCGACCGGTTTACAAAGCTTGCTAACCCAGTCAGGGCCCCGAACCGCTTGAGCTAGATTTTGAGTACAAACCACCACTGACCGATTTTGACCGATTACGTACGGGACCGGTCCGCTTCATACAATGACGTACGACAACCATCCCTAATCTAAAGCATCTAATCTAACCCTAATCCCCTTGTGATGCTATTTAAATACCACCCCACCCTCTATTATCCTCACGCTATTCATTCCATCTCTTTGGAGTTCTTGAGAGCTAAGTTTCTTGGGCATTTTTGGAGTGTTATTGAGTTGAGTTCGTTGGGCATTTTTGGTGAAATTTTTGGGAAAAATCAAAGACTTGTTTGCAGGGTGTTTTTGGAGAATTCTTGGGCCGTAATTTTGGAGCAGATTTGCAATTGTTTCTTGGACTGTTTTTGGAGCAGGTTATTAAAGTTCATGTGTCGATGTATATTGTTAGATTTTCTTAAGATCTGATTAGATTATCTAGGATCTTTATCTGAAAGAATAACAAGTACAGCAAAATGCATAAGATGTAAAAGATGCACAAGACATAAAGATTTTCATCGAGGAAACCATAAAGGAGAAAACCCCGCAAACTTCTTCAGAATAGTAAGATGCTCAAAAGCAGTAATAAGAAATGTTCAGCAGCTATCTTTCTCTCCTCCTATGACTGTCTCTCTCTCTCAAACGCCTTAGAGAGTGTGTGAGGTGTGTATAAATGAGGGAAAGCGCCTCCCTATTTATACCCTTTCAAGTCACTGACCAAATATAAGACTCGAGCCTACATGTCATCTCACATGGGACCCACTTCTCCTAGAGAGACCACAATTACATATTACATGATGTTACACTGGGAACTATTGCCCCGGCTTACAAGGAAGGTTGTACTTCAAGATATAAACACAATTTAGACATCCCGTAAAGGGGTAACACACATCCCCAATAGGGGTACAACAACATACAATGATAATATACATCAGAATATCTTCCGAAGTTACAAATACATCAACACTCCCTCTTAACTAGGAAGGTATTCTCTCTCTACACAGTCATCAACACATTTGGTCAGGTCTTCATTGCATCGCCATCATCACGGAGTCGTAGAGTCCTCATCATAGCTGTTGCCATCATCTTCTTATAATTTGATCATCATCCCATACTATCTGTCATCTACAGTGCCAGCCCTTTTTCATGTTGGATGTAGGCCTAGTCCTCAGTCAGGTCTTCATCAGAAGTTTCTACAGTGCCAACCCGTTTTCATGCTGGATGTAGGCCTAGCCCTCTGTGTAGGTCTTCATCATCTCTGCGAGCAAGCCATCAAGTAGGTACATCCCGGGACTTATTATATGCCTCTTGCAAAACCTGCAAGATCTCCCAGGACTGATTACATGCCTTGCAACACCTGTGTACCCTACTATCATCTTCATCATCTTCAGATCATCTCATTGTCACACGGAGCACAGCCCAGATACACATAACACAGCACTCACATTCATCGGCATGGTAGGACAAACCTACTACCATCCGGGAAAGGCTTCCAACACTTACATCCACCGGCATGGTAGGACACACCTACTACCATTCGAGAAAGGCTCCAGCACTTACATCCATCGGCATGGTAGGACACACCTACTACCATCCGGGAAAGGCTCCAGCACTTACATCACGACCATGGGAGGCCCAGCCTGCCACCATGTCGGAAAGGCTCTGCACTTCCATCACGACCATGGGAGGCCCAGCCTGCCACCATGTCGGAAAGGCTCTGTGTATCTGCGTCTTCTGGACTCATCACTTCCCCTTGGAAGGGACCTTGATCTGAAGTACACCAAGATTATCTCTGAAGTATTCAAACTTCACTCTGGCCATTTCTAACATAGAATCACATCAGGACTGATTACGTTTGAACAACCTACGAGCTTCGCCAGGATTTCATCATTCTCTGAAGCGAAGCATCAGAGAATGTACTGAAGCGAAGCATCATTCTCCCTCTGCCTTTCATACTCTATGTACTGAAACATTCTGTAATGGAGTGACAAATAGCTTCCTCTGCTACTAATATTATATGTATCCATCTACGGTCACTGGATACCAAGATCCTCTATCTTGAACTTTGTTGAAAAGTTCTTCTCCCACCTATCTGTGAGCTTGTCATCCTTTATAGGCTTTCATCTTCAATCTTGTAGCAAAGGTTAACATCTTCATCACTCTAGGTGATCTTCAAGTTCCTTATGTAACTGTATGTTCTATCCCATGGGTGCCTTCTAAGCTCGTACAAGGCCTTCTTTAATTTGCACACATGAGTCTGCCCGTCATGTGTCTCAACTCCCAGTGGCTGCTCTACGTATACTTGACTCGTCACTAGTGCAAATGTCTCTTCGTAAAGAACCTCGTGCTACGAATCTTTCCTTGTATCCCACAATGTTGCCATCTACTGCATGTTGGATCTTGTAGATCCATATGAACGACACTACGGACTTCCCTTCAGGTCTTGACACCGCATCCTGGACATCATTCTTCTTGAACTGGTACTCTTTCATCATAATCTCCTTCCCTTTCTTATTGTCTACTTCTTCATAGCTGGAAGGCTCTGCATCAACGATGTTGCTCAACAGTGCCACATAACTAGAGTGTGTTTGAGGCCTCTTTCTTTATTTGGAAGTATCGTCATACTATTCTTCATCTTGGATTATTTCTCGTTCCCAAGGTGGTCTTCATCTCTCGAGGTGAATCTACCGTTCTCTTTATATTCTTCTGAAGCTCTTTCTTTCGCTATGGTGTCTTTGACCCGGGAAGCTTCAAGTTCCTCTTCTGAACTGTCGTTACTTGTTCTTTGGAATGATCTACAAGTCAAGTTCATTTGCATGCTTAGAAACATAACATAATTTCCAAAACATATTAAATAGTGACAAATATATCTCACATAGCCATGCGACTATTTTAGCCAATGCTACAACATTCATCCATATCATGTATACATACAATAACTTCTAGATGCATTCTACCCTAATGTTATTATGAGTGTGTACTACTCCTAATATGCCAGCAAAGAGGTTTCAATCTAGATAAGTAGTAATGGAATGTAGTACAACATCATTGACTTCTTACCCATCATGTGCAATTCAGTAGTATAAATGCAAATATTCAATCATGCATAACACATCAACTGAATATAAACAAATGCATAACCAAACAATATCATGAAATGGCAATTGAATACTTATCTTTATTTGTTTCGTGGGTAGACTCCTTGAGCCTTCAGCTTCATTATCTTTTTCATTCATAACAGCATCATTTCTTATCCAAATGCTAAGATGGATAAGAGGTTCTTCAAGAATTGAGTCCTTCATATTCCTCATCGCTTGAGGGATCTTCTTTGAATCATGAGAGCTTGATCTTCAGTTGCTCCCATCTTCTCTTCTCTTATTATGAGTCAAGCTTCTTCTTGTGTGCACTCTTCCTAGAGACTGCTGAAGGTAATCACTTCCTTCTGGCACACATTCCTCGAATGAACGAATCCCATGATCTTGGGAGGCCATTCAAGGTGGTTATAACGATATCTTATTCTTCTTTGATTGCTTCATCATAGCATCGAACACTTCCTTTTGGTGTCTTCAAGGATGACACATGAGGGATGAGATGATCTTTAATACAATCTGCAATGATTCTCTTGGCTCTAGCCTTATCCTCATCTCCCTCTGGCTCTTAAAATTTCTTTAGTGAAATACTGATCTGAGTCGATTTTTTCAAGGATCACGGAGGTCCTATACTTCCATACTCGAAAGTTGCCAGCTTCACCAAGCTTGTCATCAAGCGGGTGTGATTAGTCATTTTGAAAAGAGAACCTCAAATGTAAATAGCAAAAATTTAGATCTTATCGATTTGAGGTGTTCGTCCTGGTTCTGGCGCTGGCTGATCTAGGGTTTGTCAAAGAAACTCTAATTTTCAAAACTTGGAATTTAAAACTTCTGATTGGATAGAAATATGGGCCTTTTCAACGCGAGCTATCCAATGTACTCCTTTTCTGAAAACAGTGGAGGGAAGCTCTTGGAACAGGAAGCCCTAGTTTTCCAATTTCTTCTGCAAAAATGACTGATATTGATTTTGTTGTATCTCCGAAGTTTCGGATCCTTAAAGTCTGAAACTTCTCACTGTGATAGCCTAAATAAGTCTTCTTTCCAACCCCACAGGTTAGATCAGAAATGGATTCTCCAAGTGGGACTTATGCTGAGTTTCCCAAGGTGACTGTTTTGGGGAGTGTTCAGGGGAGATGATCTCATATCTTTATCGTCATCGATCTTCATAGCTGATCCTCTTCCTTTTCGAATAGCCATTTCTTCTTCAAAGGTTACATCCCGACTGACTTCGATTTGCCGTGATTTGGGATGTATATTCTGTAAGTCTTTGAAGACATGCGATATCCCACGAATGTTGCCTTCTTGCCTGAAGGTTCTAACTTGGGCACGTAAATGTAGACTGAAAAGTAATTGTCCATCCTGGTGACGACCAGGTTCATCAAGGATCCTTCAATTGTCTTGTTCGAGTCACGACATCAGTGTCGTCAGGCTTTTATCATATGTAATAGACTAGAATCCTTGTCTTTGAGGGATAACTCCCTCTGTCTCTCAGAAGTCGGTTGAGTAAACCTTGTTGAAGCAGCAGATAGACCGACATTCGTAGAAGATTTCTGCTTCTGATCACCAAATCTCTGCATAAGATTATTCTAGGTCTGAGAGTCACGATACATGCTTCTAGAGACTTTCTACTTCCGTTCCATCCATATATCAATGGGATCACTTGTACTTGTAGATCATGGCATTCCCTACAAGTCAAATCCCGTCATATGGTTAGCAATAATTCATAATCAATGTATAAAAAAAATAATGTAGGCAACCTTTTAGTCAATGCTTCGACACAACACACGTAAGGCCATTATCCGGATGCTTATGGTCTCCATTATAGCATACCATTAAGAGTGTGTACTACTCCAGTATGTTAAAAACGAGTCGTCATCCTAGATGGGTTGTGCAGTATGACAGGCTATTTAACTACCTGAATTTAGAAATGTAGATCTGTGTAAAACAAATTTAAAAACAACCAGATCTAATCTACTAGAGCATGTAAAATCAAATACTTATCTTTTGTAGTTTTGTGGGTGGGCTTCCATTGTCAGAGTCCACTGATCTTCATATGCTTGCTTGACGATCATCAAAGTCTGGATCTTCATATCATTTCTTAGAAGAAGAACTCCAAACGATCACCCTTCCTTGGCTCCTTGTGAGGAGGATCTTCTTCTACATCAGCAGTTGAAGCTTCATGCTTCCTTTTGATTGAGCTTCGACAGCTACTAGCATAATGACCATATTTCTTGCACCTGTAGCACTGTATCTGAGATAAATCCTTCTTCTCTTGTTTCTTCTGATCTAGGGGAGGACTTGATCTCTTATCTTGGTGCTTGTGATTGAAGGACTTTCTTCCCCTTCCCTTGCCTTTCTTGGCATGAGATATGAACGCTTGATTCTCCTAGGGTTGTGCGCCATGAATTCTTTGGCGTGATGTGATTCTTGTTTCTTTTTGAGTGCATTATGCCCATAGCTTATCAAATTTGAGCAACTTGGTCTGACCACTTATAGTTTGGATAAAAGGCTCCCAAGATGGTGGGAGACCATTCAAGGTGGTCATAACGAGATCCTTTTCTTCAAGATTGTCTCCACTAGACTTTAACTTGTCCCAAAGTTCGGTAATCCTCATGAAATATGAGGCAATATTCTCGGACTTCATCATCTTCATATTCGACAGTTTATTCCTCAATGTGAGAGTCACATTGATATTACTATGTTCAAATAGCTTCTTTAAGGTTTTGAACATCTTCCTTGTTGTTGTCTTTTCCAAGATCTGAGGATGGTAGGCAACTTATCCATCCTCACGAAGCTAGATGTCGTTGTTTTCTCCCCCCTCACCAAGTGGTCTCTAACTGAGTCCATCGAAATCCTTCTTGCTTTGGCATCATTCTTCCTCCAACGAGGTTTGTCTTCTTCGGCTTCTGGTTCTGGGACCTTTTCATTTACACACTATAATAGGTCATTTTCTTCTAGTAGGAGAAGAACCCTAGACTTCCAAGGGATGGAGTTGGAAGCTCCTTCCAGACGATCTTCAACCTTCATACAGATCATCTTGACTGTAGATTTGGACTTGAAACCCTAGCAGAGACTAAGTCAAAACTAAAGGTTGGAGTTTTGAAAACTGACTCCACACATAAATGCGCCCTAGAGAGGCGAGTTGAGAAGTGGTAGAGTCGACCCAAAACTGTGGAAGGAGTAGGTGAAAAACTGAAACCCTATTTTTTGTTGCAGCTACAGAATTAGGTCAAAATTTGAAAAATCTCAAAATTGAATTATGTCTTCACCAAAAGACGTGCCCTCCTTAGAGGAAAATTCCCAAGGCTCTTTTTCTACCAAAAGGTTGAGTGAAGATCTTGAAAAATGAAACCCTAGTTCCGACAGGTTTTCAACAGAGTTGCGACAATGGCTTCTTCTAGCACTGCTCTGATACCATGTTAGATTTTTATAAGATTATAGCAGTATATCTTAATTGTATTTATCAACAGGATCACTAGAAGATAGACTAAACACAGAACAATAACATGAGTATTTTATCCTGGGAAACCCAAATGGGAGAAAACCCAGCAACCTTCGTCTAGAGATGATAATTCTGAGAACAGTGTACAATGAATAAGAAAGAGAAAATATGGAAATGCTTTCCGAAGATAGAAACCCTGAAAACAGTCTTCTTTTGCAGTATATGCAAACTTCTCTCTCTCCCAGAAAACTGCGAACTTCACTGTGTTGCTGTGTGGAAGAATTAGGGGCACCTCCTATTTATACATATTTTCCACTAATAATTTAACTAGGGTCGACTTCATTTGGGGGAGCAATATAAATTTATATTTTATAATATTATTTTATCTTTTCTTTTGCTTGCTTTTCTCCCCAAGGTCTACATTGTTCTTCTAGGGTTTGTATGATTGATTACAATAAGTCCATCTCCCGTACGAGGTACAATACAAGAAAAATAAGAATAGCTTCTGAAGTTGCACAAACTCCAACATCTTATGGAGAGCTATGCAAGCTTGTATTGGACTCCTTGTGTCGCTCATTGCATTGCTTTGATGCTAGAGGACATGGGCAAACTTCCTTGGATCAAGGAAGTCATTGATTCAGCTCAGTGTGTGACAAAATATATATACAATCATACATATGTTCTTTCACTCATGAGACGCTTCACGAGGAACAAGGAGTTGATGCGGCCTACAATCACATGATTTGCCACTTCCTTCATTTCTCTTCAGTATATGCATAATGTTATGATGGAGTTGCAGCGGATGTTTCTTTCTGATGAGTGGGCTTCTTGTGTCTATAGCACCAAACAAGATGGGTAAGCCATAGCCCGAATGGTGCAATTTTATTTGACTTTTTGGGCAGGATTGGAGGAGGTGTGTACCATCAGTGAACCTTTGGTAAAGGTTCTTCGTATGGTTGATGGTGAAAAGCAATCCCGCAATGGGCTACTTGTATGAGGCCATGGATAGGGCCAAGGAAGCTATCCATCGCTACTATGAGGACAAGGGGGAGGTGGGACTCACAAGAAGATTTGAACTATGGAGTGTGATTGATGAACGATGGAATAATAATCTCCATCGTCCCATTCATGCAGTAGGGCTATACCTCAACCCTGCTTTCTCTTATGCATGTGGATTTCAATTTGATGTTGAGGTCATGGATGGCTTTCTCCAGTGTGTTCAGAGGATGGTGTTAACTCCCTCTTAGCAGGCAAAGATTTCTAGACAGGTGGAGATCTATAGGATGGCAGGTGGCACTTTTGGTTATGACATGGTTGTCCAGGATAGAACCACAAGGATGCCAGGTACAATTTGTTCAAAACTTTCAAATTTTGATCCCTTAGATTCTTAATTATTTACTCTTTCATTTCTATTTTTTTTACTTGGTAGAAATTTAATACATTGTAATTTGTAATTTGTCTTTCCTTCCTTGTTTTCTTTGTAGATGTGTGGTGGACTAACTATGATCACAAAGTCCCAAAGTCGCAAACACTTGCCATTAGAGTGCTAAGTCAAACTTGAAGATCATCAAGGTGTAAGCGCAATTGGAGTGTCTTTGAGAAGATACACTCCAAGAAGCGCAGAAGGTTAGAATTTAGAAATGTTAAACAATGAAAATTTATATTTATAATCTTTATAATTTTATTAATTTTAAATATAATTTATTACAATTTTGAATTTGAATTTATCATCATTTATCACCCCCTAACTATTGATCTCATACTAATGCAGGCTATTTTCCCAACGACTTAATGACATGGTTTATGTCTACTAAATCTAAGGTTGCAGGTGAAACAAATTGAGAAAGTACCCAATTCATATGATATTTCAATGGATGACATTAACACTACTAGCAAATGGAGGGTGGAGACGGAGGATCATGTGATGGATGAGGCACCTGAATGGTTGGAGGAAGAGGAGGATGTTGATGCAGATCTATTGGAGGAGGAGGGGGCAGACGAGGATGTTGATGTTCCACTTCCATAGGATGAGGACATTGAGGAGGAGGTTCATATTCATGTGCAGTGCCGACCAATTCCAGTGCCACCACCTCCACAGAGTCATGCAGTTGGGACTGGGAGGAGACAGCTCACATTGGCCATCCCCTTATCCACATTATCTACTCGAGAAGTTGGAGCTTCTAGTTCCACCCCGGGCTCATCTGGACCACCTCCACGACCACCTACTACTTCTAGAGGAAGAGTGGTGCACTTTACCCGCAAAAGGGGTAGATTGATTAGAGGGTCATCTTCAGGGATTCGATGACTCGATTCCTCTTATTTATCATTGTACTATCATCCTATGCTGGTGTCCTCGCAAAAGGGGTAGATTGATTAGAGGGTCATCTTTAGGGATTCGATGACTCGATTCCTCTTATTTATCATTGTACTATCATCCTATGCCGGTGTCCTATGTCTAGACTATATACACTATCTAGATGCCTCATGAGTCATGATGATTCATCTCTTGAGAGACATTTATTTTGATCACTTGATGTGATTTTATATCATTCCATCAAGAACACGTTTCAGTATTTTCAATTTATAGTCGATATTTGATCATGATCCACCATTTGACATATCATGCATCTTATATATGAATTTTATTTTAATATTTATGTGGAAATGTGTTTATTTGATGTTGTTGTTTCTTTAGAAGTTAAAATGTTTATTTTTGTATTTTTGTTATGCTTTACGACATTTTCCGATATTTTCGCAGTTGTTGTCGATAAGTTTCATTCCGGACCCTCGGCGATATATTCGCCAACACGATATATGTAACTATGGTTATAATTGCCATATCTATTTTCATGCTGCTATTATATTAATTTTACTTGCAAGTAGCTAGTTTCAGTATTGATTTATCAAAAAACCTAACAAAAACAATTCATTCATAACTAATAAAAGTAAGAGCCTTAGCAACTTTTTCATAGGGACTACCCCCCCTGGATCTGTTAGGAGTGGCCTAAACAGAGGAGTCAAGATCAGGTGACAGGACCTGACTCGAGACTTGCCACCAAGGATGCACTTAGCAGCTTGAAGATTTCTGCTGCGCTAATTCCCCCAAGTGTGTGAAAGGTGGCAACATTACGTATAGACGAAAATGAATTTCCGTCAAATACCATACATGTTTCTGAGTTTCAGCGAGTTTCCGGGGGTGAAACATGTGTCAGACCCAAGTTTCCTGCAACATAAATTATAATCAATATCACCATCATTATTGCCTTGCACGAGGGGAAGAGAAATGGCAAGGACTGGCTGGGACATGTCGCAGATTTTGGCATGGCCAAAATCCCTGGTTTGGATGCGCTGCAATCTCCCTTGCGGATGAAGGAGGATCAAAACATTATTGTTGTATGATTCATCCATGAGCGTCTGCAAACAGATTCAGGAATTTAATACAGACCACCTATTTCCATAATAACAAACCCAAATGCCTTGTGTTTGCACTCTGATCCGAGTAATGACTACCTCCTCGCACACTTGAGCATGGGACCAATTTGTTGTGGTATATTTATACTTCCTCCACGATGTTCAGGTTAGGGAAATCATTAAGACAGGTGGCACATGCATGCCACCATCCATTACGCTCAGCTCTCACACCTGCATCTGGGACTATATGATTGGATCTTGATTCTTATTTTCATTCTTTAAGAGAATTATACGTGGTCAATAAAGCGCTCAAAAGTTCCAATTGCTTTAGAATTTGTATAAAGGGGGCGTAAAGAGAAAAGGTCATGATTAAAAACTCGTAATTAGAAAGTTCTAAATATGATGCCATGATTAGTTGCTTCCTAAACCATTACATACACGCAACCAAGATATGCAGAAGAGGCCCCCATTTCCAAATCGTGTTAACAGCACAAACAGAGGAACCATTGCTAATATTTCGCTTACTGCTTCCAACATCCATTGCGTGTGTGTGTGTGTATAAGCACAGACTATTGTAATGACTAATAAAGAGGTCCATTCTTCATGTTCCCAAAATCTTTGCTATTGTGCTATAGCCTATAACACATTCATTCAAGTCATGCAGACATACCTGCTCTCTATTTATTCTAATTCATTGTCTTACTCTAAAAACATAGCCTCAAGAAAATCCAAATTCAAGACCCATGGCCCCTTCTAAATAAGCAATAGAAGGTTATAACAGAGATGTGAGGGGTTTCTTTTCAGATGTGATAAATGCTTTGTCTGCATATCCAAGATATTTACCGAATGCCTTTGATTTTTGAAATCTTCTATCCATAAAAGAATCATTTAATATAGTGTTATATATTTTCTGTGCTCATTTATTCTGCCACTTAAAATGCACACCTGGATACCTTATATTAAATGTGCACCACAAAAAATCAAATATGTAGAAGAGAAGACAACCAAGAACTTAAAGAGGTTAGTTAACATGAGAGAGAATTAGAACAAAACGAAATACACAGGAGAGAAGACAGTGAAGTAATAAAAGAGGTTAGTGAAAAATGACAGAGAATTGGAACAAATAAAATACATAGAAGAGAAGACCATGAAAAGAAATATAAGAGATTATTTATAATGAGAGGATTCGAACAAACTTTCCTTAGTTGCCTAAACTTACAGAATGTGGTTCAGTGAAATCTTACATATAAAAAGCAGTTCAATGAATTAGAAACATGTTTTTGTACCTCAAATGAGCTTGCCTCATCCCATCCAGTTCTGCCTCATTTTTTATGGCCTTTGCAAGTGCTACTGGTGAAACCCTATGTATTGCAACAGGACCTTCCATCTCAATGTCAAGGGAATTTCCTTTCTGTAATTTCATATTGGTTTCCTTGGTGCTTTTCCTTTTACTTTGTTTAGGAAGTCTTTCATAGTAATCATTGGCTGCAGAATTAAAGGCATTAACAATTGCAACACTTATGCTTGATGTATCCAACCAAAGCTTTGCACCATTCTCTGCCAACCTGAAATTGATACATTCTATAAGCACTTTGTAGCAGGTCATACAAATGGATCTATTACAAATACTTTACTTTTACTTCTGCAAATTATATATTTTCACTGGTAACTGCAGGTTTCATTACTGTGCACTCCAAACACAAACAACCACCCAAAAAGACAAACTTCCTTGTATAGACCTAAGTACTGAAACCCTAGCATCAAGGAATCCATGCAATGTCTAGTATAATGAAATCTCTGATGCAATGATAATAATTTGCATATCATTATGATATATCCAATTGTACCTGAGCCTGTACTGCCAATTTTAGGAAATAAATTGGAAGACACAAAGCCTAAACTCGTCATTGTAATTGAGAAGAAGAAAGTATTTGAAACAGTCTACACACTAAATAGTAGCCTATGGATTCAGCAAGATTAGCTGCACAGTGGAGACATTCTATATATAAATCTGTTGTTGCATCAATTCTAACACCCTGAAAATGCAGAAATTTTAGTTGCATGAAAGTCCTAATACTTCTCCAAGAAGAGAAAGCTCATTCATGAAAGTTACTTGGATTATTACTGCAAATACAAAGCTTCCCCAAAGAGACAGGAAATAGATGTCTTGAAACATTTGGACATTACCAAATAACAATTCAAAACTGGCTCAATGTTCGAGTGTTCATGAGAATAGAGAAAAAAGGTAGAAATGGCCAAAAATTGAATAGAATGACAGGACATGGAAGAAACGAGAGATGATTAAACGAAATTCTAATCTAAGAAGAAGTAGGCCCTGTGGGCCAAATCAAAGTCACATAGTTTATGTTCGTGTTTGAAATCGCAATAGATCAAATTTGCCTTCAAGATCATTAATACATATAATTTAAATTTTCCAAAATTTAAAAACATTGTAACTGCCAAAAGTTGTTGTAATGTCCTCTTCCGATTAGGCCTTGAGGCCCAAAACCGCTAACCTATGTGATTCCTGTGGGTTCGAGCGGTTACTGACAGCTAGGGAATCAGCTAAGGACTGATGCCATCCATAGAAGATCTAGGGCATCATCATTAGGTCAAGAAGGGCCACCGGGGCCAAAGGCCACCTCCGTGCATGCCATCCAAGCATTATTTAATGATGCATGCACTCTTTAAGTCTCCATCCGCATGCATGCAAGTCAACTGCAAATTAGAAGATAAAGTGACCTAATTAGGTCAAAGATTAGGGTTTTCGCAGTTGAAAGTTATAAAAGAGGGATAAAGCGAAAAGAGACTTCACTTTTGGATTATTATTATTTTGGGAGCTCTTGGATAGCAGCACAGCGTGCCGCACAGCAGTTGGGGTTGGAGACGGAGTCTTCAGCTAACGAGATTTCGGCAGTGAAACATCTGTCCTAGTTTCATTCAGGGCAAGCCATACAGGTTCATCATTTGTTCTTACATTCATTCATAAGTTATCCAGTATATGGTATAGATCGTTGCACGGACACGTGTGCAGCCGTAAGGGGGGGGTTTTCAGCCAGAAAGCCCTAATCAGTTGCTGGGCCTTCAGATCTCAGCTTTACTCCGAAACTCAGGCACCATTCTCATCATCAGCATCATACTCCGGTACCCGATGATTATCAGATCCGTCTGTGCTCATCCAGAGCAGTTATCAGCAATTTCGGGATCCAGGGGGTGTGAGCAACTGTCTCTCTAAAGCAAGTCGCTATCCTGCCTAGAGATCTCAGAAATCCCGCATGTACCAGGCATTCTCTCCGGCACGGGAAGGCTATCAGTCCTGCAAATCGGCAGCATCATCGGACACCTCCTTCACTGAAAGCGTCACCCTTTTCTGTCTGGGGTTCTTGCTACTGGGGGTTCACCGGAAGCAGAAGAGATCTGCCCATCTCCGATCCAGTCCTCGGTGCTTGCATACTCTCTCAGGAGCAGTCTAGCCTGCTTATCAGTGGTAAGTGTTCATTCTGTCCCACAAACCCTAACCCTGATTTTTGCTATAAAATAGGGATTTTTGCATGGCAGTTTGCATGCCCAGTTGTATCAACATATTTGCTTAGAAATAGAAAATATCGGGATTTGGGATATTACAGTGGTATCAAAGCTATCTTCTTGGCCAGCTGTGGGCTTAAGAAATGAAACGTAGATGAATACAGGAGGAGACCCTTTTGTAACCTATAGGAGGAGGAAGAGTAGATACACAGGGGAGTTTGAGGATATCCAACTAGAAGATACCAATTCAGATATGGAACAAACAGGTATACACTCGGATAGGGGAAAAGGAATGGGAGAAGAGGAGGATCGGATGGAGTTTCGCAGCTTGGTCTCTGCATTGCAAGACTTAGCCAAAGGACAAAAAGATGTACTTAATGCAATCAACAGATTGCAAGACTTAGCCAAAGGACAAAAAGATGTACTCAATGCAATCAACAGATTATCTGCGAAACCGGAAACAGGTATAACCAGTACACCTCCCTCACCGGTAGATCGGGGATCTACAAGCAACAGTGGAAAGATAGCGTACACTAACATTCAGAACACTCCGCAAATATACAGCAAACCTTCTATTAGGCCTACCATGCCTCACTTCTTGGCAGATACAGTAGGGGGGGCGGTCATGCAGGTAGAACCTAGCGAGCCTTTTGGGGCTTATTTACAGGAGTATGGAGACTTAGGGGATGAATTTCATGCTGCCATGTCTTTTTCAGATTTCTGCAACATGAAGAGTAGGAACAAGCCCAGGAATTTCAACAAGGGTTGCAATCACAACTATGAGCTGCAGAAGACCTTGGGCAGGTTGACCATCCCAAACTTTGATGGGACTCGGGGAGGATCAGCGAGGATATGGGTTCAAAAGTTGGATACCTATTTCCAACTCAACCCCATGACAGAGACAGACGCCATTAAATTGGCTACACTTCACCTGGACGGAGAGGCTCACGAGTGGTGGTACCACGGATTGGTGACATTGGGTCACAACACCATACATTCCTACGGTGAGTTCACTCAGAAGCTCATAGAGAGGTTTGACAGGAAAGATCCAGAGATACATTTCAAGGAGTTGGCTCAACTCAAACAGACCGGTAGTGCAGAAGCTTTCATTTCAGAATTTCAGAGGATAGCCGTTATCGTAACAGATGTGTCAGAGAGCAGATTGACTATGTTATTCACTGAGGCCCTCACAGAGCCACTACGGGGATGGGTGAAAGCCTACAAACCCCTCACTCTGCAGGATGCCATTAGCAGAGCAAGAGATCTTCAAGATTCAGTCCCCAAAAACAAATTCCCCCTGAAAACCAATTTTCCTGTTAGGGACAAGGACAAGAAACCTTTCCAGCAGGATGTGCCCAAGAAAACCTGGTTAGACGAGGACACTAGGAAAGATCTGAGAAGGAAGAAACTATGCTTCACCTGTCAGGAACCATGGGTACCAGGACACAGGTGTGTAGGGAAGGCGAAGGCTCACTACATTGACGTATATTCAAACAGTGATGAGTACGACTATGAGCAAGAAGCCACAGAAGAACTACGGGCAGCTGAGGAGGAATCACACCAGGGTGATACACCAGAGGGGGTCATTGCTACATTATCTGGAGTACCAAGATTCCATACTCTCAGGGTCAGGGGAGTAGTACAGGGTCACAGAGTAGGAGTATTGATTGATGGGGGAGCCACCCACAATTTCATTGACTCCGCTTGGGTAGCCAAGAGAGGTATTCAGACCGAGAAGTTCGAACGATTCACTGTAGCAGTAGCCGGGAACTCCAGCATGGCGTGCAACTACTGGATCCCAAAATTGAATGTCGCCTTAGGTAACTATCAGATGACAGACTCTTTCTATGTAGTGGATGTAGCGGATACTCATGTGGTATTGGGTGTTCAGTGGCTTTATTCTATAGGGAAATACACTACAAACTATAGGGCAATGGAAGTGGAGTTCCAGGGGCCAGATGGCAAACGGGTAGTTTTGAGGGGCATGAACACTTATCCCCCAAAACCGGTATCGTCACAGAGGATGGAGTAGTACTTCAATACTTGCCTCGATATCAAGAGTATCTAGCCTTGGGTGATGAGGTATGTGCAGCATTGTCCTTTCAAGATTATTACACCATCCAGTTCGGGAGCCAGCCTAAGGATTTGGATGAGGATCTCCTTAAAGGCATAGTCGTGGAAGAAAAATCTGATTACAATGATATGCGTTGTGAGGGTTCAAAGGATTGTGACTACACAGGGAAACATAGCAATGATGGAAACACTATTTCAGAATTGGCAAAAGTGCCCTTAGAGGGGAATGATGCAGAGGATGAGGGCGTTGAAGCAGGGGCAGAAGTGTCCAGTCTCCCTTTAGAGCGATGTATGAGGATCTTTCCCCATGATCAAGATACGGGGGCCTTTTTTATTACTGTTTTTCAGAAGGTCTCTCAATTTTCTGTTGAGCAGCTTAAATCAGAGGAATCGCATAAAAGAAGAAATTTTACTAGTACACAGGATTCAAAACAGTCTGTGCTGAGCGAAATTGAAATTGATACAAATAAGAATCACAACCAGACAGCAGAAATTGGTGCTTCACCTGATTCTCTTCCTGTAAATGATGGCCTTCTCAGGCAACAAGACAATGAAAAAACAGATTACAAAATAGAAATATTTAAGGATTACAACAAATTTTCCATATCAGTGGGTAGAAGATGGAGTGATGGCCTACATCAGGCAGTTGAAGCAAAGGAAGGTTTGCCAATACAGAATGAGACTGTTACACTGGCTTCGATAAGCTATCAAAACTTTTTTCTTCAGTTTCCCAAGCTCTGTGGGATGACTGGTACGGCAGCTACTGAAAGTACAGAGCTTGAGAGTATATATAAGCTAAGGGTGACAGTGGTGCCGACCAATAAACCAATGATACGAAAGGATGAATCTGATGTAGTGTTCAGGGCAGCTACAGGTAAATGGCAAGCATCTGTTGTAGAAATCTCGCGCATGCACAAAACAAGGCGCCCTGTGCTGGTTGGTACAACAAGTGTTGAACAAAGTGATGCATTGTCAGAGCAGTTGAAGGAGGTTGGCATTCCTCATGAGGTTCTTAATGCAAAACCAGAAAACGTGGAGAGAGAAGCAGAAATAGTAGCCCAAAGTGGTCGCCTTGGAGCTGTCACTATAGCTACAAATATGGCAGGGCGTGGAACAGATATCATCCTTGGTGGAAATGCAAAATTTATGGCAAGGTTGAAGTTGCGTGAGCTTCTTATGCCAAGGATTGTTAACACAGTGAATGAAATACAACTTGAAAGAAAACGAAAATTGCCTCTAAGGAAAAACTGGAAGGTAAATGAAAATCTATTTCCATGCGGTTTGTCTCCAGATAGTTTGTCCTTGGTAGAGGATGCAGTTCAGATGGCTGTCAGAACATGGGGTAAGAGATCATTGACTGAGCTTCAGGCAGAAGACCGCCTGTCATATGCATGTGAAAAGGGACCAATCAAAGATGAAGTCATTGCAAAGTTACGCAATGCTTTTGAAGCTATTGTATATGAGTATAAAATCTATACAGAAGAGGAGAAAAGGAAGGTAATTGGAGGAGGTGGACTTCATGTGGTCGGTACAGAACGTCATGAGTCAAGGCGTATTGACAATCAGCTGCGTGGAAGAAGTGGTAGGCAAGGTGATCCAGGAAGCTCAAGATTTTTTTTAAGTCTTGAAGACAATATCTTTCGCATTTTTGGTGGAGATCGCATACAGGGTTTGATGAGGGCATTTAGAGTTGAAGACTTACCAATAGAGTCAAAAATGCTGACAAAATCATTGGATGAGGCTCAGAGGAAGGTGGAAAACTACTTTTTTGAAATTCGGAAACAACTATTTGAGTATGATGAAGTCCTCAATAGCCAACGTGATCGTATTTATACAGAGCGCAGGCGTGCTCTTGAATCCGATAATCTTCAGCCTCAAATGATAGAATACGCAAAACTTACCATGAATGATATTCTGGAGGCAAACATTAGTCCAGAAACTCCTAAAGAAAATTGGAATCTTGATGCTGTTTGTGATGTTGTTCTGAATTGTTTTGCTATTCTAAAAGAGGCTCTGGAGGACCAAGGCTCAATAGTTGTTCACAAATCATCCATGACAACTAAAATGAACGAGAGTGTAGGGATGTTGCTAAAGTGCATGAAGGTGATGGAAAATGCTACTTTCTTAAGTGAGCAGAATCAAAAGCACTTGTTGGAGATGATCTTAAAGTTAAGACGTGAAGGATCAGAACTCTCCTTTATCGCCCTTGTGATTAATGTTATCAAGACACTCTCCGGACTGCTTTTGAGGCACAAATCACACAGTTCAGTTTCTGGGAGACATGAAAAACATAGTATAACTTGGAATGGTGTTTTAGAGGATATGAGTGATGTGAAAGAATTGGTTCCAGAACTATTTTATCTTCCAGAAGTTCTTACAAATGATAATGGTATAGATCTAGGTACAACACAACTGGGAGAGAAGATTAATGTTGTCAAGCTTCCTCCTTGGGCTAACAGTCCCATTGACTTCATTCACAAACATCGGACAGCGCTTGAGAGTGAACATGTCTCTGCACATCTGAATGAGTGGATTGACCTCATATTTAGATATAAACAAAGAGGAAAAGAAGTCGTTGCTGCTAACAATGTTTTCTTTTATATGACATATGAAGGGGCAGCTGATATTGATAAGATTTCTGATCCAGTCCTTCGCCATGCCGCACAAGATCAGATTGCTTACTTTGGGCAGACTCCGTCTCAACTTTTAACGTTCCCACATGTGAAAAGGCGTCCTTTAGCTAATGTTCTTCACTTACAGACCATATTTAGGAACCCCACATAAATAAAATCCTATGTGATTCCAAACCCAGAGCGTTGCAATGTTCCGGCTTCTGCAGATTCAATCATCATAGTTGATACAAATTTGCCAGCAGCTCATGTTGCATTGCACAGATGGCAGCCAAATACCCCAGATGGGCATGGTATGCCTTTCCTATTTCAGCATGGGAAAGCAGCTGTGAGTTCTAGTGGTGGTGCTTTCATGCGTATCTTCAAAGGCTCTGGTATTGAAGATTGGCATTATCCTTGTTGCATAGCCTTTCCTGCACCAGGAATCAGAAGTTCGTCCGTTGTTGCAATCACTTCAGACATGCACATTATCACAGGTGGACATGCTGACAATACTGTAAAGTTGATCTTAGCTGAGAATGAACTTACCAAAAGGCAATGGGCTGAAGCTGGCACTTTACTTGGTGATTGTCTCCTTTCAGCTGTCAAGGTCCTTATGAATCTGACAAATGACAATCCCATTGGTTATCACCAAGTGGCAGTTTGTGGAGGGCTTGATACAATGGCTTCATTAATTGTTGATCATTACCCTCTTTTTCAATGTCATCTCTTATCTTCGAGTAAGCGCACAAGAAAAGACACCAGCACAAAATCACCAGCGAATGGATCTTGTGACGAAGTACTAAGTGACCAAGATTTGGATTTGCTTGTTGTCGTATTGGGAGTGCTCTTTAACCTAGTCGAGAAGGATACTGGAAACAGGGCACGTCTCGCTACTTCAAGTGTCACATTGCCTTGCAGTAGCTTGAGTCCACATTTGCATAATGGTGGATGGTTTTTACAGGTTGGCCAAGATCGAGAAATTGACCAGCAGTATATGAGCATTCTAGTTGAAATCAAAAGGGTAGAATGTCAACTTGGTAGACTTATTTCTTGTGATGGTGCTTATGGACAAGGTACTTTTCGGGGGTTGGATTGGAGAGAGATTAAGAGTTGGTGTCCTATTGAGTGGGCAATTCTTGGGAAGACATTCCTAGCCAAGAGTATAGTTCCACAAGAGCCTTCAGATATTTGGGAAGAAATATGCACAGGTTTGCATTGGGATACAGGTGGAAGACCTTATGAGGGATGGATACAATGTTTACTGATGGCGTTACTTGGGAGTCTACATGATGCTCCGTGTGTCGATACTACGCAGGGTAGCGGTGGATGCATTTTGACCTCTGCAATTCTCAGATTGATTTGGGACCTTGGGATTACAGTGACTGACCGTTTAGTGATTCCTAGAGGGTGTTTTCAGGAGGTCTCTGGTGATGGTACCGTACAATGCAATGTTTTGAGTAGAGTGTGCAGCAGATCTCCAAGGATAATTTGGGACCCTGGGATCATCCCGGGATTCAGTTGGTTCAGTTGATTGATTGTGGGTTTGCGTTGGCATTGCTTGAGGACAAGCACTCTTTGGCAAGGGAGGACTGTAATGTTCCCAAAAGTGACATGCATGCAAACCCTAAAAATGACATGCATGCAAACCCTAAAAGTGACATGCATGCAAACCCTAAAAGTGAGATGCATGCGAACCCTAAAAATGACATACATGCCATCCCAGCATTATTTTAATGATGCATGCACTATTTAAGTCTCCCTCCGCATGCATGCAAGTCAACGGCAAATTAGAAGATAAAGTGACATGCATGCAAGTCAACGGCAAATTAGAAGATAAAGTGACCTAATTAGGTCAAAGATTAGGGTTTTGCGCAGTTGAACTTTATAAATAGAGGAGAAAGCAAGAGGAGACTTCACTTGGATTATTATTATTTTGGGAGCTCTTGGATAGCAGCACAGCGTGCAGCACAGCAGTTGGGGTTGGAGACGAAGTCTTCAGCTAACGGGATTTCGACAGTGAAACATCTGTCCTAGTCTTATTCCGGGTAAGCCATACAGGTTCACCACTTGTTTTTCATTCATTCATCAGTTATAGCAGACAGACAAGCTCAGAAAGTTTCAGCCCGAATGAACCTCTCCTCCTACAAAAACGTCACCTTCAGTCTGGAGGGTTTTTACGGTGCTGTGGGGCGGTGACACGAGAAGAAAAGAGCATTATTAGACCACCCATCCGGATCCTTATGCATGCAGTTATCTCTGGAGTCATTATCAGCCAGAATATTAGTGGTAAGTGTTAATTTCTCTCTGCAAACCTATAACCCTAATTCAGCTATATTTTAGGGCATTTTTGCATGGCGAGTTTGCATGCACAGTTATTTTGCAAATTTGTATGAGATTGAGTGTGCGAGTCAGCACTATCATAGAACATTAGAGAATATCAGTATTTGGGATATTTTAGAAAACAATCAAAGAATTACTGGAGCTTGGATATATTCGGCCCAGTTCTAGCCCCTTTGCATCCTCAGTAGTACTGGTCAAAAAGAAAGATGGTACACTACGAATGTGCATCGATTATCGAGCACTCAACAAAAAGACCATTAAGAACAGGTATCCCATTCCCAGAATTGACGAACTCATGGATGAGCTTCGGGGAGCTCAATACTTCTCCAAGATTGATCTTCGCTCGGCATACCATCAGATCAGGGTAAGGGACCAGGACATCTCCAAAACAGCTTTTCGCTGTCACTATGGTCATTATGAGTTTTTGGTCATGCCCTTTGGACTTACCAATGCTCCGGCCACTTTCCAGTCATGCATGAACCACACCTTCAGAGCACAGCTACGTAAGTTTTTGCTCGTATTCTTTGATGACATCCTGATTTACAGCAAAACATGGGAAGAGCATCTGAAACACCTAGACGAAGCATTGAGTATTTTAGAAGAACATTCGCTTTATGCGAAAATGTCCAAGTGTGAGTTTGGCATGAAGGAAATGTTGTATTTAGGACACATAATCAATGCAGAGGGAGTACAAGTTGATATGGAGAAAATCCGAGCTATCAGAGATTGGCCCGCGCCAAAAACAGTTACAGAATTGAGAGGTTTCTTAGGTCTGTGCACTTATTACCGACGATACGTTAAGGGATTCTCCCAATTTGCAGCACCCCTCACAAATCTCACCAAGAAAGGAGTGTTCACTTGGACAGACTTAGCACAGAAAACTTTCGAGGAGATGAAGGTTATTATGAGTTCTTGAGAAGTTCTAGCATTACCAGACTTCTCACAACCCTTTGTAGTAGAATGTGATGCCTCAGGGGAAGAGTTAGGAGCAGTATTGATGCAGAATCATCACCCTATTGCATTTGAGAGCCGTAAACTGAAGAACTACAAGCGCCATTACTCCATATATGACAAAGAGATGCTAGCCATCTTGCATGCTCTCACAAAATTTAGACAGTACCTGGTGGGCAGTAAGTTCAAAATCAAAACCGATCATAACAGCCTCAAGTATTTCCTGGAGCAGAAGGAACTGAATGAGCGATAGCAGAAATGGGTCAACAAAGTACAAGCCTACGATTTCGAGATCGAGTATGTGAAAGGTAAGAATAACGTAGTAGTTGATGCATTATCCAGGCGTCTAGCCCCATTATCTCTCAGTAGTATATCCACGGATTAGAGGGCACTTCTCTTAGTGGAATACTCCAAAAATAAATTCGCTTGCGAATTATTGGACGGGCAAATTCAGGATGGCAGGTACAGGATTGTGGATGACCTCATCTATTAGAAAAACAGGATATACCTCGTTTCAGAATCCACATTGAGGAAAAAGATCATTCAGGCAGCCCACGATTCTCCTTTATCAGGGCATCAAGGTATCTTAAAGACCTACAGGCAGATCAGAGAGAGGTTCTCATGGAAGGGCCTCAAGGGGGAAATTATGCAGCATGTCCGGGAATGTAGCATCTGTCAGCAGAACAAGATTGAGAACACCCATCCAACAGGGTTACTCCAGCCACTACCGATTCCAGAAAAGAAGTGGAAAAGCATCTCCATGGACTTTATTTCAGGCTTGCCCAAGGTCCAAGGGCGAGATTGTTTATATGTAGTAGTTGACAGACTCACCAAGTTTGCACATTTCTTCTCGATATCATCAGACTACTCGACAACTCAAGTAGCTGAGTTATTCTTCAGGGAGGTCTTCAGGTTACACGGGTTACCTAAGACCATTGTCAGTGATCGGGATAGCAGATTCACGGGTGCCTTCTGGTAGGAACTGTTCAGATTGGTGGGGACCAAACTGGCTACTAGTACGAGTTATCATCCCCAGAGTGACGGGCAAACGAAAATAGTCAACAAGTGGATTGAAGGATATTTAAAGAACTATGTAGTAGGGCAGCAGCGAACCTGGATCAAATGGCTACACCTAGGAGAGTATTGCTACAATACTACCTATCACATGTCTATTAGGATGACTCCTTTTAAGGCATTATATGGTTACGAGGCCTTGGACTATGCAGATTTGGCATTTGGAGATAATAGGGCTCCTAAGGCTAAGGATTGGATACTGGACAGTAAGGACATTCTGAAAATATTGAAGGAGAATTTACAAACAGCTCAGAATCAACAGAAGTTGTATGCCGACGAACACAAGATTGAGCGGAGCTTTGAGGTAGGAGATTTAGTATACTTAAGGCTCCAGCCTTACAGACAGTCCTCACTTAAGAAGAAAGGAGCAGAGAAGTTAAAACCCCGCTTATATGGACCACACAGAATAATCAGGAAGGTGGGAGAGGTGGCATACGAACTAGAACTTCCACAGGGAAGCAAAATCCACAATGTGTTCCATGTATCTAATCTGAAGAAGACCCTTGGGCAACACATTGCTCCATCTACCGAATTGCCTCCTTTAGATGATGAAGGACTGCAGATACTGATTCACAAACGGATCATACAGACTAGAGAAAGGAAGCTCAGGAACAGGGTAATCAAACAATACTTGGTTCAATGGAAAGAACTACCGCCAAAGGATACCACCTGGGAAGGTGAACAGGTATTGCAGCATCCCAGTTTGAAGTTGCTTGAGGACAAGCAATCTCAAGCGGGGAGGACTGTAATGTCCTCTTTCGATTAGGCCTTGAGGCCCAAAACCGCTAACCTATGTGATTCCTGTGGGTTCGAGCAGTTACTGACAGCTAGGGAATCAGCTAAGGACTGATGCCATCCATAGAAGATCTAGGGCATCATCATTAGGTCAAGAAGGGCCACCGGGGCCAAAGGCCACCTCCGTGCATGCCATCCAAGCATTATTTAATGATGCATGCACTCTTTAAGTCTCCATCCGCATGCATGCAAGTCAACTGCAAATTAGAAGATAAAGTGACCTAATTAGGTCAAAGATTAGGGTTTTCGCAGTTGAAAGTTATAAAAGAGGGATAAAGCGAAAGGAGACTTCACTTTTGGATTATTATTATTTTGGGAGCTCTTAGACGCCAGCACAGCGTGCCGCACAGCAGTTGGGGTTGGAGACGGAGTCTTCAGCTAACGGGATTTCGGCAGTGAAACATCTGTCCTAGTTTCATTCAGGGTAAGCCATACAGGTTCACCATTTGTTCTTACATTCATTCATAAGTTATCCAGTATATGGTATAGATCGTTGCAAGGACACGTGTGCAGCCATAAGGAGGGGGTTTTCAGCCAGAAAGCCCTAATCAGCTACTGGGCCTTCAGATCTCAGCTTTACTCCGAAACTCAGGCACCATTCTCATCATCAGCATCATACTCCGGTACCCGGTGATTATCAGATCCGTCCGTGCTCATCCGGAGCAGTTATCAACAATTTCGAGATCCAGGGGGCGTGAGCAGCTGTCTCTCTGAAGCAAGTCGCTATCCTGCCTAGAGATCTCAGAAATCCCGCATGTACCAGGCATTCTCTCCAACACGGGAAGGCTATCAGTCCTGCAAATCGGCAGCATCATCGGACACCTCCTTCACTGAAAGCGTCACCCTTTTCTGACTAGGGTTCTTGCTACTGGGGTTCACCGGAAGCAGAAGAGATCTGCCCATCTCCAATCCAGTCCTTGGTGCTTGCATACTCTCTCAGGAGCAGTCTAAACTGCTTATCAGTGGTAAGTGTTCATTCTGTCACACAAACCCTAACCCTAATTTTTGCTATAAAATAGGGATTTTTGCATGGCAATTTGCATGCCCAGTTGTATCAGCATATTTGCTTAGAAATAGAAAATATCGGGATTTGGGATATTACAGTTGTCCATATCTGTAATATCCCAAATCCCGATGTTTTCTAATTCTATGCAAATATACTGAAACAGCCAGGCATGCAAACTGCCATGCAAAATTCCCTATTTTATAGCTAAAATTAGGGTTAGCGTTTGTTGGATAGAATGAACACTTACCACTGATAAGCTGGCTGGAATGCTCCTAAGAGAATATGCATGCATCAAGAGCTGAATCGAAGATGACCTGGTATCTTCTGCTTCCGGTGATACCCCAGCAACACGAACCCCAAATCAGCTAAGGGTGACGTTTTCAGTGGTGTCCGATGAAGCTGAGAATTTGCAGGATTGATAGTCTTACCGTGCCGGAGAGAATGCCTGGCACATGCGGAAATTCTGAGGTCTCTAGGCAGGCTAGCGAATTGTTCTGGAGATTCAGCTGCTCACGCCCCCCTGATCCCAAAATGGATGATAACTGCTCAGGATGAGCAAGACCGGGTCTAATAATCACCGAGTACTGGAGTATGATACCGATGATGAGAATGGTGCATGGGTTTCGAAGGTAAACTGAGATCTGAAGACCCAACGAATGATTTGGGCTTTCCAGCTGAAAACACCTTACGGCTGCACATGTGCCCCTGCAAACAATCTCTAATGGATACTGGATAACTGTGAATAAATTTAAGAGCGGATGGTGAACCTGGATGGCTTACCCTGGAAGAGACTAGGGCAGATATCTCACTGCCGAAACCCTGTTAGTTGAAGATGTCATCTCCAACCCCAACTATTGTGGCCGCACGCTATGCTGCTACTCAAGAGCTCCAAAATCAATAATCATCAAAAGTAAGTCTCCTTTCACTTTATCTTCCTTTTATAACTTTCAACTGCGAAAACCCTAACTTTTGACCTAATTAGGTCACTTTAATTTCTAATTTGCAGTTGACTTGCATGCATGCGCATGGAGACTTAAATGGGTGCATGCATCATTAAATAATGCTTAGATGTCATGCATGACGGTGGCCTTTGGCCCCGGTGGCCCTCTTTGACCTAATGGTGATAACATATTGATTCCCTAGATTTTCTGTAGATGGCATCAGTCTTTAGTTGATTCCCTAACTATCAGTAACCGCTCAAACCCACAGGAATCACATAGGTTAGCGGTTTTGGTCCTCGATGCCTGATCAAATCAGGACATTACAGTCCTCCCCGCTTGAGATTGCTTGTCCTTAGGCAACTGCAAACTGGGATGTTGCAATACCTGTTCACCTTCCCATGTGGCATCCTCTTGCGGTAGTTCTTTCCATTGAACCAAGTATTCCCTAATTACTTGGTTCCTGAGTTTCCTTTCTCTAGTCTGTATGATCCGTTCAAGAATCAGTATTAGTAGTCTCTCATCATCTAAAGGAGGTAATTCTGTTGATGGAGCAATGTGTTGCCCAAGGGTCTTTTCTAGGATGGACACATGGAATACATTGTGAATTTTACTTTTCTGTGGTAGTTCTAGTTCATATGCCACCTCTCCCACCTTTCTGATTATTCTGTAGGGTCCATAGAAGAGAGGTTTTAACTTTTCCGCTCATTTTTTTAAGGGAAGACTGTCTGTAAGGTTGGAGCCTTAAGTATACCAAATCCCCTGCCTCAAAGCTCCGCTCAACCCTGTGTTTGTCTGCATATAACTTCTGTTGATTCTGGGCTGTCTGTAAGTTTTCATCCAAGATTTTAAGAATATCCTGACTGTCTTGTATCCAATCCTTTGCCTTAGGAAACCTACTGTCTCCGAATGCTAAATCTACATAGTCCAAGGCCTCGTAGCCATATAATGCCTTAAAAGGTGTCATCCTAATAGACATGTGATAGGTAGTATTGTAGCAGTACTCCCCTAAGTGTAGCCATTTAATCCAAGTTCGCTGCTACCCTGTTACGTAGTTCCTCAGATATCCTTCAATCCACTTGTTGACAATTTCAGTTTGTCCATCACTCTAGGGATGATAACTCGTGTTGGTAGCCAGTTCAGTCCCCACTAATCTGAATAGTTCCTGCCAAAAAGCACCTGTGAATCTACTATCCCGATCACTGACAATGGTCTTAGATAACCTGTGTAACTTGAAGACCTCCCTGAAGAATAACTCAGCTACTTGAGCTGCAGAGTAATCAGATGATATAGAAAAGAAATGTGCAAACTTGGTCAGTCTATCAACTACAACATATAAACAATCCCGCCCTTGGACCTTGGGCAATCCTGTAATGAAGTCCATGGAGACACTTTCCCACTTTTGTTATGGAATTGGTAGTGGCTGAAGCAACCCTGCTGGATGGATGTTCTCAATCTTGTTCTGCTGACATATGCTACATTCTCGTACGTGCTGCATAACCTCCCCTTTGAGGCCCTTCCATGAGAACCTCTTTCGGATCTGTCTGTAGGTCTTTAAGAAACCCTGATGTCCTGATAATGGAGAGTGATGTGCTGCCTGTCTGATCTTTTTCCTCAAAGTGGATTCTGGGACGAGGTATATCATGTTCTTGTAATAGATGATGTCATCGACAATCCTGTACCTATCATCCTGAATTTGTCCATCCAATAATTCGCAAGCAAATTTATTTTTGGAGTATTCTACTAAGAGAAGTGCCCTCCAATCCGTGGATATACTCATGAGAGATAGTGAGGCAGGTCGCTTGGATAATGCATCAGCTACTACATTGTTCTTACCTTTTACATATTCAATCTCGAAATCATAGGCTTGTACTTTGCTGACCCATTTCTGTTGGCGCTCATTCAGTTCCTTCTGCTCCAAGAAATACTTAAGGCTGTTATGATCTATTTTGATTTTGAGCTTACTGCCCACCAGGTACTGTCTGAACTTTGTGAGAGCATGTAAGATGGCTAGCATTTCTTTGTCATATATGGAGTAGTGGCGCTCGAAGTTCTTCAGTTTACGGCTCTCAAATGCAATAGGGTGATAATTTTGCATCAATACTACTCCTAACCCTTCCCTTGAGGCATCACATTCTACTACAAATGGTTGTGAGAAGTCTGGTAATGCTAAAACTGGACAAGAACTCATAATGACTTTCATCTCCTCGAAAGTTTTATGTGCTAATTCTGTCCAAGTGAATGCTCCCTTCTTTATGAGATCTGTGAGGGGTGCTGCAAATTGGGAGAATCCCTTAACATACCTTCGGTAATAAGTGCACAGACCTAAGAAGCCTCTCAATTCTGTGACTCTTTTTGGCGTGGGCCAATCTCTGATAGCTCGGATTTTCTCCATGTCAACCTGTACTCCTTTTTCACTGATTATGTGCCCTCGGTACAGCATTTCCTTCATGCCAAATTCACACTTGGACATTTTCGCGTAAAGCGAGTGTTCTTCTAGAATGCTCAGAACTTCGTCCAGGTGTTTTAGATGTTCCTCCCATGTTTTGCTGTAAATCAGGATGTCATCAAAGAATACTAGCAAAAACTTACGTAGCTAAACTCTGAAGGTATGGTTCATGCATGACTGAAAAGTGGCTGGAGCATTGGTAAGTCCAAAAGACATGACCAAAAACTCATAGTGACCATAGTGACAACGAAAAGCTGTTTTGGAGATGTCTTGGTCCCTTACTCGGATCTGATGGTACCCCGAGCGAAGATCAATCTTGGAAAAATATTTGGCACCCCGTAGTTCGTCCATGAGTTCATCAATTCTAGGGATGGGATACCTGTTTTTAATGGTCTTTTTGTTGAGTGCTCGATAGTCGATGCGCATTCGCAGTGTACCATCCTTCTTCCTGACCAAGAACACTAAAGATGCGAAGGGGCTAGAACTGAGCCGAATGTATCCAAGCTCCAGCAATTCTTTGATCGTTTTCTCGATCTCATCCTTGTATCTTTTGGGATGCCGATAAGGAGTGGTGATGACTGCCTGTGTCCCCTCCTCTAGCTCAATAATGTGTTCAAATCCTCAGTGTAGCGGTCTACCTAATGGAAGGTCCCGAAATACCTTTTCGTGCTTCTGTAGCAAGGCCTGAATGTCACTCGGGTGTTGTGTGTTGGTTTCTGGGGGTTTCCTAAAGGTGACAAAACATTCTGCAGATATCATCATGTCTGAGTACAGCCTCCATTCTCTGTGACGAGACCGATTTTGGGAGATAAGTGTTCATGCCCCTCAAAACTACCCGTTTGTCGTCTGGCCCCTGGAATTCCATTTTCATTGCCCGATAGTCTGTAGTGTATTTCCCTATTGAATAAAGCCACTGAACACCCAATACTACATGAGTATCTGATACATCTACTACATAGAATGAATCTGTCATCTGATAGTTACTTAATGTGACATTCAATTTTGGAATACAGTAGTTGCACTCCATGCTGGAGTTCCCGGCTACTGCTACAGTGAATCCTTCGAACTTCTTGGTCTGAATGCCTCTCTTGGCTACCCAAGCGGAGTCAATGAAATTGTGGGTTGCTCCCCCATCAATCAATACTCCTACTCCGTGACCCTGTACTACTCCTCTGACCCTGAGTATGGAATCTTGATACTCCAGATAATGTAGCAATGACTCCCTCTTATGTATAACCCTCAAGTGATTCTTCCTCAGCTGCCCGTAGTTTTTCTCTAGATTCCTACTCATAGTCCTCCTCATCACTGTCCGAATACACTTCAATGTAGTGAGCCTTCGCCTTCCCTGCACACCTGTGTCCTGGCACCCATGGTTCCTGACAAGTGAAACATAGTTTCTTCCTCCTCAAGTCTTTTCTAGTGTCCTCGTCTAACCATGTTTTCTTGGGAACATCCTGCTGGAAAGGTTTCTTGTCCTTGTCCCTAACAGTAAAGTTGGTTTTGAGCGGAAACCTGTTCTTTGGGACTAAATCCTGTAGATCTCTGGCCCTGCTAATGGCATCCTGCAGAGTGAGGGGTTTGTAGGCTTTCACCCATCCCCGTAGTGGCTCTGTTAGGGCCTCAATGAATAACATAGTCAACCTGCTCTCTGACACATCTGTTACCATGACTGCTATCCTCTGGAATTCTGAGATGAATGCTTCTGCACTACCTGTCTGTTTGAGTTGAGCCAGCTCCCTGAAATGTATCTCTGGATCCTTTCTGTCAAACCGCTCCATGAGCTTCTGAGTGAACTCACCGTAGGAGTGTATGGTGTTGTGACCCAATGTCACCAATCCATGGTACCACCACTCGTGAACCTCTCCGTCTAGGTGGAGTTTAGCCAATTTAATGGCAGTTGTCTCTGCCATGGGATTGAGTTGGAAATAGGTATCCAACTTTTGAACCCATATCCTCGTTGAACCTCCACGAGTCCCATCAAAGTTTGGGATGGTCAACCTGCCCAAGGTCTTCTGCAACTCATAGTTGTGATTGAATCCCTTGTTGAAATTCCTGGGCCTGTTCATACTCTTCATGTTGCAAAAATCTGAGAAAGACATGGCAGCATGAAACTCATCCCCTAAGTCCCTGTATTCCTGCAAATAAGCCCGAAAAGGTTCGCTAGGCTACCACCTACTGCATCTGCCAAGAAGTGAGGCATAGTAGGCCTGTTGGAAGGTCTACCATATATGTGCGGTGTATTCTGTATATTGGTGTACGCAACCTTTCCACTACAGCTTGTAGATCCTTGATCTATCGGTGAGGTAGGTCACAGGTGTACTGTTGTTACCTATTTCTGGTTCGCAGATAATCTGTTGATTGCATTGAGTACATCTTTTTTTCCTTTGGCTATGTCTTGCAATGCAGATACTAAGTTGCGAAACTCCATCCTGTCCTCCTCTTCTCCCGTTCCCTTTCCCTTGTCAGAGTGTATACCTGTTTGTTCCATGTCTAAGCTGATATCCTCTAGTTGGATATCCTCAAAGTCCCCTGTGTATCTACTCCTTCTTTTCCTATAGGTTACGAAAGGGTCTCCTTCTGTATTCATCTATTTCTCATTTCTTAAGCCCACAGCTGAACAAGAAGATAGCTCTGATACCACTGTAATATCCCAAATCCTGATATTTTCTAATTCTATGCAAAAATACTGAAACAGCTGGGCATGCAAACTGCCATGCGAAATTCCCTATTTTATAGCTAAAATTAGGGTTAGCGTTTGTAGGATAGAATGAACACTTACCACTGATAAGCTGGCTGGAATGCTCCTAAGAGAATATGCATGCATCAAGAGCTGAATCGGAGATGACCTGGTATCTTCTGCTTCCGGTGATACCCCAACAACACGAACCCCAAATCAGCTAAGGGTGACGTTTTCAGTGAAGGAGGTGTCCGATGAAGCTGAGAATTTGCAGGATTGATAGTCTTACCATGCCGGAGAGAATGCCTGGCACATGCAGAAATTCTGAGGTCTCTAGGCAGGCTAACGAATTGTTCTGGAGGTTCAGCTGCTCACGCCCCCCTGATCCCGAAATAGATGATAACTGCTCAGGATGAGCAAGACCAGGTCTGATAATCACCGAGTACTGGAGTATGATACCGATGATGAGAATGGTGCATGGATTTTGAAGGTAAACTGAGATCTGAAGGCCCAGCGAATGATTTGGGCTTTCGAGCTGAAAACCCCTTACGGCTGCACACGTGCCCCTGCAAACAATCTCTGATGGATACTGGATAACTGTGAATAAATTTCAGAGCGGATGGTGAACCTGAATGGCTTACCCTGGATGAGACTAGGGCAGATATCTCACTGCCGAAACCCCATTAGTTGAAGACACCGTCTCCAACCCCAACTGCTGTGGCCGCACGCTATGCTGCTACTCAAGAGCTCCAAAATCAATACTCATCAAAAGTAAGTCTCCTTTCACTTTATCTTCCTTTTATAACTTTCAACTGCGAAAACCCTAACTTTTGGCCTAATTAAGTCACTTTAATTTCTAATTTGCAGTTGACTTGCATGCATGCGCATGGAGACTTAAATGGGTGCATGCATCATTAAATAATGCTTAGATGTCATGCATGACGATGGCCTTTGGCCCCGGTGGCCCTCTTTGACCTAATGGTGATAACATATTGATGCCCTAGATTTTCTGTAGATGGCATCAATCTTTAGTTGATTCCCTAACTGTCAGTAACCGCTCGAACCCACAGGAAACACATAGGTTAGCGGTTTTGGTCCTCAATGCCTAATCAGATGAGGACATTACAATATCTTAGTCTAACACATATGATACATCAAAAATTGATCAGATATGAACCATGGTAAACTAGTAAACAAAAATGAACCATTAAGAATCGGTTTATTAACAAATATGAAGCATGATAAAACAATAAAAATAGTATATCATATTGTTCAAATTTCAAAATTTAAAAAGATGTCCATAATGTCTACAAGTTTATAACCCCAAAATTAAGATTTCTAAGGGATCAAAATAGGAACATAAGTTTTACTCTTAATGTCCCTGTGGCCTACTTGTAACATCACACAGCTCTAAATCACCCAAGGCACATGGGGTAGTTAAAGCACTAGAATCATGATCAGATTCATGACAAACATTAGAGTCACTATCATGACCAATGTCAAGACTATCTTCATCGTCTGCTACAGTTGGAATTGCCTCAAACCATAGAGAAGAGGAATTAGCTGAATCTTTGACCACATTGTTTAATGCCAAGTGCAAATTACTATTACCATAAACAAGATCTGACAACTTTCCATACAATAATCTATTTATTTTCTTGGACTATATAATGTTAAAACCAGGGGAAATTTAGGGCCAAAATTCAGCGTAAAGATTCGTCAATTTCCATTTTTTTCTAAAATGATTCACCCAAATTCCACATGATAAATATATTTTACTCTAAACATCAACAAAATTCTCCAAAAACTATTTAAAATTCTTAGAAATTTTAATACTTTTACAAAAATATCACCAAACATTTATGGATGGAAATTTAAGAATTGGTAAGATTCGCCAAGGTTTCTACAATTTAAAAAATTTGATCCTTAAAATTTTCCCTAGGTAAAGTTGCTCCAATATTCTCCACACACGGAGGCACTTAACCCTTGGCTCAAAATACGAAATGCAAATCTTTAAAATTCATGGGCTTCTACACCATAAAAGTGCCATGAAGAATGTGGAGCAGCAACAGCCTTGTCCTCCTTGACTGTAACACACCCAAATATCCCCTCTTCTAACCTATAACCTCTAAGTTGCTCTCTAAGCTTCTTTACAACAATTGGATCTAGATTCGGCATCTCAATAGCGTCATAAAGATCATTCACAACTTCCCTATCAACATTTCTTTTTATCCCAAATAGTCAAGAATCCAAATAACATGTTGTTGCATGTAAAGGGCTATGCAACATCTTACCTTTTCCATCAGGTCCCTGTGACTTTTTCAACTTGTCCCTTTGTGTCATTTTGTGTAGTTTTAGCATTTTTTGACCACTTTGTCGCATCTTTAAGAAAAAAATGTTTTACAAGATGTTTTAGCCACCCGAAACATATGAAAAGTGGTCCAGGGGTGAAAAGGATGCTCTGAGTGTAAAATGAGCATCCACACGCCAAATTCCGCCTCCGGATCAAGCTTTTATGCATTTTACAAAAAATTTAATTAAGCCATTAAAGAATGGCCTAATTTTGCGGGAAATTTTATCTTTTTAGGAATTGAACAAAAACTTCAGAAGACCTAGCACATGTCCATACGACTCAATACTGATGCCTAGCATGCTTATATACATTGACACGTGAACTTTAATAACCTCCTAAGGCCTAACCACCAAGACGACCATTCCAGCTTTGGAGGAGCGGTGAAAAACTCGAAAATTATATATCGCTTATTCAGCATTGCATAATTGACAAGGGAAAAAACACCTTGGGATGATCGAATTGATGTTTAAGTCTTAGGAATCCAAGTCGTTTACAAAAATTTTGCCATGCTAGTACATTTATTACAATTCCCCCTAGGGGGTATGAACATGTGGTACAAAAAATAAAAGGGCCAAGAAGGCCTGATGGACTTCTGAACTCTAATCATGAACAAGTATCCTTGTTCAAATATTGTCAGCTCACTTGAAATCCAACTAAGTACAACTTAGCTGGTAACAATACCTACAACTACAGGTGCAATAGTGAAGGCAGCCTATGACAAGAAGAACATCAAGGCTAAGAGAATTATTCTTGATGCAATCAAGGACCATGTGATCCCGCACATGATCTGTAAGGACAATGCTTATCAAATGTAGGATTCCTTAACCAAGATGTACCAAAGTTCTAATGAAAACAAGAAGATGGCTTTGAGACAGAAACTTAGAAGCATCAGAATGGCCAAATCTAAAAATGTTGCATCTTACCTTAATATGATCACACAAGTGAGGGATGAACTAGGTGTAGTTGGGGAGGTTGTTGCTTGCAGCGAGCTAGTGCAGATAGCCTTGAATGGCGTGACCAAGCCATGGGTTGTGCTTGTGGAGGTTGTTGTAGCAAGAGAAAATATGTCTTCCTGGTATCATATTCGAGATGACTTCATTTAGGAGGAGACTCGGAGAGGATATGTGTAGGGCAGTTCATCTCACAGTAAGGAGGATGAGGAGAATGTGGCTTTGTCAGCTAAAGGGAAAAAGAAGAAGTCCAAGAAGGGTCCCACAGGTGAGGCTAAGCAACAAGGTGAGCAGAAGAATACTTGAGCAAAGTGAAATGCTTTGCTTGCAAGAAGTTTGGACACTATGTTGGACAGTGTCCGAATACGAAGAAGAAGTAGCAACAGACAGCAACTTCAATAGAGGTTGATGAATATGCAACGAAGTTTGAAAGGGAGTTTTCCCTATTTGTTGGTCATTCATTGAGAGCACCTATTACCAGCACAGAGGGAGATTCTAGGAGAGAGTGTTTCTTGTTTGTTGGCGGTCCTATCTAGGACAGCCATCTCATAACCCAAAACCCCGGATGACATCCTATATATCTCCATCTATCTAGAAATATCTAAGCATTCAACTGGAGTGTGCACCATCTTCTAAACACATTGGAAAAAATATCCATGCCCTCACCATCAAAATTAAATCCATAAGCATAAGCAAATGCAAGGTTAAGGTAGAGCCTTGCTGCATAAATGAGATGATGGAGTGTTATTCCATCGCTCATCAATCACACTCATATCTATGCTCTCTTGCTGAGTCCTTCCTCCCCCTTGTTGTCATAGTACCGGTAGATAGCTTCCTTGGCCCTATCCACGGCCTCATACAGGTAGAGCCCATTGTGGGCCTTACACCATCAACCAATCGAAGAACCTTTACCACAGGTTCACTAATGGTACATACCTCACCTACTCCACTCCAGAATCTCTGGCCATGTGCCACAAGTTGGGCTATGGCTTGTCCATCTTATTTGGTGCTATAGACACAGTCACACAAGTAGCCCACTCATCAGAAAGAAACATCCTCTATAACTCCTAGAGTAGGTTGTGTCCTAAAAATTCCTCTGGCTAGGGGGGTCTAGTGGGATCGTGACCCATGGCCTTCTTGCTTTTCAACCAGGATGACCTATAGAGCACTGCACCTTTACCAGAAGCTGGATACTTACTTCCAACTCAACCCTATGACGAAGACAAATGCCATTAAATTGGCTACCTTACATCTAGACGGAGAGGCTCATGAGTGATGGTACCATGGGTTAGTGACGTTGGGTCACAACACCATCAGTTCTTACAGTGATTTAACACAGAGGCTCATGGAGCGGTTTGACAAAAGGGATCCGGAGATACATTTTAGAGAGTTAGCACAACTCAAACAGATGGGCAGTGTTGAGGCCTTCATCTCAGAGTTTCAGAGAGTAGCCGTTATGGTAACAGATGTGTCTAAGAGCAGGTTGGTTATGTTATTTACAGAAGCTTTGACAAAACCTTTACGGGGGTGGGTGAAATCCTATAAGCCATCCACTCTACAGGATGCGATCGACAGAAACCAAGATCTACAAGATTCAGTCCCTAAGAACAGGTTTCCGATTAAAACAAATTTCCCAAAAAAAGACAAGGTTAAGAAACCTTTTCAACAAGAATGGCCAAAGAAAACTTGGTTGGACGACAACACGAGGAAGGATTTGAGAAGGAAAAAATTGTGCTTCACTTGTCAGGAACCATGGATTCCAGGTCACAGGTGCGCAGGGAAAGTAAAGGCCCACTATCTAGAAGTCTATTCAGACAGTGAAGGGGATGAATCGGAACGAGAAACAAATGAGGAATTGATGGCAATAGAGGAGTCACTTCAGGGAGAATCACCGGGGGAAGTCATTGCTACATTATCCGAAGTACCCAGGTTTCATACTGTCAGGATCAAGGGAGTAGTACAGGGCCACAAGGTATGTGTGTTAATTGATGGGGGGGCAACCCACAATTTCATTGATGCAGCATGGGTGGCTAAGCAGGGTATTCATACAGAGAAATTTGAAGGATTCATCGTAGCGGTAGCAGATAATAATAGCATGGAATGCAACCATTGGATTCACAAAATAAATGTCACACTAGGGACCTACAATATGACCGACTCATTTTATGTGGTGAATGTAGCTGATACAAATGTAGTATTAGGGGTTCAATGGCTTTACTCTAAAGGGAAATATACTACGGATTACAGGGCAATGGAAATGGAATTCCAGGGACAGTATGGAAAACGGGTAGTCTTGAGGGGCATGAACACTTATCCCCCCAAACCAGTATCATCACAGAGAATGGAGGTCGTACTCAGACAGGGAGACATAGAATGGTCAGTTGAATGCTTTGTTACTTTTAGGAAGCCTCCAGATAACAACACCCAACATCCAGCCGATATACAGGCATTATTACAGAAACATGAAAAGGTATTCAAAGATCTTCTAGTAGGTCGACCACCAGACAGAGGATTCGAGCACATTATTGAGTTAGAGGGGACACAGCCATTCATCACCACTCCGTACAAGCATCCCAAAAGGTACAAAGATGAGATAGAGAAAACAATCAAGGAAATGCTGGAACTAGGTTACATCCGCCCAAGTTCTAGTCCATTTGCATCATCGGTGGTTTTGGTAAAAAAGAAGGATGGCACCTTACAGATGTGTATTGATTACAGAGCCTTCAACAAGAAAACCATAAAAAACAGGTATCCCATCCCCAGGATTGATGAATTAATGGATGAGTTACAGGATGCAAAATACTTCTCAAAAATCGATCTTCGATCAGGGTATCATTGGATCTGAGTAAGGGATCAAGATATTTCGAAAACAGTCTTTCCTTGCCACTATGGTCATTATGAGTTCTCAGTCATGCCTTTTGGACTCACCAACTCCCCGACAACTTTTCAATCTTGCATGAACCACACCTTCAAGGCTCAGTTGCGGAAATTTTTGCTTGTGTTCTTTGATGACATTTTGATTTACAGTAAAAAGTGGGAGGAGCATTTGAGACACTTGGATGAGGTACTAGGAATTCTGGAAGAACAATCTCTTTACGCAAAAATGTATAAATGTGAGTTTGGTATGCAGGAGATGTTAAATCTAGGGCATATAATAAGCACAGATGGAGTACATGTTCGCATGGAAAAGATTAGAGCCATCTTGGATTGGCCTACACCAAAAAATGTAACAAAACTGAAGGGATTTTTAGGCCTTTGCACATATTACAGGAGATATGTAAAGGGGTTTTCTCAATTTACCGCACCACTCACTGATCTTACAAAGAAAGGGGCATTCATCAGGACATAAGGGGCACAACAGACCTTTGAAAAAATGAAAAAAATCATGAGTTCTTGTCCAATTTTGGCACTACCAGATTTCTCATAGCCATTCATAGTTGAGTGTGATGCTTCAGGAGAGGGACTAGGGGCGGTATTGATGCAAAACCATCACCCGATTGCATTTGAGAGCCAGAAACTTAAAGATTATGAACCCCACTACTCTATATATGATAAGGAAATGCTAGCAATCTTACACACCTTAACAAAATTCAAACAGTATTTGGTGGGAAGCAAGTTTAAAATTAAGACAGATCACAACAGCCTCAAATACTTCTTAAGAGCAGAAAGAGTTGAATGAGCGTCAACAAAAATGGGTCGGCAAGATATAGGCATATGACTTTGAAATAGAATATGTTATGGGAAAGAACAATGTTGTAGTTGATGCTTTATCAAGGCAACCAACCTCATTATCACTCATGAGTATATCTACTGATTAGAGATCTCTTCTCTTGGTGGAATATTCCAAAAACAAATTTGCTTGTGAATTGTTAGACGCACAAATACAGGATGACAAGTACAAGGTAATCAACAACATCATTTACTACAAGAATCGGATATACCTCTTTCCAGAGTCAGCTTTAAAGAAAAAGATTATACAGGCATCGCATGATTCACACTATCAAGGCATCAAGGGTTCTTGAAAACTTACAGACAGATTAGAGAGAGGTTCTCATGGAAAGGCCTCAAGGAGGATGTAATACAGCATGTCTGGGAATGCAGTATGTGCCAACAGAATAAAATCGAACACACTCATCCGACAGGGTTACTTCAGCCATTACCTATACCGAAGCAGAAATGGGAGAACATCTCGATGGACTTCATTACGGGTTTACCCAAGGTACAGGGACGAGATTGCTTATACGTGGTAGTAGATTGGTTGACAAAATTTGCCCACTTCTTTGCTATTTCTTCAGACTATTCAGCATCACAGGTAGAGGACTTGTTTTTCAGAGAATTTTCAGACTCCATGGACTACCTAAAACCATCGTCAATGATCGTGACAGTTAATTCACCAGTGCCTTCTGATAGGAGTTGTTCAGATTAGTGCAGACAAAACTAGCTACTAGCACAAGTTATCATCCTCAGAGCAACAAGCAAATAGAGATTGTCAACAAATAGATTGAGGGATATTTGAGAAATTATGTAGCAAGGCAACAGAGGACATCGATTAAATGGCTACACCTAGGGGAGTACTGCTATAATACTACTCACCATATGTCTATTAAGATGACTCCTTTCAAAGCTTTATATGGCTTTGAGCTAAGTCACCGGATTCGGCGATTTTTTGCCTTGAAATTCGAAAATCATCGATTTTTTCAGGCATACGAATTTATTCGTTCAAGTGCGGCGATTTTTTTGGGTGAATTTGAATTTTTTTAGTTTGGCGAATTTTAGGCGAATTAATTCGGCACAAATTCGGAGAATTAATCTAAAATCGTTAAAAAATCGTCTTTTTTAAGGTTCGTTTGATCCCCTTAGCGCCCACGGGTGACCCTAATTCTTACTTGAACGAAGTCCCAAGTCTTGGCGCCCTCGTTCATTCTACATTCCATGCGATTGCTCATTGTTCATTCTAAATAGTAGCATTGAAGATCGAGCATCGAACCCGCTAGTGAAGAGTGAAGTGTGGTTGTAGGAGCATAGCGCTGATTCCGAAAGAGTGAAGTGCGGTCGTTGTTCGTGAACAGTGACTCAAGATTCCATTGTGTGTAGAGTACATACTCACAAGTCGTAGAGTGCTGAATCGCTTGAAAGTTGAGGCCTGGCGTTGTTGTTGCTGAATGTGTATTCATAGATTCCCGTTGCCAGATTGTTGCAGACTCCAAACAGGGTGAATTGAGGCTCCAATAAACTGTTGGCCGTGTCCAGTGAGCACCGAGACTTGAGAGTGGGGGCCGACTCCAGTCAATAGCCGACTGTAGCAGTGGGTGAGTGTCGGATTTCTACGGGCTAGGTAAAGTTCCAATAACCAATCCAAGCTTCAAGCATCTGGCCTCAAGGATCCAGGTTTTGAATTTTTTTTCATTAATTATTTAAGTAGATTGCTTGCTTAGCCTATGTAAAATTGAAGTCTGTACACTATTATCGATTAGGTTGTTTGCTATTTTCCTGTCTTCATATTTTTCTCTGTTGAACACCGAATAAAACCCATAGAAACTGATTATCAACTTATCAGTAATGTACCCTATAAAATTAAAATTTTATCATTATGAATTATAATGAATTTTATTGATTATTTTTATATATTTTTTAATTTCCATATTTTATACTAATTCGAACTCAATGCCGAATTTTATGCCAATTTTATAGCCAAAATTTTTAGTGCCGATTGCCGAATTTCAAGGTCGTCGAATTCGTACACGAATTCGAACCAGGTGACTTAGGCTATGAGGCACTAAACTTTGTAGATTTAGTCTTCAGGGACAGCAGAGCACCTAAGGAAAAAGATTGGGTACGAGACGGTCAAGATATTCTTAAAGTTCTAAAAGAAAACCTACAGCTGGCTCAGAACCAGCAAAAGCTATATGCAGACCGACACAGAGTTGAGAGTAGTTTTGAGATAGGAGACCTAGTATATTTACGGCTACAACCTTATAGACAATCTTCACTCAAGAAAAAAGGGGCAGAAAAGCTAAAACCACGCTTCTATGGTCCTTACAAAGTAGTCATTAAGGTTGGAGAGGTGGCTTATGAACTAGAACTTCCCAAGGAAAGCAAAATTCACAATGTATTTCATGTATCGAACCTCAAGAAAATAGTAGGGCAACACATTGCTCCATCCACCGAATTGCCTCCCTTAGATGATGAAGGGCTTCTGGTACTGATTCCAGAGAGAATTCTACAGGTTCGAGAAAAGAAACTCTGAAACAAGGTAATTCAAGAATACTTGGTAAAATGGAAAGAATTACCTATGGAAGACGCCACATGGGAGGGAGAATAGGTATTGCAGCATCCTAGTTTGCAGTTGCTTGAGGACAAGTAATTTCAAGCGAGGAGGACTATAATGTCCTCTTCTACTTAAGCACCAAAAACACCCGCTAACCTATTTAATTCCCATAGGTTCGAGCGAGTACTACATGAAAAGGGAATTGATTGAGGACATTTGATGCCCAGAGCAGAACAGAGCATTCATTCAGTATTAAGTCATCAGTATGGTAAAGAAAGCCTTATTTATTTAGGCTTAAAGTCAACAAGAAATTAAAATTGCATGCATGCAAAAAGTAAAGCGCAAACCCTAAAAGTGACATGCAAACCCTAAAAGTACATGTTAAGCTATATAAGAAGGGTCATTGAACCAAAAGAATTATCTATGATTATTATTATTGAGTTTGGTTTCTAGAGTAGCTGCAACAGGTGCCGCAGCAACAAGTTGGGGTTGGAGACGAAGGTCTTCAACTAACAAGGGCTTTCGACAGCGAAATCTATCTGCCCTAATCACTTCGGGATAAATCACCCAGATCTATCATCGGTACTCGTCATCTTCTTATTCTTGGTTCAGTCGTTCAGCTATCAGAGAGAGATTTTATTGCAGGTTCACCCTTTCGCTGCTGGGAAATAGCTGGAAATCCCAGATCCATTCACTAACCTTTAGGATTCCAGTAAAGTTTATGCATGCTACCTCCATTCTCTTCAGCATGGATACATCAGCATATTAAGTGATTCTTATTCTGTTCCGGGCATATTTGAATCCTCCACCAGCAAAAACGTGAGATAGAGGGACGTCACCCTCTTTGTGGCAGAACAATTCGCTAGGTGCCTTAAAGGAGGAAAAACCTGTGCATGTGTCTTCTTATCTCTCAGGGAAGCCTAGACCATCACTCCTAGAAAGTTTCAGCAGCAACGGACACTTCCTCCCTCAAAAACCTCAAGATCATCAGAAGAAGGGCACTATTTTAGTTGGGCATCAACTTCAGGAGAGGAGCACTATTATCTTATCTTTCCGGCATAACCTGCATGCATCTTATCTATTGGTGTACTATCAACACTATTATCAGTGGTATGTGTATATCTTCTTACTAAAAGTCTTTTCCCTATTATCTCTCCAGATTAGCTATTTTTTAGGGTCGTTTGGCACGGCACTTTTTGCATGCACATTTTATTCATCTTTCTAGCACAATTTGAGTATCTAAACAACAAAACATATTACCAAAGTACAATAGAATATTAGTTGGGATACTACACTTGACACTCCTCTTGGTGACACATATGGATTTTGTTTGTTGATTCTACTGGCATAGATAACCTTGGAATATGTCATACACCTGTTACACCTTGAATCAACCAATTCATCTTCGACCAAAAGTATCACTTATCTAGCCTTGGTTTATCCATCTTATTCAACCCATTGAAGAAATAATCCTTGCAAGTACTTAAATGTTGTCATGGATCTGGTGAGTAGGTAAATCTTGCTTCTCAGAAAATTGTTTGAAGATACTTGTAGTGTAGGTATATAATTGTGTATACATGACCAGTTATATGATGACTCAGTTTGATGATTAATGACATCATCTATGTATTGGAATTTGGTCCACAAGGGCACCCTTTCTTGCTGGTCCACCAAAAACAAATGTGATACTAGTACATCTTGTTCAATGCCATTGAGAATTCATCAGTTCTTCTTCAGTTTATCAAATTTTGCAGAGCCAATGTATTAGTTCTCTAAGGGGTTGAAAGGTGGTGAATCCATATCTTGATTTCTAAAAGGTTTATTGAAGATCTAAAATCATATCTAGATACCCATTTGACCACTTACCTAGGTAAATGAAGTCAAATTGGTCATTACTGCCTCTAATCAATCATTTCCAAAAGGGTGTTGGGATTCTCCCTAGAGACTACAGTGTTGATTTTCATGAACGTGCATGGGGATGTTATACTCAGTTTTTTGAAGATCCAAGGGTAGATCTGGGCACCCAATTGGCCCTTCTACAACTTCCAACCCTTGCATGTCAAAACACTCTTCCAAATTGGTCAAATTCCATAAAGACTTCTTCTCAGTGTTAGAGGGAAGCTTGAATACTTCACGAGAGAGTATGGAAGTGATCCAACCACTTCCAAGACAATGACCTGGTATATTTGGGCACCCAATTGGCCCAACTACTCAGTTCATCAGCCTCCTTCAAGGGTGTTGTCCATCTAGGCTATTTTTTAGGCATGTGGGGTTTCCACTGGCTTATTTCAAGCTAATTATGGATTAATTGATGGCACACCTAAGGTTTTTAATTAATAAAGCCTAAGTTTGTGTCTAATTATTCATTGGGGGGGAAAGTGCACTTTGTGTTCTAATTTTAAGTTGAGGATGCACTTTTTGAAAAAAAATTGAAGAATTAGCCAAAAAAGCCTAAGTCGATTTGCCTAAATTAACTAGTGGCACGCATGTTGAGGCAAATAAAAGTGATGTGACAGTTTGACACACATGTTTTGAGATCACCTATGGTATTCTCCTCTTGCAGGGCGCACTTCTCTCTCATTTTCTCTCATGGATCCTGTTACCAATTATTTTGTACAATAGTTGAGCTTCCTATTGAGCCGCCAGTTATCAAGCATGATGAATGCTCATCTCCAGAGTTCAGAAATTCAGTGTGTTCCAGAGTTAGCCAGTTTTTTGTTGCACTTTTTATTTTTTGTAAAATACATGTTCATACCGGAAAATGTAAAAAATGTCCTAGCATTTAAATTTTTATAAAAGGCTCGGCTTCCGGGACTTGGGCATCAAGCCGACCAGCCCAGATTGTTTTTTCCCTTGGTTATTACTGGCTGTTGAACAAACGACCAATAATTTCTGAGTTTTTCACTCACTCCTCCAAAGTTGGGGTAGTTGTCTTGATGTTTCGGCCTTGGGAGGTTATTAGAGCCTTCGTGTTAGTGTTTTTTGTCATGCTAGGCATTCTGATTGAGTCGTATGAACATGTACTAGGTTCCTCTAAAGTTTCATTGGGTTCCGAGAAAAATAATTTTTTCCGTTTTTTAAGCCATTTTTTAATGGTTTAAATGGAAATTTTCAAAATGTAATAAAAGTGTGATCCGGAGTCCGTTTTCAGCATGGTTGGGCTCATTTTCAAGCCCAGAGTAATGTCTTTACCCCAGGGGCCACTTTCGCCATCACTCGGTCAGCCGAAGCACCCCGTAAGGCAGTATTCGGCTAATTGAGCACCAGAATAACATTTTAATGTTAAAAGTGGACATAATGCACTTAGTCAAAATATTTAAAAAAGTCAAAATCAAATATTTTATTGGTAAATGGTGACATGGAGGTGGGTCCCTCATGCCATGTAACCACTTCAACATATGATATGACCAAAACTTTGGATAAAAGGCATGGTTACGAATTAGTTTCAAAGGAAGGTGACGTGAGGGTAAAGAAGACTCACGCTAGTGTGGATGACGTGAATGGGAGTGGTCACGCTAGCACAGGTGGTGTGGAAGTGACGAATGGGAATGGAGATGCCCCTATCTACTACATAACTTAAACCATGGCACATATTTCATATGTTTTAAACCATAGTATATTCCATGCAAGGTTACTTGGAAGCGGAAGCGGAAGCAGGAAGCGGGTGCGGAAGCGGAAGCGGGAAGCGCCTTTTTCAAAAGAATCCGGTTAGGAAGCGTTTTCGGAAGCGTTTTTAAAAAATATATATATAT